>JAFBJU010000566.1:187724-657238 GCA_016785305.1 Colistium nudipinnis | reverse complement strand
AATTTTGGACAACATACTATACTGACGTTTTTCGACATTTTTTTGACGCTATAATATACCATGACGTTTTTTCAAATTTTTAGACGACATACTATACTATGATGTTTTTTCCCAATTATTTTGACGACACTATATACTATGACAATTTTGGTCAAATTCTTGGACGACATACTATACTATGACGTGTTCTTTCACATTTTTGGCTACATACTATAGAATGGCATTTTTGGACGACATACTATAGAATGGCATTTTTGGTCAAATTTTGGACCACATACTATACTGACGTTTTTCCAAATTTTTTTGATGACATACTATACTATGACGTTTTTTCACATTTTTGAATGACATACTATACTATAACGTTTTTTCACATTTTTGGACGACATACTATACTATGACGTTTTTTCCCAATTATTTTGACGACACTATAAACTATGACAATTTTGGTCAAATTCTTGGACGACATACTATACTATGACGTGTTCTTTCACATTTTTGGCTACATACTATAGAATGGCATTTTTGGTCAAATTTTGGACCACATACTATACTGACGTTTTTCCACATTTTTTTGATGACATACTATACTATGACGTTTTTTCACATTTTTGGACGACAAACTATACTATGACGTTTTTTCAAATTTTTAGACGACATACTATACTGTGACAATTTTGGTAAAATTTTTGGACGACTTACTATACTATGACGTTTTTTAACATTTTTGGACAAACATACTATACTATGACGTTTTTTTCACATTTTTGGCTACATACTATAGTATGGCATTTTTGGTCAAATTTTGGACGACATACTATACTGACGTTATTTCACATTTTTAGACGACATACTATACTATGACAATTTTGGTCCATTTTTTTGACGACACTATAAGCTATGACGTTTTTTCACATTTTTAGGACGACATACTATACTATGACATTTTTGGTCATATTTTGGACGACAAACTATAGTATGACAATTTTGGTCATATTTTGGACGACATACTATAGTATGGCATTTTTGGTCAAATTTTGGACCACAAACTATACTGACTTTCTTCCACATTTTTTTGACGCCATACCTCAAAATATGACGTTTTTTAAAATTTTTGGAAGACATACTATACTATGACGTTTTTTCACATTTTTGGACGACAAACTATACTATGACGTTTTTTCAAATTTTTTGGACGACATACTATACTATGACGTTTTTTCCCAATATTTTTGACAACACTATATACTATGACGTTTTTTCACATTTTTGGACGACATACTATACTATGACATTTTTTCACATTTTTGGACGACAAACTATACTATGAAATTTTTTCAAATTTTTGGACGACATACTATACTATGACGTTTTTTCACATTTTTGGACGGCATACTATACTATGACGTATTCGTTCACATTTTTGGACGGCATACTATACTATGACGTATTCGTTCACATTTTTGGCTACATACTATAGTATGGCAGTTTTGGTTAAATTTTTTACGCCATACTATACTATGACGTTTTTTAACATTTTTGGACAACATACTATAGTATGACGTTTTTTTTCACATTTTTGGCTACATACTATTGTATGGCATTTTTGGTCAAATTTCTGACCACATGCTATACTGACGTTTTTTCACATTTTTAGATGACGTACTATACTATGAAAATTTTGGTCAATTTTTTTTACGACACTATAAGCTATGACGTTTTTTCACATTTTTAGGACGACATACTATACTATGACATTTTTGGTCATATTTTGGACGACATGCTATACTGACGTTTTCCACATTTTTTTGACAACATACTATACTGTGACGTTTTTTCAAATTTTTGGCTACATACTATAGTATGGCATTTTTGGTCAAATTTTGGACGACATACTATACTGACGTTTTTTCACATTTTTAGATGACATACTATACTATGACAATTTTGGTACATTTTTTTGACGACACTATAGGCTATGACGTTTTTTCACATTTTTAGGACGACATACAGTACTATACTATGACATTTTTGGTCATATTTTGGACGACAAACTATAGTATGACATTTTTGGTCAAATTTTGGACGACATACTATACTATGACTTTTTTCACATTTTTTGGACGACATACTACAAGTATGGCATTTTTGGTCAAATTTTGGACCACATACTATATTGACTTTCTTCCACATTTTTTTGACGCCATACCTTAAAATATGACGTTTTTTCAAATTTTTGGAAGACATACTATACTATGACGTTTTTTCAATTTTTTTGAACGACATACTATACTATCACGTTTTTTCCCAATTTTTTTGACGACACTATATACTATGACGTTTTTTCACATTTTTGGACACCATACTGTACTGACGATTTTGGGCAAATTTTTGGACGACATACTATACGATGACATTTTGGTCAAATTTTGCATGACATACTGTACTATGACGTTTTTTCACATTTTTAGGACGACATACTATAAACTATGAAGTTTTTGGTCAAATTTTGGACAACATACTATACTATGAAGTTTTTTCAATTTTTTGGACGACATACTATAGTATGACATTTTTGGTCAAATTTTGGACGACAGTATAAACTATGACGTTTTTTCACATTTTTGGACACCATACTGTACGGATGATTTGGGGCAAATTTTTGAACGACATACTATACGATGACATTTTGGTCAAATTTTGCATGACATACTGTACTATGACGTTTTTTCACATTTTTGGACAACATACTACTATGATGATTTAGGTCTAATTTTGGACGACAAACTATAGTGACATTTTTGGTAAAATTTTTGACGACACTGTAAAATATGACGTTTTTTCACATTTTTTGGACGACATACTATACTATGACGTTTTTTCCCAATTTTTTTGACGACACTATATACCATGACAATTTTGGTCAAATTTTTGGACGACATACTATACTATGATGTGTTTTCACATTTTTGAACGACATACTATAGTATGGCATTTTTGGTCAAATTTTGGACCACATACTATACTGACTTTTTTCCAAATTTTTTTGACGCCATACCTTAAACTATGACGTTTTTTAAAAAAATTGGAAGACATACTATACTATGACGTTTTTTCCCAATTTTTTTGACGACACTATAAACTATGACGTTTTTTCACATATTTAGAACGACATACTATAGTATGACAATTTTGGTCATATTTTGGACAACATACTATACTATGACGTTTTTTCAAATTTTTTGGACGACAAACTATACTTTGACGTTTTTTCACATTTTTGGACGACATACTATACTATGACGGTTTTTTTTTCACTTTTTTGGCTACATACTATAGTATGGCATTTTTGGTCAAATTTTGGACGACATACTATACTGACGTTTTTCAACATTTTTTTGATGCCATAATATACCATGACGTTTTTTCCCATTTTTGGACGACATACTGTACTATGACGTTTTTTCCCATTTTTGGATGACATACTATACTATGACGTTTTTTCACATTTTTGGATGACACTATAAACTATGAAGTGTTTTCACATTTTTTGCCGACATACTATACTATGACAATTTTGGTCAAACTTTTGGACGACATACTATACTATGACGTTTTTTCACATTTTTAGGACGACATACTATAGTATGACATTTTGGGTCAAATTTTTGACGACATACTTTACTGGCTTTTTTCCAATTTTTTTTGACGCCATACCTTAAACTATGACGTTTTAAATTTTTTTTGGAAGACATACTATACTACGACATTTTTTCACATTTTTGGACGACAAACTATACTATGACGTTTTTTCACATTTTTTGGACGACATACTATACTATGACGTTTTTTCCCCAATTTTTTTGACGACACTATAAACTATGAAGTTTTTCTCATTTTTTGGACGACATACTATACTATGACAATTTTGGTCAAATTTTGTACGACAAACTATAGTATGACATTTTTGGTCAAATTTTGGACGACATACTTTACTGGCTTTTTTCCACATTTTTTTGACGCCATACCTTAAACTATGACGTTTTAAAAAACATTTGGAATACATACTATACTATGACATTTTTTCACATTTTTGGACGACAAACTATACTATGACGTTTTTTCTCATTTTTTAGACGACATACTATACAATGACGTTTTTTCACATTTTTTGACGACACTATAAACTATGACGTTTTTTCACATATTTAGGACGACATACTATAGTATGACAATTTTGGTCATATTTTGGATGACATACTATACTATGGCATTTTTGGACACATTTTGGACGACATACTATACTACAATGTTTTTGGTCAAATTTTGGCAACATATTATACTATGAAACTTTTTCACACTTTTGGACGACATACTAAACTATGATTTTTTTTCAAATTTTTACATGTTGGACGACATACTATACGAGGACATTTTGGTGAATTTTTGAATCACAGGCTATACTGTTTTTGGTAAAGTTTTGTACGACACACTATAGCAGCTGCTGACAGAGGAGTAAATGAAGAGATGAGCAGGCAAACACAACCTCATATCTCAAAAACCTAGCATGGAAGCTATGATCAGAACAGGGATAGAAATTCTGCTGATGCTGTAGTCATTCTGACAACTAACAAGTAGTTCACAGTATATGTGATTGATGTGTGAATTATAATTAGAGATGGTTTCTAAAGGAAAGCTACTGTTCATTCCACACAGACGCATACATACACACTTTCAGTTTAGTGGCAGGTTGCATTGGACTTTTCCCCTTTTTCTCTTTTTCTTTAAACACATGCACGCACGCACGCACGCACACACGCACGCACGCACGCACGCACGCATGCACGCAGGCAGGCACGCACGGACACACACGCACGCACGGACACACACACACACACAGCAGTAATTACAGACACTTATTGCGCTGAACCACAGCAGCTGCTCAGCACACACCACTAATTGCAGTCCTGCTTGGTATTTTTAGAGTTGCTCCCTCCACACCAGTATTTTATCTTGCTTCGGACCGTATTTTTTATTTTTTTTCCAGTGTGTTTCAGTGGGGCCTTTAATTCTAACCAGCTGTGTCTTCCCATCACATATGCGTAGGAACACACACCAATGTCTGTCTGATTCAACTTACATGAACTACACACTGAAACCTGATTTTAAATCTGCTGTGGACGAGGTGATCATTTTAAATACATTACACAGCTAGACAATTATTTTACTACACTTCTATGCGTGATGCCTTTTGATGCCGTTTCATTGTGAAACAACAGCTTCACCGTTTTAACTTGCACTGTGGGTCAATATTAAAGAAACAAGTCACTTTTGAGTCACCTTTGTTTACATAATTGCGTTGGTTTGGAGGATGAAATGCTTTGTTTTTACAGTGTTGACTGATAAATGTCAGGGTGCATTTCCTTCTCCAAAACAGAGAAGAAGTGAAACCTTTCATTAGATGCAAGTTCAGTAAAGACCCTGAGCTGAGAGAGGGGTTGATGATTTCCACAGTGAACTGGGCTCAGATCATCGTCTCGTTCCAGAGACGCTGGAGGAAGGAAGCCATCGAGACGAGGATGTTTAATTCTAGTGCTCTGACAGATAGGCATCAGTTAGGCTGCTTTGCTGCTGGGATACATTCGAGTCTTATTATGAATGTTCAACAATAATGCCAACATTTCTGGAGATATATTCATTATTCGTTATTCTTTGGGCCAACAGATGTATGGGTTTGTCTGTAATATTTAGCAGGTATAAACCTCGTCACCGAAATGTTGATGTCTATTTTATGAAATAAAAATATATCAGAAAATTGCTGAAAAAGTATTGTTTATATATATATATTTTTTTTACAATGATCAAAAAACTGTCTAAAAAATGTTAATACAAGTTGTTACATGTATTTGGTTGTATCTATATCCATTTATTTATAGTTAATATAAGTAACATATCAAAGCTCAGTTATTTGTGCTAAAGATATGATAACATATTGGAAACTATTCAATTTATTTTATATACATAAATCAGTTGATATATATTGGTATTAAAAACATTTTCAATCATCCGTTTTATTGTCATAGGCTCCAAAGTGTCTTCTCCTGTTGAACAAAACAAAAGATTACACTTATCTTTACATTTTCAAAAGATTATTATTAAGTTATTAAAAGTAAAATACTATCAATAATGAGTAACACTCCAATGGACTAATTAATGAATCAGCCAACAGTTTCTGATCCATATATGTTACTGATTATCTGCTCGAAAGTGTACCTTCCTATTTACTGACGACAATTCAAATCAAGTTTAACCAGATGTAGAAAAATCACTCACCAATAGTCACCAATAATCATCAAAAGTTGTGTTTTTAGGAAAGTTTCTGTCTTAGAATATACCATCCATAATAAGCTTACTGATCACATTATATATGTTGCACTGACACCATCAGTGCTTTATTAAACATACTGCTATAACCAGAACTGACAAGAGTCCAGTGTAGCAGCAGTGGAGCTCGGCTGGTGGATTTAGGAATGCTGGGTTTAAATGGAAAACCTACAAACATGTTTGGCCGTACTGACACTGGTTTTAATTCTCTGTGTGGGAGTAAAGGTTTGTATATATTTTCACAGCATGAAATAAATAAAAGGGCAGCAGCAACATGTCATTGCCATCATGTCATCAGGTTCATGCAGTGTATTGTCATATCCTCATAGCTTAGATTTCATTTCCAAACCCAATCAAAAACTGCTTTGTCAATCAAAACTGAAGATAAAGATTGTTTATTGTCAATCTTAAAGGGACATTTTTGGAGACCTTTTTCCAATTCCTTGTTGAAACCGTCCTATCCAAGGGGGTGAAAAGTGCACCTCTAATTAGGACATAAGAGCTTATTTGTTTAACAAAAGTTAAATACAATATATTTAGGATTTTTTTTCTCTGGGAGGTCACCCATCCTGGAAACAGTAATGCCCATTACTCTGCTGAAAAAAATGTAACCAGTGGTCATTACTGCTGCATCAGAGACTCTGTTTCCTGTTCTCATTGTCCAGAATAACTAAGATTTATGATGTTTTTTAAAGTTTATCAATAGCAAGAAATAGGCGAATTTGTGAAACATTGAGATTGATGTTTGCTCTGTCGTCTCTATAACAATTATGCTCTGGTACAGCTTCAAACAATTCCACTGTGCATAGAGCGGAAAAGATCTGAGAAGTTTACTACTCACCCAGGTTGACGAAGCTCATCACGGTGTCAGCCTCGCTGACCACGGTTCCCAGCGGTGGTGTATGTGTGCTAAGGGTAGGGTAGGGCAGGGCTGCGTGGTTGACCTGAACCAACCTTTCTGTCCCTCCAAACCTCCCCATGCCAGGCCCGTTTAGGATGATCTCATTCCCTTCATCCTCCCCATCGGCTGACATGGCGTGGTAGAGGTCCAGCATGAAGAGCGGCGCGGAGGAGGGCGGACGTAGCGGCAGGTGGGGTCTGGGTCGTCCCGGCAGGCCCAAGATGGACAGGATCTCCTTTTGCATCTCCTTCTTCTCCCGGCCACTGAGCCGCCTGAAGCTGGAATGGACCACAGCCTCGGCATGCTGGCTCCACAGGGAGAGAAAGAGCAGAAGGAGAAGGGGCAGGAGGAGCAGGGTCCTGGGGTCAAGGAGAGGCGGGTGAGGTCTGGTGGTGGATCTGGTTGGCTGCTTGAGGAGGAGGCTGTTGCTCTCTTTCTTCAACTTTGGGCAGAGACAAGGGAAGCTGTGGAACACGTCTGAGGCCATAGCTGGGGGTTGCCCTGGTTTCTTCTTCTGCGTCTCTCGTGGCAAATTCAAGTTTCTACTCACAAATAATCTGAAGCACAAGTGAAAAGACTTCATTCAGGTTCTGCTTCCACCAGTGTATTTAGGCTGCTCACTTCACTGCCCCCTACTTGGTCCAGTTAGTCTCCTTCAGAGTCACCACAGACAAATGCAGCGT
This sequence comes from Colistium nudipinnis, assembly GCA_016785305.1. Lineage (NCBI taxonomy): Eukaryota > Metazoa > Chordata > Actinopteri > Pleuronectiformes > Rhombosoleidae > Colistium > Colistium nudipinnis. The sequence continues at coordinate 649,270 of JAFBJU010000566.1, read as the reverse complement.
TGATGTATGCCTGATGTGTTTAGAGGAGAAATTCTGGACTGGGAAGTGTTTACAGCTTCAAACTGCCTGTTTATCTTCCCCTCCCCTCTTTGCCTCCCTCTCTAATCTCAAAGGGGAACGAATCCTCACCCCCTGACCCCCCTCACTCAGCAGAGCAAACAGACTGAGGGCATAATCATATAATCTTTTTGCTGTGTTATAAATTAAGACAAACAACGTCTCAATGCAGGAATGGGAGGAACGGTCCACGCTTTGAAATTGTATACCTGGAGAACGGAAAGCAACTTCAAAGGCCAGCAGGTGCAGCAGAGGTTGGGGTGAAACGATGTCTTTAGGTTTTCCTCGACCTCAGAAGGAAATGAATCCGTTCACACCTGCAGTGAGCCCTCGTTCATCCAGAATCCTCACAAGAGTCGGTGGAGCAGTTTTTTATCCAGCCATCCTCGAGTGCTTTTTCATCCAGGCAAGGCAGCCCCCCACCCACACGTCTCTGGGGCTCCAGATGTCTTTCTTAATCAAATTGACAAAAAACGATAACTCGACACGATGATTCGTTTCCTCAATGTGTTCGTCGAGATGGGTCAAAGGTTCCGTCTACAGCCTTACAAACTCTGGCAACTCACACAAACAATTAGCTAAAATCTTTGTGCGGCGCCATTCGGCAACGAGAGCGTGTCCGGTGTACGCAGCTCCGCGTGCCACAGCTGCTCCTAACGAGGAGGGCGTGTCCCTCCCCGGCCACTGCCCCGCCCACTCTTTCAAGTCTTTAAACTGGTCTCCCCTGCACACATCCCATCGTCACCCCTCCCAGCGGTCTCTCCAGGAGACCTCATCCCTCTCTCCTCCATACCTCCACCCATCTCCCTTTTCATCTGGTCATGACTGCCTCCTTTCATCGCTAATCAACATCGAGTCTCGGGCGGGATAGATTTCATGTGGCCCAGATGATCCGTTAAATGGTGAAATCCACAACATGTGTCAATGTTTAACGGCTAAAAGAGGATTTCATTTCTTGACTAATATTTCTCAGTCTGGACCCAGAGGCACACACATATAAGATACGTCTTATGTATTACTTAAAACAAGTACATTTATTGTGTATTATAAAAAAAAATGGTTCACTCTGTGAACTTACACTTATCTGTGAAGTCATTTGCCATGTTTTTTTCCACTTTGCCAAGCTGAGGTGTGGAGCTCACAAAGCGGTACACATCAAAAGTCTGACCAGCTTTAACACTTTTGGAAAGAGAACACTACAACTCTGAAGTGGCAGGTTTAACACCATTTCCCGTTGAGACATTCCATTAGTTTACACAGCCTGTCCTGCAGCAGACCTAATGCAAACACACTTGGCAGATGTGTGAGTCGCCAAAAGGATCTGGAGGGAAGAAATGACTCAAATATAGTAGTGAGGTTCAGCCCTTTGCCAGCTTGTGTTTGTGTACGCTTTTCTTCAAAGCAGCCTGCTACTTGTGGTCACTTTGAAAGGCATGAATAACACTGACCAAACCAAACTCACCACGGTTCATTCTGTCCCGGCCGAAAGGGCGAGTCCAAAATGCCAGGAATTAACGCTCTGCCCATTTTGTTTTTCTTTTTTCTGTGCACATCTGCAGCTTTAGGAGGTTTTGTCTGGAGAGATAATGGTGAGAGGAGTGAGAGAGGACAGTGGGGGAGTGAAAAAAAGAGGGAACTGAGTGCCCTTGAAACCATATCAACCAACACAAAATGAAAAATGACTTTCATGGGAGGCAGACTTGGAGGAACAGAATGAGAACTGTCAGAGAAGTCTGGGATGACAGATGGAGGATGGACAGGCCTAGATCTCTGAAAATGAGACAGAGAACATTATAACAGTGTGTATGTGTGTACACACAGCTGCAGAGGGTGGATACAGACCTCATCATCTCCAGTGGAACCACCAAATAAACATTGAACATGACAAATACTCAGAAAGGGTGGACAATGAGCAAAGAGAGATAGCAGACATGTAAAATGATTAGAACAACTTCAGACGACCCCCACAGCTTGCTGCTTGCACATCATGTTCGTCAACTGGCGAGAAGAGTCAGATGGGTGTGTCCTTATCTCTAACAAGGATAATTACATAGAAATGTCCGGCCACTGCCTTTAAGTCTGTGCACATGCACACACCAGAGAAACAAAATGAAATGTCATCCATTTAGCTCATTACGATCTATACAATTAAACACATATGCACATGAGGACAAAAGTCTGTGAATGTGCACCCTGCGAACAACATTAATAACAACTTATAAATGAGGGGGAAAGGACAAACAGGGTGATGAGACACTACCAGTTTTCACTCCAACACATAAAACACACGACTCAAAAAACACAAAAACTATAAAACAATGTAAGTTACTATAAGGTACTTATAATTAATAAAGTATGTTACAAATATAAATATACTACAGTATAAAAACTAAGCATGTACTTGTAAATATAATGCACATTGTGTTAATTAGCACACATTCCCATATATTAAGTAAAACTATTGATTCATATGACATTTATGTTTTCATCAATCTCTTAATAATACATGTATTAAATATTAAATGTAATAATTTGGGTCCAAAAACTTCATGAAAGAGGAATAAAAGGGAATAGTTTGAGCATTGGAGATGTTATATCTAAGGAATTCTGGCATCCATTTATCATTCACAATGCATTTTCAATTGTCAATTAATCAATTTTCAAACTATTTCAGCTCTATTTCAGTTTACATACGACACACAAACAGGTGTTTTCCGTTTCCCTGCAAAAATCTAAGACAAAAGATCTTTTACTGCAAGCATATTTTTAATACAAAAACAGACAGAACATTTTTTTTTAATATAATTTTAGATTAACTTTAACACAATTGACTCCTCATAAGCCCCCCCATGTTTTCATCATCACACTAAGAGTAGCACAGCATCAAAAAAGTGGTGGACTTGCCCCCCCCTCCTCAGAGAGACAATAAATAAATAAAAATCACTTTAGGGATGTCTTCTCTTTTACTGTCATTTCATTACTTTTCATCAACTTCATCTCTTACACTGAGATAACACGGAGACAGCACAGCCCCATCATTGACAGGATATTTGAAAAAGCCTAGAAGTAGAGACGCTGGGGCGGAACACGAGGGAGGAATCCCTCTCTCATTGGTCCACGCTGCCCAGGACTCCTGTCATTCATACTTGCGGTTCTCTCTAAACTCGAAGGGCAAACCCCTTTGGTCATGGAATTATAGTCATTAGCAAACAAGGACAATAAACAAACAAGGCTGCCACTAGAATCAGCGACCTAGTGAACGGTGTCATGATACAATGAAGTAGAAACACACTTCACACACAAATGATGTCAAAGAACGGAGTGGACATTTCCTTGGTACAAAAAAAAATTATAATTTCTTAAACCATCACTCTTCGTGAATGCTGATATGACATGAAACTGAAAAATAAATACATGTTTCTTTCAATCTAAATAACAAAAGCACAACTGGAGTATAAATTAACCAGAAAACATTGAGCAGAAGAAGAAAAATGACATTCGCAAATCAACATTTTTGCATACAGTGACTCAAGTCAATGACCTCTAGAATGAACACATGACACACACCACTCCACGTGTGATCTTGTGTGCTGCTGGGTCGCTAAGGGCAACGCAGTGAAGACATTAAGGTGGAACAGCAGAGGAAGAGACGATTAGTGCATGCTGGTAGTCAAACTCCGCCAACGTGGACATAACGCGGTATGGGTTACACGTGATGTCAGGGATGTGCTGTTAGATGTGTGTCACCATGGCAACAGTGCTTCCTATTGCCAGTTTGTCCGATTGTTGCAACCTCATGTGACAGAACCACACCTCCCTTTGCTGAAGTGCACACAGAAGGCCAATCTTAACGTTCCAGCGGTCGGGAGGAGTCTGCTCTGCGGTGTTTGAGTGTGCGACTGTTTGCCCTCAGCTGCAGCAGCACCACCACCACCACCGATGCTCTGAGTGTGAGGGGAGCCGCTGTGTGCTTCCCGTCTCCTGAGCTCTCCACGTGTGGTGTCTGCCTCTGCAGATCTGCTGAGGTGACACTTTTTCATTCCAGTCCAGAGGAAGCGACATGGCAGTCGTTGCATATTTTCTTAACTCATCGTTGAGGCATCTGGCCCACAAGCCAAAATAATAACTCACAATTCTTTTTCCTGAATGTCATTTTTTTAAAATGTTTTTATAGCTGTGGTGGTGATGGTGGTGTGTCCCACTCCCTACACCGCGTCTGAGTTAAAATGTGTGTATTTTGTGTGTCATTGTGATATAAATCAGTTTAAAGACTTACTGTGTTGCTCTATCTGATCAGGACAGAAGTGTGTAACACTAAGGCAGTATCAGGTCAGGTTAGGTGGTGTTTGGTTCCACGCTGGTGGGGAACTCTGGAGAGGAAGCCGGAGACTGGAAGGCAGGACTGGGAGGACTCTGGCCTGGGACTGCCAGACCAGAACATTTCTCCATTTATGTTTTCAGCCGTTTTCAATTACGGGGAAAGACCGAGAAGGAGATATGACTTATCTTATCCATCTCCACCTTTCCCCTGACATGTGTCAGACATAGTGCACAAATTTGATACAAGCCCCATCAGCAGTCCACTATCCGTAACAGGGACATGGCGTATTTATGTGTGGCTGCTGTTATTTCTTCGTAGAGCCTGGGGTCTTGGGACTGGGAGTCTTCTTGGAGATGGTGGGGATCTTGGAGGGCTTGGCCCCGCTGCCGGGTCGCCTCGGGGTGTCTGAGGTGTCAGAGCACACGGACCGAGCATCCTGGAGCTCTGATGCGTCCGAGGCATCACTGCCACGGCGACTGCTGGCTCTGCTGCCCGCCCGGCTGCCGGCGCGGCTGGTCGGACCGCTCGCTCCTCGCTTTGGATCTGACGGGAGGATGAAAAGAAAGAGAAGGAGGATTTTCATTTATCCAGTGTGACTGACATTCCCATCATCCTCTGTCGTACTTAATATTTGGTGCGAATCTACAAATATTAACATGTTGATGTTAAATAAATAAATGTGAGCGCTGTCTCACCAGTTCGTCCTGGTTTGCTGCTGTGTGGCGCTCCTCCGTTTTCTCCGGTCAGAGAGCCTCGGCTTGAGTGGAAAGTCGGCCTCTTCAGTTTGGACCCTGATGCCGCCCCCTGCAGGATCACAGAGCAAACATCAACCAAGGCTAACTCCATTGTATACCACATATACACTACATGAGAGCTACAGACAGCACTTCACAATTGCATACCATTGGACAAAAAAATAAAAAATCAACAAACAAATATTCAACTATTCACTCAGAAACATTTTAAATGCAAATTCTGAAGACAGATTAAGTCTTAATATTAGATTAATTAATAAACTGTGGCTGCAGCTATAAACATTTTCAGTATTGATTAATCAACTGTTTAAAACTATATCTAACAGTCTAAATCCCAAAGGTGTTTAATGCATTAATTATTGATCTAGCAAATCCCACAAATACAAGTCTTATACCAAAAACAAGTGATTAAACAATTATCAAAGTAGTTGGCCATTTTCTTAGGAAAATCAACGAATTAATTCATCAAATAATTGTTTAGGCTATATATTAAACAGATGATAAGGCAAAACTGAAAAAAATATATCATATTTGAAAAGTGAAAATTTGCTTGCTTTCTGTGTGTTAATTGAAAATGTACAAATAAAAAAACATTGAACATCATTCATTCACCATGCTGTTTATGTTTTCTTATTTGAATCAAAAGCTTATATTTTTATAGTATCACCAGTAAGGCTTTAGAATCAACCATCATGTTAATTCTCAAGTTAGAGGTCAAAAAAGGTGCACAGTCCCCCCGCCCAAAAAAATCACTAAACAACTCAAATTTAAATTTGAAAACCTTGACATTGGAAAGTTTTTCCACACAGCAGCAAACTAAAACCGGAACCGTGGTGGTGTGTGAGCATCTGGGAGTGTTTGTTAGTGCATTAGCGAGTTCAGTAGGGTGGGACAGGGAGGTGGGTGGCTGGGTCGGTGGTTGGGTGGGTGGTGGGGGTGAGTGTGTTACCTCGTGCCCAGGAGTGGTGTGGTTCTGACCAAGATCTGGGCAGCAGTGGCACTTGGTTGGCGTTGGAGTTTTACTGTGTGCCAGCCAGGGCTTGGCATAGTCACGCGAGTGAGTATGGGAGGACTAAAGGGATGAAGGGAAGGAATAAAGGGTGGAGGAGGAGTAGGAGGAGAGCAAAGCAGCATAGCAAGGGAGGAGCAAAGGAAAGGAGGAAGAGGTATGGATTGAAGTGAAGGAGTGATTTGATAGTGAGGGAGTGCAGTGTGTTTGTGTGTGAGAGCAGATGAGTTTTTTTTTTTTTACAGAGAACCCAACAATGTAGGAAGGACATTTTTGAAGCCAGGGTAGCAGGGATGAATGAAAGGGACAAAGGGAAAAGGCAAAGGGTGAAAGAAAAACACAAAAACAAGAACAAAAAATAAAAGTTCACAGTTAAGGATGAAAGGAAAATGACAACAACTTAACAATGTGGACTATAAACCCATAAAAAACACACAAACAGTCTCTCTTTCTCTCTCTCCCACAAACAAACACACACACACACACACACACACACATCATAATCAGACTCTGGTCAAATGAAAAACGTCTACATCAGATGATAACATTAATGACAACATGTGGTCTGGTTGGTTGACAACAATGGACTCTGAGTGTCTGTCCTGAAAATGATGACGACATTTGTATGAACTTCTATTTCTATCAGTTCAGGTTTTACGGATGTTGTTCCTCCCCTCTGTCTCGTTTCTGAGTTTGTCTGCAGACACTGCAGGTTGTATGTCTCTGTGTCTAATTCTTTGGATGGGTTCCATTGTAATGAGACAAACTGTTCACTTTTACACTATTCGTTTGTAGTTAAGTTGCCTCCATTTTCATCATCAGGCAGTTTTTAAATATCCCCCAAAAAAATGTAAGATGCTTTTTCGTATGCGTTTTATTCACTTTACAGTAAATGCTTTTTTTTATTTTTTTTATGGGACGTAGTGAAGTCTATTTGGGTCTTACAAAACTGCTATGATTAAAAAAGTATTACAATAAGGGTTCTGAATTAATGTAGAGTTAATGTATGAGTAGACATGAGGTGCACAGAAACATGTCATTACATGATGAAAAAATAGAACCTACGTAATAATATTGAATCCCTTTTAGTTCAATAAAATTAGATCCTAGGTCTACTCTGAAATCAGTTGAACACAGCCCCTAAAACCACTGATGTCGGCTCTTACCCTGGATGATGCGGAAGCTGTTGGTGTGGCAGGGGCGGAGGGGGCAGAGGGGAGGGAAGCGCCACTGTGGGAGGCCGAGGAGGAAGAGCGAGTGGGGGAGGCATTTCTGGAGCCCGGTTTGGAGCGTCGGCCCCGGGAGCGGAAAGCAGCTAGGCCCTGAGATGCTCCTTCAGGAAGGATGAACTTCTCCCTCAGCTCTAGGTTGGTTCTGCCTCGAGCTGCAGATACAGAAAAACGGAGAAGATGAATGAGTTGGTTGGTTTGCGTGGGCTCACAGTTTTCCTCCAGCGGGGGGACGGCAGCGAGCAGCGTGAGGGAGAGAGTCAGTGCTTCCTTGGCTGCAGACATCAGCGCATGTGCACGTGAGCAGAGTGGATGTTTGGAGGGTAAGGGTTCAGGGAGTTGTAAGTGCGTCTTGGTTGAGTTGTTTTTAGGGGGAGAGGGGAGTGAGGGTGTTTGAGTGCAAAGTAGAACTACACCAATGAATTTGATACGCAGCGAAAGTCAGGAAGTTGACCATTTTTGGAGACATTTTGAAAACAAAATCCTTGCTGCCTACATATATTAAACAATCAACCCAGGAGATTTTCATGGCCAAATAAATGTGTTTTGCACAGGACACAATATTTTCCCAACAAATGCATTAAAATGCTGAAGACAATAGTTTCCAGATTAGTTAAAAAGTCCGAGAGCGATGCACACACTTTAATTGCGCATTTGCTTTGAAAACATCTGGTGGGTCCAAAAGCACAGCCTCTCTTCTCTCGTTTTTTTTTTTAACATGCGCTCCCATTTCAATTCATATTCTGCTCTTGCTGTGAGGGAACATCTCAGTTCTTCAGCCTTTGCACAGGATGTGTATACATAAATGTGTGGGGCTCATGCCTGGTTTATGCTTATCAGGAGAGACTGAGAGTTTCTCCCGTTTTCAAAAGACAATCAGCAGCATTCTCGGACAAGTAACTTGGTGCAGCAGCCCCAGCAGACAACAACAAGCCGGGAGAAGCCAGCCAGAAAAAGAAAGAGAAAGAGAGATTAGGATAGAGAGAACATGAAAGAGGAAATAGATGAAAAAGGGAAAATTGTCTGTAAAAAAAAAAAACAGAGAGAGCTGCAGCTTGTATTAGTAGCAGTGCATCTCCAAGCCTCATGGCTGTTGTCCCTAGCAACTAAACAGCAAGGCCAGTCAGTTAGATGGGTGCACCCTGCAATTACATCCCCCCTCAATGCCAGCCACTCAGCCCAGGTGCACCCTGTAATTGTGTTTCCCACCAACCAGCCATCACATTTCGAGGCGCTGCGTTGGAAGCCAGCGTTATTAGAAACCCAGGCTGGCCACTCCCAGGTCTTACACGCTCACTGACTTTTTACTGTTGCTGTGTTTTTTTTATATTCAAACTGCATCTGCATAGAGTTAATTTAAACAAACAGGCAATAATGTTACAGTGCGATTTGTTTTTTCTTTTGGTTGAGCATTTCTATTTACAATCTTAAGAAATATACTTATCTAGAATATAGAATAAAGTAAAACAGAGAGACAAGGGGTCGGCCAAGCCCTGCTTATGTTGTGAGTGAGGAAAGCATGACACAAACATGGCACATAGAAAAGGCTGATGCAGTGCCTGTGCACACATGTACAGTATATATAGACACACATGAGGACAGCTGTGATTAAAGATGGAGACTGACAGCCGGACACATGGACATGGACATGGAGAGTTAAAGAGATGGAAGATTCGAGTGAGAGACGGACAAAAGTGCAGATACCTCGGCAGCAGAAATAGCCAGGAGTGACTGTCACTAAGAGACACAAGAGACAATGTGAAATAACTGCGTGCTCATGGAGGGGGGGAAGAAAGTCTCACACACAGAAACACACATCACAAATCTAAAACGTTTCTCCTACAGTAACTCGCTTGCACGCACGCACGCACACAGATGATCACTAAGGGGTCCGGACCAGTGTTGTGACCCCTAAAAATATGTTTAAAAACTGTAAACTGTCAAAATTTCAGAGCTTGTGTGAGCACGACAGCAGAGGGGGAGGGAGCTTAGGAGAGGGGGAGAGCAGAACAGGGGGGAGACATAACGTTAGTCAGGTGATCACAGTCAGCAAGGCACAGCAAAAAGGCCAAACTAACGAACCAAAACAAAGAAGAAATGTTGGAGATAATGAGCAAAACCATAGAAAAGCAAAATCAGAAGACAAAAGGGGAAAGAGAGTCAATCTTGAATAGAGTCCAGGAGCAATATGAGTAAGAAACAGAAGAAAACAAACGATGGAGAAGGGACGGGCACTTAGGAGAGAGTGAAACAGAGAGAGGAGAAATCCAACCTATACGAGATGAGATGGAGCTACTGGAATCGGAGCGGAGAATCTTAAGTCCTGGATGTTGCACTGAGGAAAGAGAAACAGGAGGAAGAGGGAGAGAACTGAGGATCATGCACCATGCAATACTACTGTTATATTGAAGAGGGGAAAAAAGTGAACTGAGCAGAGAATCTGCTGTGTATATACAGAAATAGAACATGACAACACATGATGATGAGGTCCTCCAGGATCGACAGAGGAAGAACTCAGAGGGATATGATTTGGGTGATTTTGAGAGAGAGAGAGAGAGAGATGGAGAGAGAAAAACGCCCAACAAAGACACGGACTGTAGACTTCAATGGGAAGAGACACTGCAGAGAAAAGTGAGACGGTGTAGCCGTTTGCATCACCTGCTTACAGAAAGCGATTCTGTTCCAGTGTTTTTCCTTCCCTGTTCTCAGTGTAAATACCTCAAGGAGAAGTGTGATGAAATGTTCGTGTGAGGGCCTGAACGATATTATAAAAGCAAAAAACTGGGAAAAAAAAAAGAATTGCAGGATTTTTTGGCCTCATAGTCCAATGGGGCCAAGAAATTGAGGACTTCACTAAGATTGAAGATTTAAGAGTAGTAAGGCAAACATAAGCATTTTTCATTTCACTTTGTTTCAGGTGTGCGGAAATGTTTAGTGATTGTTTTTCAGTTGTTTCTTTTGTTGCGGCTGTGAATGGAAAAAGGCGTCCTGAGGCCAATCACATGACGTAACTGTTCCACATCTCCCAGTTCACCTCCCAACTATTAGTTTAATATTATTTGCTAATACTAGATATTTATCAACTAAATGTCAATATCTGTAAAAAGATATATATCAACACTGGCTACAATAACCTTGATTTGGACAAGGTCTAATAAATATATGTAAACAAAACATAGTAAGACAGAGGATTTGATGTATGTGTGCAATTTGGGCTGAGCAGGAACATTTAAATCTGTGTGTGTGTGTGTGTGTGTGTGTGTGTGTGTGTGTGTGTGTGTGTGTGGGTGTGTGTGTGGGTGTGTGTGTGTGTGTGTGCAAAAATACTCACCTCTGCATGGATCATTTTTAACTAAAAATTCGTCCAGAGCCATCCACCCGCCTCCGACTCTCACCATCACCGTGCTGCGCAAAATCCTTACTAGACGCAGCTGCTGGGAGTCACCAAACTGAAGAGATGAAAGAAGAAAGACAAGTGCAGGAGCAAGGGTTGAAAAATAAATGGGGAGGAAAAAAAATAGGGGGAAAAGAGATATGAGAAGGTGAGAAAGGAAAGTGATGAAGCCAAGAGGAAGGGTAAGGTGGTGGGGTAAGGTAATGATAGAAAAATAGTGAGTAAAGTGATATTTGAAATATTCACTGATGAGTTTTAAATTATTTGCAGCATCATACCAAACAGCCCATCTACCAAATCTGAGCAGAACATTTCTACTGCATGCAATGTCAGAAAAAACATGCACTGACACTAAGAGACAATCTGCCAATTCTCAGCGCAATTCACCCAGCCGCCCAAATCTAAGCACGATCGTATACGGTCCAAAACACTGCTATTTCTATATTCAGTGTTTTTTAAGTTTTAGTTTAAATTGAGTTGTTCAAACCACCCTGCAAAGCAGAACTCCAGAGCAATACCAGCACAGAAGGAATTTTCGGAATTTCTTTCCAAGCAGCTTGATTTTTTTCTCCAGCATCAGTCCAAAGAACACTATATATCACTGAACCACTAATTACCACTTCAGACATGTCACTGTCGCCTGCATCACATTGTGCAATTTGTCACTCTCAACACTAAACAAATCAAAGCAATAAGACAAGTCAGGCGGTGAAACCTGCTTGCATGTTGCAAAGCCACAAAGGAGCGCTTCTTCTGACTTTCTCTTTTTACATTATATTTTAACAGAATTGTTAGAACTCTTTTTTTTTTTTTTTGCAAATGTTTGAAAGCAGAAGGAAAAGCACTTGAATTGTGGGGATTCATGAAGCAGATTTCCCACATCCAATCACAGCAGAAGCAATTTACCTGGTTTCCGAGGAAGAACTACAACATATCCAGAAGGCACGGAGCAGAGGAACAAAGACAAAGAAACAAAGCGTGAAACAACTTGTACTGGTAACTGAGGTTTTCCAATGTATGAGAGGATACCTGCCATTTGTGTAGAAGATCTTCTATTAACTGGTGCAAATTAAGAGCAAAGTGTATGTTTTTTGTGTTATTGGAATTGAGATTTAGCGGCATTAGCAAACAGATGCAGTGGACATGAAGATGTTGTTATAACAGTTGTGTCGCAATATGGTGGGGGTGAAGGCAGGGAGGTTGAAAAAGTGAAGCCAGACACAAACACACACACACACACACACACACACACACACACACACACACACAGCACAGACAGACACACTTTCAATCAGCTTCCGCAGTGTCCTGCAGTTAAGACACTGGAACTCATTACCCAGTGGATAATGAAACACAACACATAATGAGTGGACACACAAATTGTGGCAGTGGTAGTGATGGGCAATCCGGTAGAAGCAGTTGGAAACAGTTTCATTGCTGCTGTAAAATGATGCACTGATACACAGAGACTGCTGGGCTAAGCAGTAAAACTAGTTTTCAAAAGGGACGTAAATGAAGTACCTTTGAGTGGTTTATGGACATAGAAATGTTTCTTTGTTGTACAACAAAAGTCATTTGTATTTTTGTTCAAGTGTTTGATGTTATTATTACATTACATGTTGTGGCGCTCAAAGGGGGTAAATGAGAAAACATTACTGAAAAGCTGCATGTGTGCATCAGTAAGTAACTATATAGGAATCATATTTAAATCTATAAATGAAGTAGAGTTTTACCTCTGACACCCAGCAGTCCACAGACTATACATGCGGTCACATTTACAAAGTTTTGTTAATGTCTTGGTGATGACAAAGAAGGCTCAGTTAACAGTCCCGGAGTGCCGTGAGTCATTAACGTGTTATAGTGACTTGTTATGATACATACAATTCGATCATTCATATACACAGAGGGACACCATGATGTAAGATGGACACATAAAAATGCTGTTAATTTCAGAAGTGTGAGTTGTTAATTGTTGCCTGATGGATAAATGAAGACCTAAACTTATTTTTCTTTCAAAAGAACTGGGTCAAAAATTCAGTGTGGTGACATTCAAAGATGTGTTCAGCAATTGGGCAAAAGGGTCAAACTAAAATTTGAAAAGTTGCCATCTCAAAAACAATGACATTTTTCTAAAAAAACAAAACAATAATAGCCCATGATTTTAAGATCCCTCAAACATTTAAAAAAACATATATTCATCATAATAGGTCATGAAATGCTGATATGCCGAACATTATAATTGAAAAAAAAAAAGGTTTTCAAATCTTTAAGCTATGAAAATTGCAAAAATTTGCCAAACCATGTTGACCCAGCTCTGTCTACAATTACAGATCAATTAATTACAATAAACACTCACATTCCTTTGTTACACATTCTTAGAACTAAAAAACTGTTTATCCTATATATTTTATATATATTGAATTGTTTATTGATTATGTGCTAAACTCACCCGGTATTTGTTCTCTCCGATCTGCTCCACCTGGAACCTCTTGGCACATTTACACTGGGCCACCTGTCGAGTCACCTGCACAACAATAGACGACATGTCAGTGAATTCCTTCTTGCACTGACATTCAATAACCATGACTGGACCTGTCATTGTTATTACAACCTCCTGCAACTATTTTACACTATATACACCTACCCCGTTTTGTACGGTATGTGTCATCATTATGTCTTATATTAACTTTTTTTGTATGTTGAATTTATAAATATGCATTTCACTTCACGAGTTTTCTTACCTCGTCCTCTATCTTGTCAGCATCAGTGGTTGGTCTGTAAGCATCCTTGTTGGGGTGAAGAGCAGCGACAAATTCGTAGTAGTCAATGTAACCATCTCCATCTCTGTCAAAGATGTCTGCCACTGCCGTCATCTCCAGCTTACTGGTGGGAAACTCTGTAACACAAAGAGAGAAGAATTATCTACACTACACTGTAACGTTATTATTTGCTTAGCTGTATAAATTCCCCCAACCACCAAAATATATACTCCACAAATAATGATTTACTTGAAGCCAGGATGCCGTCAATAAACTCCTGCCGTGTGATCTTTCCATCTTGGTCCTTGTCGATTCGTCGGAAGAAGTCCATGACGCGAGACTTCTTGTGATTCATCCAGCGCATGTATTTCTTCCTCCACACGTCAAAGTCAAAGTTGGCAAACTCTTTGAGCTGGAAGTTGATCATGCGTGTTACTTGTCATGACTGTCATGTTATAAAAAGTGCATAGAATACATATATACAATTCCATGCTGACAGTGGTAAAATTGAAGGAATTTTGTTTTAGGAATATCCAACGAATATCTTGAAATTCAAAAAGAAAATTACAACTTTGATTGGCTAGGAATGTCACTTAATTATATGCCTCCACCAAATGTTATTCCATTTTGGTGTAAAAATATTAAAGTTACCTCTTCCAGCCTATCCAGACCATCGTTGAGTTTACGCTGGCGATCAAGTGCCAGCAGCCAAACTTGCTGCCACCTGGCACAGAGCTGGTTGAGTCGAGGGTTTCCTCCTGGAACCTGCACTGCTGCCTGCTGCTGCTGGTGTTGCTTGCCTGTAGAAGTTACAGATATTTAAATGTGCGTGAGTCATCTCTATATTTCTAAAACATGTGCCTATGTTATAATCAAAAAGTCGAAGAGCATCATTTCTGTGTGATAAATGGTCAAGGGAGTTCAACGTACGAGCTCCTCTCCTCTCTGACAGGCTGCTGTGAGACTCAGCTGGTTTTCTTTTATAGGTTTTTGTCACTTTGTCCACATCTGGCTGCTTCCTGGTCATCTCCTCCATAAACAACTGAAATCAAACACATTTAGGCTATGTTGAGAGTCTGTAATTCTGTCTAGGGACGCATTCATATATAACATATAACAACTCATGAGTCACACGGTTGAAAGGGAAATCAACCTGATGCTCTGTGATGAGTGATTTGAGTTGAGCGATGTCTTGAGGAAGCGAATCTGCATCTCTCTGGATTAAAGTGGTCTCAGCCCACTGTAGCCATGACAGAAGGTCCTCCAGCAGGTTGGCATTGTTGAGCACCTCGGTCAGAGCCGTCTCTAGTCGCTGCTCGTGCTGTTTTGCCCATGTCAGCACCTATGAAGTCAAGGTATGGATTAACAGGAGAACATTCAGTCTCATTTTCATAATTGTATTTGTCACCTGTGCCTGGTTCAAATAAAGGTCGACATGAGATCAGTATATTTAGGTGACTGACATTCTAACTCAGTCAAAATATCAGGTCCTCACCTCCTCGAAACGCGCCCTGATGATGGTGATCCAGTGTTTGATGGTGGTGATGGAGTCCGGGTGACACAGAGTCAAGATGCCCTCGCCCATGCCAGCAGCCTTGTTGACATTGGACCTCTTCTCCTCCACCGTGCCCATGAAGTCGCGATGCGTGTGCAGCAACGCCTGCAGGGTCTCCGCCTCTTCGGGGAGCACGCCGCGGAAACGAAGCGTTTGCTCCGCCTCTGAGAGCCACTCCAGAAGCATCTGCACCGCCGTACGAAACTCCTCCGCCTGATGAGAGGAAGGACATAAGACATACATGAGGGACAATCATTTGGTGACTTTCGTGGGAATAAGGTGCAGTGCAGCCTCTTGTCTGACCTGTTTGAGGGCCTGCTGGAGGCGGGTCTGCTTGGTGACTGACAGGGCACATACAGTATCCCAACGGTTGCTGAGCTCCTGAAGCTGAACTTTGACCCATGCGGTGTCATCGCGACCGGTATCCATCAGATCCCGAGCCGAGCGCCTCAGAGCCTGAATACTGCCAGTTCTCTTGCCCAGCTCTTTTTGGAAAGCCTGTAGGTTTAGACATTAAAGAGTGTAAAAAAGGAAGTATACTGCAGATCAGCCTCAAAAAGATATTTATTATTTCTTCAAATAAACAAATATGTCTCTGTTTTGTGTGCACACCTTATGTGAGTCCATGAGGTTAGACACCAGATCCAGGTCTCCATGGACAGGCTGATCTTCAGTTAGCTGAGGCTCTACCCTGTACAACCAGTCAACGAGTGCCTGAAGAGCTTCTGCAAACTGGCCTGAGAACAGCAGAGCCTCTTCCAGCTTGTGTTGTCTGGACAGAGGGGCGAAAATCTATTACTTATCATATTGAATTTTTCCTTCGAAAATTCCAAACAGTAGTGAGGAGCTGGAAATGTCGTTCATCTTTCATCCCCTTACCTCTCCACGCTCTTGCCACAGACAGTGTCCCACTTGTCGCGGATTTCTCCTACCAGATGATCCAGTTTCTGTGTATCTGCAGGCAGCTGAGCCTTGTCCCTCATGGCTTTCCCGGACCTCACCGTGGTGTCATAAACGGGCTGCTTTGAGCCCAATGCTTTCTGAAACTCCTGGGTAGGAAGGGAATGGAAGGTAACAAAACAATTCAGTAGATACTAAGCATGTATTGTTCATTAAAACGCTAACTTCATGGAATTACTATCCATTTGCTTGTGCAGAATAATTGCTGACTGTACCTTGTGTTTGGCCAATTGCACTTTGATCTTGTCGGGCTCGTTGGAAATCTCTAGCTCGGAGTCCAGCCTTTTCTCGGCTTCTTCCAGCCAGTCTGTCAGCTTCCTCCAGGCCTCGTGGAACTAAGGAAAGGGGTTAAGTTCTCTATTTCAATGCATGTTCACAAGCCATTAGAGGTTGGATAAATAATGGGACACATTCTGGAAGCAGATTCTGCACGTATAATGTGTCTTAACTTTGTAACTTAATACCTGTTTGGCTCGTTTGCGGGCCTCATCAAGGTGTCGGCCGCGGTCCAGTGACCTCTGGACCAACTTGTCCCAACGAGCCTGCACGCTGAGCAGCAGGTTTTTGATGAGAACCACATCCTGCTTCATGCTGGCAAAGCGAAGCTGAGAACCGGCCTTCTCCAGAGACAGAACCTGCTCTCTGTGTGTATTCACCTCATTCACAAATACCTGGACGCAGACAAACAAGAGTGGTAATGTGGTAGGAATAGTACATAGTGTTTACATGGTCTTCTGATAAAACATTAAAAAATCCTGATCTCAAAAGTAAATAATGACTGGAACCATCTTTTTGACGGACTGAAAATGAGAAATTGATGCAAATTTATTGTAATGCAATCATCTGTTAAATATTCATTTAAAGGGATTTCTCTTGATTGGAATGCATTTAGTACCAACCTTGTGCTCATCAATCTGGAAGAGAACAGTGTCCAGGATGAGGCTGGGGGACTGTGCCATGTTAAGGGTCTGTTCAGCCTGGGTGAGCCAGTTGATGGTGTCCTGCAGGGAAGTCTGGAAACCCGTTGCCAAGGAAACAGCCTCCTCCAGTTTGGCCTGTCATACAAAATTCAAAAAGATGAAAGTCAAAAAAAACAAAAAAAAACGAACCAACTCAAATCACAACCACAAATAACCACAAAGCAAATAGTGTATTAGGTGTATAAAAAAAATGTTGACGAGTTAAAGTCTTACTCTGCGGTCGTCCATCTTGGTGTTGAGGCTTGCCCACTTGTTCTGAAGCATGGCCAGGTTCTGTTGGGTCTGGGTGGTACCAGGACCTGCCTCTTCTCCTCCTCGAGCCAGCAGCATAGAGTCGCCCTGGTCCAGCAGCCGATGGTACTGGTCTGCTCGCTGAGCAAGCTGAGCCTGAAGCTCCTGGAGACAGACAAGAGACAAAGTGTTGATGTCTTCCATTGATTACTTTACAACAAAGGATCCTATTAAACTTTTATAGAAACCATTTGTGTCCAAGTGTTTTGCTGTATAAACAGATGAGCAGGCGAAAACTAATACTTTGAGTATTACTCCTGTCTTGATGAAAACTGCTAATAGAGTGTTTTATATCACCCTGAAATCTGTTTACGATGTTGCAAATAATAGACTGAATCCGCTATTTACAGTTGGCAACAAGTTCTGTGCTTGCTCTGAACCTGTGTGTTGTGCATGGCATTCTTGCTATAGAGGTGTAATGTGATTCTCTGTTACCATATGTTGCTGGAGCTGCTCTCTGGCTGTTTCAGGGAGACCGCCTGTTGGTTTAGCGGCAGACAGCTGGCTCTCCGTCCTCCTCAGCCACTGGAGAAACTCCTCCAACTCACCATGGAAACCTTCAGCCTACAGAGAAACAGGTGGGAGAATTGGGCATGAATTAATCATTTACACCAAACCTTAATGTTTGATGAAAATATTATAACTAGGGCTTTGATCGAACTATTAATTACTTATTACCATGCATTTATTAACTCACAGAGTGATAATACAGTTTTTACACACATAATTATTATTAGTTTTTTTAACTGTGCACAGCTAAGGTATTCCCATTTGGATACAAGATCTGTTCTTCCAGGAAGGAAGAAAATGACAAGTTTTCTTTCTAGGTCAGGTACTACTTTTAGGTGAAAGTACCTGATGCAGGGCGGCTTCTAGTAATTTCTGCCGCTCCTGTGTTTTGAGCAGGAGGCCCTCCCAGCCCTGGTTGAGCTGATCCAGCTGGTCCCTCAGGTGGCTGGCTTCATCGCCAGGGGAGGATTCAAGCAGCTCAGTGCCAGCACCGCTCACAGTCTCCACTGTGGCATGATGGGACAGCACATCGTTACGCAAAACCTGGAAGAGAGGAACAGGAAAGAGAAGTGAATTGTAAGATACAGCAGGCAGTACGGCATTTAAAAGAGGACATCTGGACAGAATGTTTTGGAGCTTCAAATGATATAGGAGGTCATCTTTATTATGTGTGGCTGTCCAAAGATAATAATAGGACATAAGCAATACATGACAAGGTAGTACTTAGATAAATGACAGCAAGTTCATTTGAGGAGTCCAAATGAGAAACAACCCTTCACACTTTAAACACATAACAACATAAAACAGATCAGAAAGAAAAATGTACACGAAAAAGAAAAAAGATGCAGAATCTCTTTTAATTTGTAACGAATGTAGACATACGTGGTGTTTAGCCAACTCGATTTCAATGGCCTTGGGGTCGGAATTGACTGGCCGCTGTGTGTCCAGAGTGGTGTGTGTGTGGTTCAGCCAGGCCTGCAGCTCAGACAGGGCGTGCTGGAACTGACCCAGAGCCAGCAGGGCAGCCTCCAGCTTGTGCTGTGGTGGGCAAAAGACAGAGTCTTAAATATAGGGACTTAAATATTTTGGCTGTAATGAAAAGCAGCTGTCAAACACATGCAATCCTACAGAATACATACTTGGTCAACTTCAGTCATAGGATAAAGTTAATGTTTCAAAGTAACTCAGGGAGTACAAACCCCTGCCAGATATGGTTTCAATACCTGTCTCTGGGTAATCTTATCCCCCAGGTTCTCCCAGAGGTGGCGTAGCTCAGTCAGCGGCTCCTGGATCATGTCCCTGTCTGTTTGGTCGGACACTTTCTTCAACAACAGCTCCCCCTGGTGGCACAGCTTCTCCATGTCAATCTGCTGCTGGTACACCTCCACCTTGTACTGCTGCTCGGGGGGAACAGAAGATTGAGAGGTGGAGTAGGAGTCAGGTTACGAAACGTGGATAGGAGTGTTGTACTTATTTGTTCAAAAGCAACTGGTGAGCAATGAAAAAGGAACATCTCGCACCAACCTTGAGCTCTTCAATCTGCTGTTTCACGGTTCCCAGGTCGGTTCCCACAGTCGACATTTCACAAAGCTTAATAACTGCATTGTCCAGGTAGTCAAACATGGACTGGAAGTAATAAAAAAGTATAAAGATGATTTGGTGCAAAGACAAAACCTTAATGTTTAATGAAACAAAGAGTTGCATTTTTTTTTCTTGCATTAATGGTTAACAAACCTGGAGTGCATCCTGGTACTGCACAGAGGCTGTCATGGCCTCCTCCAGTCTCTCCATCCTCTCTCTCCATGTCCGATTAAGTCCCTCCCAAGCTGCATTCATCTGATAGGATAGGACGACAGAATGACATTAGTGGTCACTCATCATGGAGCATTTCTATTTTTCTGAGATCATTTACTTTAATTACCCAGTGTAATTTCTTACCTCATCAATGGTTTTCTTGACTTCAGGTTTCTCAGTTTCGCCACAGGCGAAGATGAGGTCAGCCCCGAGGGTCCTGACAAACTCCAGCTCCTCCCTCAGGCCATCTGTCTCTGCCTTGATGGCCTACAGGAATAGTAGAGAGAGTCATTCAGGCCATCCGTTGCTGCCAGACTGCCACTCCTTATTTACAAATCCTCTCTCTTTCTCCATACCTCTGCAGCTTCAATCTGTTGCTTGATGAGCGAGGGGTCCACACCAGGGTCCTCCAACTCTCTCACAATATCTTGGGAGTCGCGTAGCGTGCTCAGTAGCGCTGCCACATCAGCCCAGAACTTTCCGGCCAGGTCTTGGACATCGTTCAGCTTTCCCTCCCTCTCCTCGGCTCGCTGCCGGATCTCATCCCACAGCGAGCGTAGGCGCAGGAGGCGAGAACGCACGGCTGGAGAAGAAGGGGGAGAGAGGTTCAGTTAGTAGGAGCTCACAGGACACAATGGGTAATAATACATTCTTTAGCTTTGTAGTTGAATCAGAGATTTAAGTATGTTTTCTAGCGTTGTTTTCTTTCATTAGTCCACTCCCACTATTGCCGCACAGTGCTCCATTCTTTTTCATCACATTTGGAGGGCTGGAGGGTATCAAAGCACCATGCTCTTTGCAGAGCAATTTTACAAAGACAAATGTTTTTTTGTTTGTGATATGGTGGAGTTGGATGAAATATGCAGAACTACAGTGCCCATCCTGTTTGCCCATTCTTCTGGCTTTGTGCCAGTCGAACAACGACGTCTTTTACAAGAGTCCAATTTTCTCTCAATTCTGACCTATTCAGTGTATATTCAGTATCATTGGTAACCTTAAAGACAACCATCCGTCACAAACTCAATACCTATTGTCAGAATTATACCTTCAAATTTGATATTTAGATACTAATTTCTTTAATTGGTAGCCTTTCCGTTAGCCAAAAATCTTTTTTTGACCCACATTTTTTTTTTTGGTCATGAGAGGTAAAAGCGTTCATTTGTATCCCTTTTTTAATTGCTGGTTTCAGGTACTGCAGCTCATCAATGAATACAAATCTGGTTTACTTATGATCTTTTCAAAATGATGTAATGTTTAACACATTAAGCATGTGTCCTGTCTGTCAGCTGAAATTTTAGGTCACTGTCACTCACCGTCCGACACATTCCAGCGACTCACCTTGAGCAGCAGGATCATCGTGAGCGGCTCGTCCAATGAGCTCCTCTCCGCGGGCACACAGGGCGGAGAAGCTTGGCAGCAGTTTGTCCAGCTCCAGGCCCTGGGCTCGGTGCTCCGCCAGCTGCTCCCGGATCTTCTCCACCTCTGCTGCCACTGGGGGAGGCTGCCTCAGCCGCTGCACCGCCCCCTCCAGGGTCTCCAACAGAGGATCCATCTTGTCGTGAAACTGAGAAAAGCAAGAGAGGTGGAGGAAAAGGTTGTGAGGGGGAGGAGAGAATGTGTCAAGGCCGCTAGGTTTTGGGGTTTTGATAGCTCTATGACATTTAGAAAGTGGGAAAATACTGGTATATTACGTAGGTGGCCAGCCATCTGTGGCCGCTGTGACTGCATTGAGTTTGAGGGTTTTAAAAATGAAAGACTTCCGAATGAAAAAAACGGATAACTGGTATTTTAAACTAAGGCCTTAAAGTCCTCCTAGGTACTATCTCAGTACTTCACTTTCCGCATGTCATCCAGGTGGGGAAGCTCTGACAAGGCTGGACTTCATCTACTACACAAGAGGGAGCTATTAGGAAAGAGGGTACACCTTAAAGGACTTGGGAGACTCTATGCACAAGAGATTACTTGTGGTACAACTCGAAACTGAGTTGATCGTTAATGTGTATCCGAAATGAAAATGCTTGATCACATAAAACATTTCTTGACACAAGGGGAAGATTCTTCCGATACAAAAGGACGATTAGGAGGGGTTTTCAAGGACCTAAATCAAACCTAGTCTTAGACCAAAACAGTCTTTACTGGAAAGGATGTCTCAGCTTGAGACTAGGCTTAATAAAAATCTATATTCTCACACAAAAAGCAAAGTTCCAAACAGATTGAATTCAGTCTTGTGGTTACTCAGGGCTGGCAGACACAACATTTGTATCAATCTTAGATCAATGAAGCTGCAACTTAAAAGTTAAAGATTAAAGGCTTTAGAAAGATTAGTAAACAGCCAGAATCCAGACATCTTGTAGCACCAGAAATACATACTTCTTTAAACAGAACTTTAATATTACCTTCATGACTGAAGTTTCAAATGAAAGCAAATTTAAAATGTATTTGTTTGGTGCGATCAGAACTTGATCAGTAACTGAAAGGTAAAATATTATTACTTCAGTACATATTCATGTTTCATTTGTTGACCAAATCATGTCGTGTAGCCAGCCTGAGAGTCAGTTTGACGTTGTCAGTCCGTGGTCTTACCTCTACCAGCTGGGTGATTGCAGTAAGCAGTGACCATGGAGAAAATGGTGGTTGGGAGGGCAACACACACAGCACATCCACAATGAACGAGGGATGGGATGAGGGATGAGAACGAGTTGCAAGGATGACGGACGGTGAACATGATGTGGGAGATTAAGGTTAAGTTTGAGGTGGAGAGGGAGGAGAGACAAGGACGTGGATGGTTTAGAAGGACAACAAGCAATATACGGACGGATCAGTTTGAAGGGATGGAGGGTGGAAAAACAATACAATGAGTTAAATCAGAGACATGCATACAGTTCAAAATGTCAGGCAATATTGACTCCATCTAAACCGGTGAGTCATTTTTTGAAATGAATTCCAAAGAGAAACTAACATATATAAGAGTAATTTAACAGGAAAAATTAATAAATAGTAATAATAATAAATATAAATAAATAATAATAATACGAATAATCATCATATGAATATTAGGATTATAATTATAATAATTATATTATTATTTATAAGACAGAGAAATGAAAATATAAAACAAAACTATGCTTGAACTTAATTTGTGAAATTATCCAATGACTTCTCATTAGCATTTAGAGTACTGCAAGCAACAGAGACAAAGCATTGGTACATGAACCTCATGCTGATTAGTAATCAAGCTCAATCTGACTGTTTAATTTGGGGCAACAGGCGCTACATAAACTGTGATGAACAGACATGGGTCGAACAGAATTAAAAAACTGTGTTCTCAGGCCCAAAGGTAAAGGAAATAAATGGGTTATAACATATGATTTCCAAAATCAAACAGTTAATTAATTGTCTGTGGCATACCTGTGCAGACTGGGACACTGCCTCATCTAGCCCCGTAGCACGACCTTTCACCTCCTCTTTGATGGCCAGGTAACGCTTCTCAGCGTTTTTGTAGCGTTGCGTCACCGACGCCCCCTCCTGGAGGCTGAGCTCGGCCATCTGGGGTCCGATCTTCAGCAGCTTGTCGATATGGGGCTTGTGCTCTGCGATAGACTCCCTGATAAGCTGCAGAGAGATGAATGAACCATGATGAATAGTACATCTTTTTTTGATAACGAGAACAATGATAACAAGAATGAGAGGAAAGCTCAAATATTTAAATGGATGCCTTCTTTTACCCTCATTTGGTCTTGTTGCAATCGGAGAGCATCTGTGTCGATGGCTGGTGGTGGCAACTGAGTGATGAGGGTTTCAGTCTCGCCCAACCATGGCTCCAGCTCCTCGTGGGTTTCCCAGAAGCGAGCCACTAGAACTTGGGCCTGCTCCAGAGCTGAGAACCGCTCACTGTGGCTCTGGCTGACTGCATCGTAACGAGCATTAAGAGACTCTGTCTTAACCTGGTGAAGATTGAGAAAATATCCACATATTAAACTTCCCACAGTTGATTTATTAGATCAGCAATTTCCTTTATCGTCAACCCTTCTATCCCATTCTAAGATAATCAACGCAGACAAACCTCCTCTTAATTCTGATGTATCCATCTGTGTCTTACCATGAGTGCATCCTTCTGGGCTTCACTGCAGGTTTCCACAATTTCCTCTCTTGTGTTGAGGAGCTGATCCACAGTGTCTTTGTGTCGGATGATGTCGATGTTGAAGGCCCTCTGCACCTGGAGTTGAGCCACTGTCACGTCAGGCTCCAGACTCAGAGGGCCCAGACCCGCCAACTTGCGCTCTGTCTCCCCGACCCAGGCAAGCTCTGCATCCACTGCCTCTTCATACTGGGGGAGGAGACAATGTTAAGCAGTAGTCACAGTAAAACATCAAATAATAAGCTTTATCATTTTTACAAGCAAAGCATTTGTTTGAACATGGGTTTAACTGATTGCAGCACCTGTTGTGACCTCTGGATGGCAGCTTGCACCAGCTGCACACGCTGAGTGATGGTTTCATCAGCTTGCCGATAGCGTTGGTTGGCATCAGCGACCAGACGGTCAAGGCCTTCGCGAGCGCGCCACGGGACCAGGTCCAGCAGGGCGCTTCCCACTTCGTTGACTGTATCCAACACCAGCCGCTTCTCTGCCGATACTTTTTTCAGCTCCTGCAAAAGCGAAGGACTCGTTTTAACACAGCATAACATCATAACATCACAGAGAAATTGGTTTAAATATGCACATGTTTAACCGATCTTCGTGGCATCCACTGTATAATGTTTCTGTGGTGTCTGAGGCTGCTTTCCTTTTTCTATTGTGGCACAGTGAATGTCTATTAAATGTTAAATGGTTAACATTTCAGTCAGGAGTGAAAAAACTGGATGGCAGCAACAAATAAAATGGCAACAATCCCATTAAAAGCTTCTGGAAACTGTTATTGGGTTCAAAGAAATTAATGTTCCCATGGTAACTCAACAGCGGGTAGTTTAACACTGGAACAACTGAAAATGCTATTACAGAGTTGTCAAGAGTTGAAGGAGTTGTTAACAAATTAGCTGCATGAATCATCCTGTCAATTACGGGGGAAATAATCTTAAATACAACTTTTAAGTCTTTAAGATATAGACGATTAAGTTTTATAGGGTTTATACGTTTAATTCAAATAAGTGTAGAAAGTCAGAGTCACATTTTTGAAATGACTGAACTGAAACTAAATGCAGCACGAGAGCTTCAAACTCACACTTGTGTGAGAAATGTGGTGTATAGAAGAGAACAGATGCAATGGGCAGATGTCAAGTCTTACACTGTCATACCATGGGCACACTTTAACCCAATTGACTCAGCCAAAGTTAATAATGATACAGCAAATGACCTGATATAAACTGTCTGTAAAAGCCTGAGTGTTCTACGAGGCTACTCTAAGGACACAGGCACAGATGCAGGTGAATAAGAATGTTGGAGATCTGATCTTAATTCCTTAAAGCAAAACATTGCTAGCAGTACAAGCATGCATCTCTCAAACATGACATTTATATCGACGCCTACTTTCTGTCTATCCTGATAGGCTGGAGTGGCATCAGGCTCCACATTGTTGAGCTCCGCCTCCACACTGTCCAGCCACTGGTTGATGTCATCGTGCGCGCTGGCGAATCGCGTGGCCAGCTGCAGGGCTTGCTCCAGGGTGCGGAGGGCCTTGCTACTGCACGCCGTCATCTCAGCATATCGAGACTTGATGCCATCCAGCTTCTCCTGGATCAGAAGAACCTCCTCACCTGTAGAATGACACACAGATCAGAATGAAGAGAGGCCGATGCACAAGGAAAATTGTGATGATTAAATCCCAATCAGTTCAATCTGGGAGTAATATCGATGAAAGAGACATGTTTCAATATATGAAATCTACACTCTGTTCTTTTTAAATGTGAAAAAGATATGGTTAAACTTCTTTTGTATGTCACTTTTTACATACATAACACAGTAACCGTTTTAGTAGTATACCTCTAACACCGCAACTTTTGTCTAAACATGTAAATATGACATTAAAACAAAGCGGGTGTTCATGGGTAGGCGGTAGATGACAAACTTGCAAATAGTTCCTGTCAGCATGGCTTATTTCATATTTTGAGAGACCAGATGTTACAGTGTGGTTTACCACTTAAAATATGTGGTTTGGATGTGCAACCACCACAAATAAAACAGTTTAGCTGTCAATGTATTTATTTTTTACTGAGCCTGGTATTTCTGTGTATTTAGGAATGGTTTTTAATGTTCTACAATCACATCACAGACAAGCAGACTTAATAAAGTCAGCATTCAACCCATGGCAAATCAAATGCAAAGCAATTTAACTAAAATGTCAGTGACAATGACAACAATGACATAATAAGCAAATCAAAAAAACAATAAGATATTACCTGTGGTCTGTTTGAGTAGGGCTTGTCCATTTTTGATGGCTTGGTCCACTGTCTTCTTCCTGCTCAAAATCTCTTCATTTAGAGACTGAAGGGAGATAAAAAATAGTGCCATTTAAAACATTCGAACTACAATGTGAATTTTTTCTGTAACAATTCAAAAAGTTCAATTGTTAACGCTGCACCGGTGGTTTTTTTTAATCTGTTACACAGCAGGTAATTATTATTTGGAAACAATCTAATGTGTTTACCTTTCCCATCAGAATGTGTTTATAGTTTATAGTTTATACTGCCAATTAAGTCAAGCCTGGATTTACCTGAGCTTTGTCAAATATCCATTTTAGCACATAAATGTACTACTATTCCTAGTAATTATAATATTCCTACATTACATAAATATTATTTGTATAGCTTTCACAAAACAAAGTTAATAAGAAGGGTTGTCATGTCTCAGGAGGTAAAGCACTTTGGTTGTGTGTGAAGTCATACCAGAGAGTATTTGTGCTGCTCGGCCAACAGCTGAGGCTGGTAGCTCGGGACAGAGACCTGAGCCAGCCTCTGAGCCACCTCAGCCAGCCAGTTCAGCACCTCTACCTCATCCTCTCCAAACAACTGAGCGTTGGCCAGCGCCTGCTCCAACAGGCCCGCGCGCCTGGAGCACCAATCGCTAAGTTCCGAGTGCCCCGACCTCACCACCCCCACGCGCTCGCTTAACCAATCACGGTCTGACGCACAGCTGAGCAGGGTCAGTGATTGGCTGAGGGACTCAAGTCGGTGAACTTCGCCTTCTCGTGAGGACACATCCTCTTGGAGCGCCTGGGAAGTGTGTGTGTGTTTTTGTTTGAAGGTGCGAGCATGCATTTTATATGTCGGTGAAGAGAAGTGAGAAAAAACAAAACAACAGAAAAACAGATGGATAAAAACTTAAAATATGAGAATGCAAATGATAAATCATAGATTAACAGGAAATCATTCACATCAATGTAAGAATGAAAAAAAAACGTAGAAGTTTGAATGTAAAAACGTGATGCAATTGAAATGAAAAACAGTAAATCAACTTCACATGACAAAAAAATAAATAAATTAAACTGAATAAAATAAATGCAGTGTTAAAATGTGTTGTGATTTATTTGGACTATTTCCCCCTTTTCAGTTTATTTCTACTGAATTAAGCTGAGTTACAGTCGAGTTACATTTGAATAACATACCCGACTATATGTGCCTGCGAGTATCCGTGTTGCTCTGTTTTACTTCTCAGTTCAAACTAGTAGAATCCAACCTATATGTGAAGTTAGTCAGCCAGCATTTTCTATTGTTATATGCATTGGCTATACATTTAGAGAAGATGTTCTATGATATGTAAAAACACTGACAGCCTGACTAATCGAAAAACCAACTGAAAAACCTGAGCAGTCAGGGATCTAGTCTCCTGGTCATTGGCCGATAAAAATAAACCATTGTGAACTCAACGCAAGGGACAGTATCTGGAAACACAAACAGTACCTTGTGTTTGATGATCTGCTGGGTAATCTTGGCCGTCTGGGTACCCATGGGCTCAGCGGCGCTCAGGCGTCTCTCTGTGGTGCTCAACCATTCTCCCAGTGGCTCCAGGGCTTCATGGAACTGAAGAGCCAACACCTGAAGCTCCTCCAACTGTCTCTGCCTGATGGACAAAAGGGGATAGTGGGGAAAGTTTTTAGTTGGCATTTGAATACTTTTACCTAGCGCTTCAATTCACAAAGTTTTATTGAAAGTTTGGTATCATGAAAAATTCTAATTGAAGAATTTCATTAATTGATCAAACTATTTGTGTGTTTGTAAAATTGTTAATTATGATTCGACTTTACATACGCAGACATACAAGGTTGTTAAACCTTTTCACTTTGCATTGTTCAGGTTTCCTACGTGTATGTACCCCCGAATGAATCCCTACTTTCCAGGTTAAACAGAAAGGCCACTGATATTAAGTGTGGCACACACACAAATATGTCAGAGATCAAATCAGGGACCATGAGCAGGGCAGATCATTCGTTGACATATTGGGTTTTATAAATAGGCCCTTGTGTATAGGAGAGACTGACCTGGCAGTGGCCTTGTCCAGCAGGTCAGTCCATCTCTCAGCCAAACTCTGCAGCTGAGTCTGGATCTTCTCTCGGTCCTGAGTGTCTGCTGTGGCTGCGATCCGCTCCCCTTCAGCCCTGATCATCTCCACTGTTGGCCGGCGGTCATCTAACAATCTCTGGAGCAGCTGGGGAAGAAGAAACATACATTTGCAGTTTAAGCATAAAATAGTGCAATTGAGAGTATTTTTATCAAATTAGAGGAATTTCATATAGCAACTCTACTATATCACCACATAATAAAGTGGGAAAGTGGGGAAGTGTTTGGCGGGAGAATGAATTATTGTGCTAAAACAGAAGGAATTGTTCAAATTCCCAACCTTCTCTTTTTCATTAGAGGTTTTTAAAGTTGAATAATGCATCAGCAAAGACTCTGGTTAGCAAATATCTTTAAAATATATGAATTATTAAACATTTAATTAGGCATGTGTCACTTGAACTTTCATTCACTTAACTCAGGATCCACATTTTTTTACCATTAAAAAACAAGTACACACATGAATGCATTTCCTTCCTGGCTAGAAAGGAACCCTCCTGCACTTTTCCCCCTAGTTAACTCTCTTTCTTAGCCAAACAGTGACACCACTCTCCATGACGGAAGTAAACACGTGTAATTGATCACTAGAGCACTTTGATCTGCACAAACAGAGGAAGTGCCTGTTGGATAAACAGGGAAAAGTGTGTGTATGCGTCTGAAAACAACTATGTCAGTTTTTATGCCAGTTTCATTGGAAGATGATCCACTGTTTGGATGCCAGGCAGGCAGATCATTGATCCTGTTTTTATGTGTGCATGCATGTGTGTGTGTTTGTGTGTGTGTGTGCGTGCGTGCGGTTGTCATTCAAATATTTATTGTTTTTGAGTAAAGGACAATGATGACGGCTAAATATCCATATTCTCTTAATTCATGATGAATGCAAGATTTATGTGTCTGATTAAGTTCAATTCATTTGATCCTGGCAGGGTACTTAAAAGAAAGAGGAATGTGGGTGTAAAAAGCTAAGAGCTCAATATAACAGTGCATTAAATAAATCATTTTTAACCAAAATATCAACAGTGACCTACACAATAAGCGTACCGTTTCTTTTCTTAAATTTTTTTGGCGTGTCATACCTTTTGTTCCTGGATCTGTGCTTTGACTACACGGTATTCAGCAGATGGAGGCTTCTGATTGGCCACCAGCTCCTCTGTGTCGCTCAGCCAACTTAGCAGAGGCTCCAGGGCATCCTGAAATTTTCCACAATGCAGCAGGGCCTCCTGCAGCTGGGCGATTCGCTCTGCCACCTGAAGACAGCAGAGATTGCAATGGTCCACTCCTTCCATCATTGCGAATTCATTTGCACTTAAAATGAAATTATGTGATAAATGTATGTCCAATAATAAGCTGTCTGAACTGACAATGAAAAAGTAAAACCTCTAAAAATCTGTAAGTGACACAAACATATGGGGCCATACCCTCTTGTTGAGTGAGTTCCATTGTAGGTTTGTGGTCTCCAGGTCGTGCTCCAGAGCCTGGGTGTCCGTGTGTTTGGCGGCGCTCTGGATCAGGCCCTGACCCACTGCGTTAACGTGCTGCAGCTTAGGCTGAATGCTGTCCACCTGTTCTCTCTCCACAGCCTGTGAGACAACATAAAGAGAAAGGGTGTGTAATTAATGTATTTGTTGAAAGACTGACTGTGTCATTACTGAACCAAAAAAATTAGCTATAGATTAAGTGTACATACAAGGAGAAGGGACAGATGTATACCAGCAGTCAAAAATACACCACACATCCAATCTGCATAACAACCAATGGAAGGGAAGTGTCCGACATTGCTTACCTACACATAGAAGTGAGTTGTTATTAGCAGATGAAAGACATACAGAGGGAAGTGCAGAGAAAAGAGAGGACTGGGAGACGGGATGGAAGCTGGAGAAATGAGGGGTGGAGGAAAAAGGGGCGGGGGAGGGATGGGATTATGGGGATTAGAGGAATAGACGAGTAAGGGGATGGCTGGAAAGGGCTGACTCGACAACACCCCCAAATCATAATACACTTGGCTGGGTGCACCCAACCTTCACTTAATCAGACACAAGCAGTCACACAGGCCCACAAAAGCACGCACACGCACACACACCAGAGTGGAGCCATCTTGTGATGACAATAGAAGCAGCCATCCGGCAGCAAACACAACCAGACTTGACTTCCCTGGCAAAATAAAGATCAAGCTCAAACCAGCCCTCCTCCCTCTCATCTAATATGAACCACTACTGAATCTAAAAACATACAGTGCGGGAATCCAAAGTTCAGACCTGGCTCCAATTTAGGTTAGAGGGGAGACTCCAGAGGTCTACAGCCTTTAAGAGCATTTAATTATATTTCCCATTATCAAATCGAACAGTATCAAATCATTTGTCAAGCAAAACGACCATACACCTGGCTCTAGCTTCAGATTTAGCTGCTATTTCATTGTTAATTGACTCTATATACACCACAAAAATATGTTGTTTCATAGGTTTAGTTAAGACTTGATCGTTATGGAGGGCAATCGTTGCTATTTTACTGGATAAAGTGATATATTGAGGAATAAAGGAAATTAATTTGCTACTGTGTAAACTATAATGTAATTCAACGGCCTTACCATGTCTCTTTTACAAAAAAGTATGCCTCTTTAACATTTCACAATCACTAACCTATAAAATGCTGTTCCAGTCTGGTTTAATAATGTTGTTTTTAAGGTGTAAACACCTCAAAACCTACAGAAAAAAATCTGTCAGAACAAAAGGAGCCTTAATTCCTGTGAACCATGCCGTTAAAACCAACAATTTGCCTGATCCACAAAACAACTTTGTCAATTTCAGGGTGTCCCACCAACCCCATCACCAGTGGGAAAACTATAAACCATCACCAATGTAATTATTTTAATTTGCTCATTTCTGGGACACAATCCCATCAAATGGGGGACCGCTGTGGTAATGTGGGAGCTCAGCTGACATGAAATCTTTTGATAAGTCTTGACATTCAAAGCCGACCCACAGAGGGAGAATTAGGCCTGGTGGTTTGTAATGCTGCAACAGCCAAACCCCAATGGCCACACAAAGAAACACGACTACACTCACTCACACAAATAACTAAGAATGCATTTACACATTAAGGACACTCAAAAGACACAGACAATTTTGGGAACCCAAAGCTTGAGGGAAAATATCTGGTGTCATATCTGGGGGTAGTAAAAAAATAAATAAAAAAGCCTTGGGTGTCCTTAATTCAAACACTAACAATCCACAGTGTGTTTTTGTATCAAGTACAGCAGAATCTAAAGCATCTGCACACTAAATTACAGTTATAAAACATATTACTTCACAAGTGGGACAGTGTTTTCCCGTCAAATCACTCTCCCCATGCCCGATAGACCGCCAGCTAACTTACTTACGGTGATTTTCAAAGTGTTCACATGTCTCTCACATGCAAGATTTTTTTATTTTATTTTATTTTTTTTTTACAAATCAGAGTTACCAAACTTTCCATTACTTTTCAGGACAACATTGTGTCTATTTAGGACAAACTTGCAGCCATGATACTTGAACTACTCTGGTGGATCTACTGGAAGTGGCTGCAATGGAAGAAATCTATGCAGTGGGTCATAACCTAAGGGTTTACAGGTTTGTGCTAAGCTACAGTTTATTCATAGCAGGGCTCTTTGCGTGGCAGATTTTAAACTCTGTTCAATTCTTTGAGCTGAGTGTGTAGTGTGATGCAAATCAATGTGAGTGAAAAGAAGGCCATCTACAGGTATGAATCACAAGATTTAATATGAATGAGCAGTGTATGCGTGTGTATGTGTGTCCCTGTCCAGTTCGGACACAGCTGTGTCGTGGCGATGGGCGTCATTGCTGCTTGGAACAGGAAGTCTGTCTGCCAGAACAACAATGACTGTATCCATGACCCACTCCACCCTACGCCTGGTGTGTGTTTGTATGTGTGTCAAGAGATGGAGGGGGAAGCGAAAAGGAAAAAACAGGGAAAGTACACACACCCACTCCTCATCTAAACCTACATGGGACATGTATATAAACTTGTAACAGGTTGTGTGTGCGCTTACATTTCTTTTTTTTTTTTTCAGTCATTCACTTTGTGTAGCTCCTCCTTCAGCCTCCCACTCTCTCAACAGCTCAAAGTGGTTGAAGCCACTAAACCAGACCTCTGGAAAATGTCCCACATACTTCTCATTCTTCACTACCGTGGCCAGCACACAGCAACGCACGCACAGACTCCTGCCTTCGCTTACTTAACTATCTCCATCATGCTTTTTATCCTTCTCCCTTCCCCAATCATTTCATTAACCTTTTCTCTCTACCTCTTCTTTCCTTTCGCTCCCACCAACGACAGCTGCCTCCTCTTCTTTCCCCATCAGCTGCAAACCCACACTGGCTTTCTCAAATCTGCCACGGGTCAGTTTGGAAAGCTCATAAAAAAAAAAAAAAGGTTGAAAGCAGACCTGACTTAATCTAGGGTGGGGGCGTGAGAGGCGGATACTTGTTGAATACCATTTGCATTTGTCAGATAACAGATATCCGTTTAAGGTGGTGGTGAAACGCTTTTTTCATTGGTGCCAGAGAAATGTTGCCAGTTGAAGAGGAAGGGGACAAACTGTCAACTTCTATTAAAAGTTGATCCATTTACAGACTAAATATATTGTACCATCCTATTTCCAGCCACAACTCTGCATTCAGGATATTCCGTTTTTCCTTCACCCCCTTACCTCCTACCTTACCCCACTCCTTCTCTTCCTGCCTCTGCCCCTGCTCTCACTCTCTTCCTGTCGGTCAACCCTCATCCTTCCTCACTCCCTCATTTCTCTTTTAATGGAACGAGGAATGAGGGAAGGAAGGAAAACAATCTGTTTCCAAATGAATCCTTTCTTTCTTTTTTTGCCAGTTTATGTTTTGTTTTAAGCCTGACTGATCAGTCTCACTCACAGGGATAGTATGGGTTAATACGTCCTATTTGAATCCAGTATTTTCCTTTGAACATCAACACAAATGTCATGCAAATGCGGCCTGCATTCAAAGCAAGCTGGCTTACACAATTCTATCCTCTTTTTTGCATACCGCCAATGACTTTCCTCTCTTATGAATCAATCTTTCAAAACAAAGACATCCTTGTCCTTCTTTGTAGTGAGTACTTTTCTCCCAACACTTAAGGGATTTTGATGCTGCTAATCAACTCCCTGTGAGACAGACGAAGAGAGAACAATACAAGATTTTTCTTTTTCTTTCAGATTTCTTTCATGGAAACATGTTTATATTCAACAGGAGACCCCTACTCAACCCCACACTACTCAACTTTGGGACTAATGCAGCAGGCATAGAAGAAAATCTAAATCATGGAAAAACGCATAAATGATATGATTTACATTTCCCACTTTAAACACAACTACAATATATTCCAGTGGGAGATCAATTCCATCCTGCCTTTG
This sequence comes from Colistium nudipinnis, assembly GCA_016785305.1. Taxonomy (NCBI): domain Eukaryota; kingdom Metazoa; phylum Chordata; class Actinopteri; order Pleuronectiformes; family Rhombosoleidae; genus Colistium; species Colistium nudipinnis. Next base: position 615,687 of record JAFBJU010000566.1, on the reverse strand, counting down.
CTTTCATGCTTTTCTGTGTTCCAGAATATCTCCCCCTCCTCCTGTCCTCTGTTTATCAAAGGTTTACCCCTGAGGCGGTCGTTCAGAACCAGAATTTTCACATCAATCAAAACACAAATGTATGAGATACAGAAGCCAACCTGTTTGTATCGCTTTCTTTTTTTCCAATGGATCCTTACAGGCCCATGAGTTCCAGTTATACAAAACACATAGTTACAATAAGTCCATTTTCAGTTTGTTTTTTTCATTGCACCAGATTACTGCATGTGACCTGTGTTAATACTTTTATAAGGTTACATTTGGAATATTTTTAATTTAATTTTGTATCCGCAAACAGCAACTAAAATCAACAAATGCTGAAACTTTTCATTTCACTTATTTCAGATCTGTCTCTAAATGTGCACATAAGCTGCCACTGATCAGGCTGTGCTTTTCCTTTCCTTTCCCTACTTCATCAAACAGCACGCAAAGCAAGTCCATCTGTCTGTCTGTATGTTTGTTGTTGGGGGGACATGTACGAACTCACACTGAGCTTTTAAATCAGCTCCATTTTAATCCAAAGACCCTCTGCTTGTGTGTGTGTGCCAACAGAGCCCTCTTATTGCTTCACTAAAGCCCCATGTAGCGGTAAACGGTGCTCCCTCCGAAAAGAATAGCTACCTTCACCCAACCTCCCTGTCTCTTTTTGTGTCTGCCTCTTTGTGTTTCTAAATCCCGCCAATATCTGTTCATCTCATTTTCTCACACCCTTCCTTTGTCTATGTGCTTTTAGCAAGCCAACAAGAAAATCTCATCTCTATTGTTTTAATGTCTACTTTGTTTTTGCAGTGTAGCAGAATATTCATGTGGAAACTGTCAAGGTAATTAAAACATAGTACTGAGGGGGAAAAACAGGAAAAAAAGACATCCAGGAGGACAAACAAACACATTTGAGGACAGACAAAAACACCAGAGAAAGAAAGACAGCCCATTCCAGTCCAGTGTTCGGCCTGGCACATTCTTATCTGATTTCTAAGTTTATACTCCCTAGACAACTTCACACACTGTTTGTGTTGTCATGTTGGCAGAGGCAGCTACCCTAATAGAGAGCCACAGTATTTACCTCTCACCTCCTTATCATGGGCAACAAAACCATCCAAGCATGAAAGATTAGAGGGGAAAGACAGGGATAAAACGAGAGTAAGTTGAAAGAGAGAGCATGGTTTAAAAAGGGGATTTCATCAGTGCTTGCGCCACCTCTTAGAAATGTGAACAAATACTAGGGAGTTAAATCTCCAAAATTATCATCCACCCATCATTATTTTAAAAAAAAGTGAAGAACTCTTGAGATTCTGTGGTAGCATGGTATTAATCATTTCTATAATAACAATAATCACTAATTATGTTAATATATATATAATAATAATAATATATATTTTTAAAGACAGTGTGCATATTTAAATGCATTATCTGCACTGCACAAGAGCCAAATATGCATGTCTTGTAAGCTCCTGGGAATAGCATATTGCCCCAGGAGGTTTTTGTGCATTGCTTAATATGTATCCACAGATCATGTGGACTATAATGCCCGGTAAAGCTGGTTTTGTGCTTTGCCAGATCTGAGGCTGAGTAAACACGACATCCGATCACATAAAACCGAAGCCAGAGAGAATATAACTGCAGAGAGATCAAACAGACCTGATAGCACACACGTTCCATGCACACACAAACACATTTATAGTTTAGTCATAACCATGGTGTGAAGTAAATACATCGTCACTGACCGGTCAGACCAGAGAACAATTGTTACTGTTTTACATATGTAAAACAGGAACAACCGTTCTCATTGTCATCATGGGATCAGGCGCATGAGTAGCCACAGATCACACATTGCTCGTTTATGATATGCACAGAAAATAAATAGTTTTCATAAGAGTTCATAAGTGGTCACTGTGTTGCAAGATAGCCTACAGCCAACATCAGCTGGTTTTATTTTATTCATGTCCTTACCCTGTGTTTACCTCATCTTGAAGAAAAAGAGAAACAGACAACTATCCTGTGCTTACTTAATTATGCATGTTCCGTTTGTACAAGAGAAACTGGCAACTAACACAATAAATGATAGACAAAAACACACCTTTAAATGCAGCTCATACTCAAACCCAAGCACAGAGGTGGAGCGGTGAAAAAGGATACTGAATGCAGACAGAAACAACAACAGTCTCCCTGACAAGGATTACGTTCTCGGAAACCTTATTGAAGCGCCAACACTAAAAATGTGTTGCTCTTGGTCCATGCAGGAGTACACTGCCTCCTTAAACACTGACCTTTCACACAAATGAGACTTAGGCTTGTATCGCTTAGGATCCTCATGTACGCACACAGCTGGGACACGCGGAGCATCCATGACTTTGTATGGTAACATAGCATTCTGTCCTCTAAATACAAACACAACAACAGCATGCTGTAAACTCTGCACTTGAGATCAACATTCTAAGCAGTTCTCAGACACAGGCTCTTTTAGCTTCACGCAGAAAAACACGTGATCAATCCCAAATATGTGAATGCACTTCAGATTAGCACTGACCCCCTACCAAACACAAAGCTAATGTACACACACACACACACACACACACTGGGTGACCCTGAGGGAAGTTTCCCATAAGCAGCCAAGCTGCTCTGTGCATCATGTTGCAATCCTTTAAAGCCCTACGACTGAAACACAACTCGCTAATTATGGCGTGGACATACGTGAACTCCCCTCCATCATCCCCACATGCATTTTCCATGCTATGTCTACATCAGTCATACTAAACATTTAGCTCCGTGGTCCAACTTTTTTTTCCCCAACATTTCTTGACTTAGTCACATCAACAACAACTTGAGTTGAGCTTTTACTCTTCACCCCACAATCTTGATTCATTAGGGTGATAGATTCGCTCTACTTGGGCCCATCTTTATGGACACTAAAATATAAAGTTATAGTAATTCAATATCCCTCAGAGAAAGTGCTTGTTCTAAACAATACACACACACACACCCACACCCACACACGCACGTACACACACACATCCATTCAATTAAGTGTTCAGCTCAATTCAACTGTTTTGTAAATAAATAAATAAATAAAAACGCATCTGCTCATAGAACCAGTACGCCTAAACAAACCAATACAAATACAATTTTGAGATTTTCATCTTGGTTATGAATCCAAATTTTGAAAAAAGTGCATACCTCTGTCGGTGTGTCGGTGTCACAAAACGGTAATATATCTGGCGAGTCATTCTCTGCTTCAGAGCTTTGTCCTGATTCTAACAGGGGGTCTGTGTGCCAAACTGTGGCCCCTGTGCAAGGGTCATCTTCCTCAGTTCTATGCGCCTTTGTCTGGCTTGTCTCTGTCTGTGCAAAAAGGCTCTGAAGAAGGCCTGGTTCAAGTTGGTCCCATGCCTGGTCTCTGGACATGAGTGGAGGGATGTCCAGAGCAGAGCCGTCCGACTCCCAGTCACTATCCCCGGTCATGGACTCGAGGACAAACTCTCCCCCATCCATCCCAGATTGAGTCCCTTCAGAGTATGAGTCCAAGTCCAGCTCCTGAGTATCCTCACATGCTGAGCCAACATCTGAGGGGCCAGCCTGTGGTCGTTCAGGTGCTGCCATGTAAACAAAACTGTCAGGGGAAAGTAAGGCTCCCTCCTCCTCTGCGTTTGGGAAGCGGGGATTTTTGGGGACAGGACTGGGCGGAATGGATTCATCAAGTGGAGAGGGGGGACAGTCGTTGGGGTACCGGTGAGGCGCAGACACAGCCAGGTAAACAAAACTATCTGATATCACAAAAGCCTCTGAGTCTTTACTATCCAGCCCTGCACCACAAGAGCCAGATTTAGAAGGTGACTGGGGTAAAGACGAAAGGCCAGATAAGTCTATATGTTGAGGGTGTGGTGGAGGAGCTAAGTCTGATTTTGGGGTGCTAGCCTTCACATCTGTTGTAGTTGACAAATCTGGTTCTATTACTGTCACGTCTACTCCCGTGACAACATCCGTGGGAGAAATACACTTTTGATGCTCTGATGAAAAGTTTGTCTCCTCTGTGTAACAATTCATTACCATAGCAGGCTCATCAATCTGTGAGGACACTGGGTCTTCTTGACAGAACGTTTGAAAGTCGACATCCTGTGTACATTCATAGTCAATTTCCTTTTCAACTGCGTGCAGAGGCTCGAGGGAGGGATCCATGAGAACTCCCTCGCTGCTATCCAAACTTGGCTCAGATTGGTCATACACATCCCACTCTGTTCCTAACACCTCTTCCTCTTTCAATTCTGCCATGTCAGGTTCCTCCTCCACTTGTTCCAGCTCCTCTGCATAAGGGTTAAGAAGGCTGGGAGATGAAGAGGAGGCTCTTTCTTCACAACAATCAATATCATGATGTGATAATGCACCGCTATCTAGGTCTGTTCTGATCTGGGTAGGTTTTCCCTGTTCACAGTCATTCTGAGTGACTTCAGTGGTAACTGTTCTGTGTGGTTGGGACACAAAGATGCCACTACAGTGTGTTTCCTCTTGTTGACTAAGAGCAGAATCTGGTTGAATACTTGTCCCATGTTCCTCGATCTCTGCCTTGTCCTCCTTGTAGTCAACATCGCATTCGTCATCAATAAAACCATGTTCCTTTTCACAGTCCTGTGCTCGCAACAGGTCAAAGTTTCTCATCTCCTCTATGTGCTCACTGTGAATCAAATCAGAGTCTTTGGTAATGTACTGACAGTCAGAGGCAACACTGTCATAATCTACAGAGTTAACTGTATCAAGAGGAGGAGTTCCTTCAAACTCTACCCATGCAGTCTCCGCTTCATCCTCCCTCTCCTCGTCCTCTTCCTTTAAACAAGGAAGTGTGTAAGGATCAAGAGGCTCAGGGTCAACACTCATCTCCACTCCCTCCTTTCCTTCATCCTCCTGACATTGCCGCTCCAGCTCTAGGAAGAGGTCATCTGATTCAGCCGCTGAGCTAGGGCAAGGTGAGGCACTGTGGGCCCCAGGGCCTCCAAACTCTGTAGGGGGATTCAATACGGGCCATTGTCCTGAAGAGCCTGGTAAATCCCATCCCTCTGATTCCAGTATTTCCCTATCCCAAGAGAGGTCAATAATCTCCCTGTTCTCTAATTTAAGAACTGCCTCCCACTCCCTTTCCTCTCTCAAAGCTCTTTCCTCCTCTGCTCTATGCTTTTCTTTTTTCCTTGCCTCCTTCCTCACCTCACCTATGCTATTTTTCTGTGCTTCTTCCTCAAGCTCCTGAAGTATTAGGAACTCATCCTCCTCAAATTTGAGCTCAGAGGCTGTGCGTTCTCTGAGCTCACCGCCCTGTGCACCCCACCCAAGCAGGCCCTCGTCACATCCCTCCTGACTGATACAGGGGGAGAGGGGAAGACCTCCATATACCAACCCCTCATCCTCCTCCTCCTTTAGGAATGGTGATGGGGGATCTAGAAGGTAAAGTGACTCTTCGTCTGTATTATTATCATCACCCAAAAGAGGAGGCAAAGTAGGGAGCACAGGGAAGTTGTGTCTCAGCCCGCCTTGGGTTCTTTTACCTGTTGTTATACTCCGGGGCCATGTGCGGGCTTTGGTAGGTGGGCAGAAGACTGGTTTTGGTGGAATGAGAGGGGCACTGTCCCCCTGGTCCTGGTCCAAAACGGGCGAATCCCTCTCTGAATCTGAGGTCTTAACTAACTCGACAAGCTCCTCTGGGATCTGCCTAATTCCAGCTTTAGAGGAGCTAGTAGTCCTTCTGTGCTCCTGCTTCCCTTTTCGCTCTACCTGTCTGCCTATACTCTGGCTGGGCTCTGGTGCGTTTCCAGAAACCTGGGGTAACTGGTTATGGCTGAAGGCTGGAAACTGGTCTTTGGAAGATGGCACAATGTGGGTCTGTTTGACTTGTTTCTGCAGAATAGGGTGAATCTGCTTTTGCCTGCTAAGAGGATGCTGCTGGAGAGGAGGCACAGGACTAACTGTGGGTGTCAACGAGGGTGAGCAGGACACAGGAGGAGTGTGAGGAGCAGATGACAGAGGGGAGGGTGTGTAAGGAGGTAAGGAAGGAGTGGATGAGGTAGGGGTGGATGGGGGTAGGTGAAAAGGAATGGGCTGTAAAGTAGAAAGAGGAATCCCTGCCCCAGATGAACGCTTTTCTGCTCCTTCAACAGATGAAAACTCAAGTCTCTCTGCAAACTCTGGATAACTTGGAGGCATAAAGGCTTTCCAAGAGCGCCGATTTGTGTTGTCTTTCCTATCGCCACCTTGATGTCGCCTCTTGGCCACTGCAGCCACCCCACCAGAGCCAGCTGATGAGGGAGCAATAGGCAAACCTGAGCCTACAATGCCAATTGGCGGTGACATAATTTGAGGATCCCCAGTAAGCTTTAAGGCATCAAAGATCACCCTCTCGTCTAATCTCTTCACTCCTACAGCATTATCTGCGTTCCTGGAAACAAAAACACCACCTAAATCAGCTCCAATGGTGCCGTTGCTGGATAATGTGCTTCCCTCTCCTCTCATTTCCCCACCAGAACCTAGAGTGCTCCTGGAGGGTTGACACAGTTTGGCCCCTTGGTCAATCTGTTCATTGATGCGCATGGTATCATATATGGATCTCTGGGGGACGTAGCAATCCTCAATGTATGCCTCATCCTCATCACCTTTTCCGAGGCAGCGAGGGTTCTGCCTCAGGCAGTCTGGACGGCTCAAGGGTTTCCCCATTTTGTCCTTTTTTACTTCTGTGGCGCCAAAGAAACCCTGCTGTGATTCAAGGTGCAGGTGTGGCAGGGCACTTGAAGAAATTAAATTGAAAAAAGTAAACAAAAAAATGGGTCTTTGTGGAAAATAAATTCTTTCACTTTTAAAAATCCTTAGTCTTATAATCCACAAAATCACCAAGTCCATTTGGCTGCATACAACAAATCCTTCAGGTTTCACATTCTAAAAAATATAAGCCTTTATATTCCACAGTTTAATTCCACCGGTGTATTCGTATGTCCTTGTCTATGTCACTTCAATACTAGTGCATTTCCTGGGTCTTTCCGAGATGCTGTGTGGCATCAGTGAGGGAGTAAGAGAGACGGCCCTCCTCTTCGGCACCATATTAATCACCAGCTCTGTTTATTCGAAAGGCTGTTAGGAATGAGGGAGAGGTGGATCGACAGAATGAGGAAGGGAAAGAAAGTCATCATCTCCCTCACTGAGAAGTACAAAGTCCAAGGTGAGGTGAGTACCATGAAAATCAATTTGTCTTGCTGTCAGAAACAAAGAGTACTGCTGTCTCCTCCATTTTCAAATACGGCACCTCATTCCTTGACCCCTTTTTTTCACTCCCACTATGATCTTGCCACCTTCCTCTCCAATCTACACTTAGTGGCACAACAGGAAAAGGCAAAGAGGTCTTGGATAACTTCAACAGGCTCGGTGAAAGGCAGGCAGGGAAGTGTAAAAGTCTCCTTTTAAGGTGAGAAAACCCACTCTCTGTTATATAAAAGAAAGGATGCGTGGGGTGCAATGAATAGGAGAGTGCAATAATCCATGGAATTGTTTCACTGTTATCTTCTTTTGTTCCAAAAGGTTTCTTGCAGGAAAAATATAATGACAATCCAGTAAATTAAAGATACCAAAGTATAGAAAATGTTATTCAAATGCTTGAGACAAGAAAAGCCACAACTCAAATATGAAAATAAAAATCCACTTAGTGGTCCATGTTAGTGTTCAAGCAATCCATAACATTTCCTTCATAGTCCTCTGCTTCCATCACAAAGAATCAGGGCTTTGTGCCTGTAGGACGAAACCCTCATTTTTGTAGAAAACACCTTATCACCATCATATCAGTCATTAGTGAAACGAACGTCATCCACTTAACAGTCTCGCATTTGAAAAAAAAAGAAAAAGAAAAAGATAATCCAGAACAAAGAGAAAAGCTGTCAGCTTTTGCCCGGACAAATTCCTGTGAATGTTTCAATGCTTTTCTTGCTTTCTCCCTCACCCTCAGCTCATCCACAGCTCCAGGGGAGAGGTGGTTCAGTAGATTGAAAGCAGGCAGGATCTCTGAGGGGGTGAGGCTGGACTGAAAGAGGGCATCTGGGGGTGGATGGAGAAGGGGGGCTGGGGGCTGTATCCCGGACCAGCCAGGCGAGCAGGGCAGAGCGGTGTGTCGTGGGACTGTATCCAGAGGGCAAAGAACCAGACAGCCCTCCCAGCTCCAGTCCCAGCTTTGCTTTGCAGGCAGCGTCTTCCCCCTCCTCACCGGCAGACAATCCCACGACACGCTCCCTTCCCATTCGCTCTCTCTCTTTGCCTTCTTCTGCCCCTGACTGTGCACCGAGAAGGAAACCAAGTGCCACGCAATCGCAGTTCCTCTTCTTTCCCTGTTTTTCTTTCCCTCTTGGACTTGTGCGGGCTTTTTTTCTTTCGCTCCCAGTCTCTGTTCTCAGGCCACTACACAGCTGAAATGGTTTGCAGCTGCTAAAAAAATCTCTCTTTCCCTCTCACTCTCGCTCTGCTGCTGCTCCCCCCTCATCTCCTCTCTCACTCACTCACATGTCCCTTCTCTCTCTCTCTCTCTTTCCCTCCCTCTCTCTCTCTCTCTCTTTGCTCGCTCTCCCCCTAGCTCCCTCCCTGTGCTCTTGCTGTTTGTGTTTGAATTCAGCTCCGTTTGTTCTGTTTCCTGCACTGGCATTAAAACACAGGAAGTTCTCCAATCACACTGGTTTCCTCTTTACCGAAGAAAAAAAGAAAAAGAAAAACACGAGACAGAGGCGTATGGCAGCTAAGTAGCGATAGAGAGGCAGGCAGGGTACTTAGAGGGGGCGTGGAGCCAGAGAGAAGCAGAGTTGTAAAGAAGAGAATTTTGCTCCTCACCAAAACCAAGCTGAATACTGAGATTGCAGCTGATTATCCCATGCTGAGCTGTAAACACCATTTTACTACTGAAATCATTTCCAAAGAAATAAAGGAAAGAAAATTCAAAGGGAAATTAATTAAAACACTTTACTATACTGTAATGGAATCCAGATGGGGGTTTCCTTCAGTAGGGGGCATAATATACAGTGTCTAACTCGCTCTTCGTGCCCCAGATTTGGTGCGTTTAGGACTAATGATGTGACACGGCTACATTCATCAGAGCTTTGCAATCTACTCCTAATTCTCTGGGGGCAAACTGTCCCCCCTATGAAACACAAGCCTTCTCTCTTAGAGTGAAATACTGCAGGGCTAAAGAAAAAAGAAATAGGAAGGATGGGGGAAATGGAGGTAGGGAGGAGGTAGAGAGGGGCGGGACTACGGCTGATAGGAGAGCTGTCTTCTTTTGCACAAAGCAATAGTCCAGGCAAGGAAGTGAGTCCAGTCTGTTATTATTCACTCCATTAGTGTTTCCTCTTTTGTCAGAGTTTTCCCCCGTTTCCAGTTGAGCCACTATTCCTTAGTCCAACATAAGTGAAGTGGGCAGTCACAAAGGGGCCGCTGGTGTGAAAAATAAATCTGGAAAAGATGTAGACACACGTTGAAGTCTGGGATATTCAGAGGCTCCACTTGTGCATTCCCGTCTGCGCCTTCACTGAAACCCAATCCGAGTGGGGAGAGTGAGTGTGTGTGTGTGTCAGAGGGAGAGGGGCGGAGAGGAAAAGGCGCTGCGCAACAAAAAACAGCAGGGGGGGGGGGGGTACTGTCTGTTTATTCAGGATGCCACACAAATCCTCTGAACACCCACCCAGTCAGTAAGATTTGGGATACCAGCAAACATGGCAACTCTCAGCCCCGGAGCAGGGGCAGGGAACTTTAAGCCACTTTGTTTTGCTCTTCTTATCTGAAGTTACAGGCTACAAGTTGTGGTGCTGCTCCTCCTCCTGCTACGTCTTTGTTGTTCTCTCTTCTGCACTCCTTTTTCAGCGAGTCTGTTTGTTTAAAGCAGTCTGGCAGAGCCTGGCCGATCTGAACCAAAGCCCGCCTGCATTTTTTTCTCCTTATTCCCTTGCCTTGAAACCCATTTCCAATACTCGCAGGAGGAGTTCTCCTTTTCTCAACTGTTGCACGGTGCAGCCCGTGGCCTGCATGTCAAATATGCTAAAAGCCCCACTCTTTCTTTTTAACCGCTCCCCTTCTCATCTCCCCCTCCGAGTCACCCACCCCCCTCTCTGTCAGTTACACTGCAGCTGTCATTGCCGCGTCCAAGGCAAACGTCTTCATAGAAACAAAAGGGGTTTGTCACTGGTTTGCAGCAAACACCCACACGCACAAGCATGGCTCACAGAACTCTCTAATGTGACCCACAGCAAACCGGCCGTCGGAACGCAATTTAAATCCAAGCATTCACAGATGTGGGTCTTCTAACCGAGATATGGGAAGACCGACAACGAGGGACTGATAAACAGATTAGGACTGATTAACTTCCTCTGCCTCAGTGACTATTGACAGGGGCACAGTTTATGCCCCATGATCGGTTTGAAATGTAATTCAATTGACTAATTAAGCTCAGTGCCCTGGTCCTGTGTAGTACTTCGGGCCACAGCATCTCCTAATGGACTATTATCACACATAATAACATTGTGGTTTCACCTTAGCAAAAGGTTCACACTGCCATTGAATATGTCTGGAGGCTTGAAACTATTCCGTGCAACTCATTGACATTACAACAAAGACCAGTTGAGGGCATTCAGTACATATCATTGACTTTTCTGGGTCATTTATCGGCTTGGGGCAGAACACCTGTCGCCGGGGAAAATAGACTTTTGTCTCTTTCATTTCTTCGAAAGCCAGAAATACATCTTTAATCCACCATTTCAGAAGACACTCATTTAATGGCATCTTCTTCCTAACTGACTTTTGCTTTAGTATCTCTCCATCCTTCCCTCTCACCCTCCTCCTCTGTGGCAACCTGGCAGCAGGGAAAATGTGGCTGCCCTCTCTTTCTCTGTGTGCTTTTACTCTACCACCCCAACCTTTATCATTCCAACTCTCAGGGGTAGTTATACATTAACTGGCAGAGCATTTACCCTACCTGTGTGTGTGTGCATGAACTTCTATTATTCTCAACCTTGCTCAGGCAGAGAGACAAGCAAAGAGAAGGACCCAGCACACACAAACCGAAAGGCTCGCACACACTCACACGCAAACGCATGCATGCACACACAATTACACCTTCAAGGAATAAAACACACACCTTCATGCTCGTGTCCAATAAGCACACCTGTCAACTACTTGTACACACCACTGCCTATCATAATGATTGTTTCAGACTTTGTAGTTGTTGTGGTTGGTTTGCTCTCTTTGTGCTCTGTGGGTGTGTGTGTGTGTGCATCTACGAGTGGGCTATTCAGTTTAACAGTAAATTGGTCCCCACACAATCACACACACATAAAAAAAGGCACATCAAAACGTTCTGCAGTCTGGCTTTCAGCATGTGTGAGGCCGTGTTATTTTCATTCAGCTGGCAGCATTCAGTCTATGTTACAGATAGAGTTTAATGTCCATGTGCGATTAATGCACAAAGAAGTTTTCACACTTACGAGGTCAATTCTTTGTGATGGTTCAAACAATTTAATTGTCGTAAAGAAAAAGGCTTTTCCTCTATTTCACCCACCTATTTCTCTCCCACACACAAAACAACACCTGTGTGGCTGCCTGCTGGGAGGTTAATGCCAGAGGTCATCTCTTTATTCTCTCTCACCTCCTCCTCTCTTTTCCTACAGCCTCCTACACCTCCCATATGGCAAAACCTAATCACATACACCTGAATCTGATTCTCAAAAGGGTCTGACAGCACCGCTACACTCCAGCTCCAAAAGCCTGGTGCTGAGTTAACACAAGTTAAACAACAACCACGTTAAACCTAATGCAGTCTTTAGAAAAAAAACACATGAATCACCTTTTTTGTTTACAGTATGTCCTAGGATTTCCTAGTACAGCCTATGTTAAATGAAAACAATATCACAAACAAATGTGAAAACAAAAAAGAAAACTATAAAGTATCATTTGGATCCCTCTTATGATGTAATCATTCTAAATCGCATCATATATTACTATTTTTTTGTGTCAGAGCAGTATTTTGGAATCCACTGAAGTGAAAGAAAGAGAGTGAGAAAAGACAGAGTGAGCGGGACAGGCTGAGCCAGGACATACCTTTCTAATTCACAACAGCTGAAGCAATACACGACCTGAGAATGGAAAGGCTCACACATGACTTACACACTACACACACAGACACACACAGACACACACAGACACACAGACACACACGCACGCGCACACACACACACACACACACACACACACTAACACACCCACCCAGACATATTTAGATCATACAAGCCCAACACATAACAACCGTTAATTTTCCTCAATCAGTCATACAGGGGTCATAGATATGAAAAATATTTTCAGTATTTTTAATGTGGATCTTACATGAATATAGGTGTGTGCATTTAGAGGCGTGAGTACATGTGTGTGTGTGTGTGTGTGTGTGTGTGTGTGTGTGTATGTATGTGTGTGCGTGCCTGCGTGCAAGACATGAATACATGGAGCAAAACTAGTGTGGAAGATCCAGTGAGCCAGTAAACAGCACTGCTGCCCAGATGACGTATGACTATGATTAGCTGGGGAGTCATGGGAGGGTTACTGGGTTCTGACACACTGAACTCGCCAGATTCCAAACTACCCTAAAAGTTTCTATTTATCGTAAGAATAAGTCATGCTGAAACTCATTAGCAATAGTCAGAGATTCAATAATGCAAGCTCAGCTACTTTCATACTTTTAATGTCATATATTTTGTTGTCGGTTATTTATACATGGCAAAATGTATCATATTTTTTGACACAAGCATTATATTGAATTTGGCCCACAGGCTGCCATCTGCCAAGCATAGAACTGGTCACATGTGCACGGTGTGATAAATGGAAAGCATACCAATGCAAAGTAAAACAGTGGGATGCTGATGAGATTTCAGAGTTTTAGACTTTCTTTGCAGTAACATTTTGAAAGGAAAACAAGAGATTAAAATTAAAAAAAAAATATATATATATATTATTTATGATTTCCCAACCATTTTACAAGCAACACAGCCGCGTTTTGCAGTGTAAGGTTAAAAATCTCTGTACCTGCTAATTATCAACATCCACAATTTAAATGTGTAAGCAGCAAGGGTGAAAATTAGGACACATCCCAGGTTAACGCATAGGCCAAAAGGCAACCAGTGGGCCTCTAGCTCAGTTTGGCTTGACTTATACTCCCATCATTAAATAGTTGCTGACACAGTGGATGTTGGGTTGCACAGTGAGTCACAGGCTTATAGATACTCGGAAGACTAAAGAGTACAGACCAATGAGCTGGAGTGGAGACTCTATAGGGCGATAAAATAAAAGACAGGAGGAGAAAGGTGTGGGGAGCAGATAGAGAGGGTGAAGACGGTGGGGGGGCCTGCAGTTTTGATTTAACACAGGAATTTTTACAAAAACATGTAAACAAATACCCAGAAAGACACACGTCTGCCTCCATTTCTTCTGTCATCCAGACTAACCAGCCCTTCCCAGGAATGTCCATCTGTAGCTATGGGTAAAGCCTCTCTGCTAAAACACCAGTGAGCGTGAAAATGTGTGTGTGTGTGTGTGTGTGTGTGTGTGTGTGTGTGTGTGTGTGTGTGTGTGTGTGTGTGTGTGTGTGTGAGTTTTTCTCATCCCACCCAGAGACTATGTCAGCTGCTAAGGGACAGAGGGAGTCGGGAACATGCAGAGGGATGTTGATGCCACACCCTAATGCATGTGTATTTGTGTATGTGTGTGTGTAAGGGTGGGGTGAGGAGACAGCTGAGATTCCGGTTGCACCCCGAAAAAGACAGGAATTAGAAGCATCCTCTGTTGCAGAGTACATTCACACACACACACACCTCTCATCAGCCCACAGACCATACCTAAATACAAACACAGATTCCTCAGTAGCACAAATGTGCAGATAGGATGCCCATGTATAAACATGTACATGATAAATAACACAACTCTGATGGGCACACACAGAGACAAACAGACAGAAACGATTCTGCTAAAATGTATTCGTGTTTGAGATCATTCACTATTCATCTCATAACAAACACTTAGTTTTCACTCTTTGGGGAGAGGCAAATTGATTTCAGGTAAAACTTACTTCAAAGGGGCATGGTAAAGGTTTAATAAAGGCATCACTACTTGTGGTATAAAAAACTATTTCATAGTGAGACAAGTATGATTTAGCTGGTCAAATTAATTATAAATGTCAAAAAACACAAATACAAAAAGCTTGCATATGTAAATCATATATCATATGGTGAAGGTTAAAAGACGGAATATATTGTTTTCACATTCTCATCAACAGTGTTTTTTTTTTATAAAACAAGAGTTTGACTACATTTTGATTCAATTTAGAAACCATCTGATCAAAGAAGAAGCTCTCACAATTATGAATTGGAGCAGTAACTAAGCGGCAACTAAAAACATTTAGGTTTTTACCATAAAATAATATTGGATCATAATTTCTTTACATTTAAATATTTTGTATTATGAATAAGGAACAACTCTAAAAGAGAAAACATAAAAACACACTCTTGTTCTCTGGACTTAGTAATTATTTGAGCTTACTGCACAGAAGTTTGAACAATAACCTGATAACATCACTTCCCACTGCTATGGCCCCACATCAGCCCTGGTTGCCTTTTATCCTTACTCACAGCACAAGCACACACACACAGGCACACACCCCTTGTCCTGAACCCCCTGGACTTTCTAAGCATTAGTATGACATCACCCCTTTGGATTGGAAATGGGGTCTGGTGGGGGAGGGGAGAGGAGGGAGGCGGAGTGAGAGGGGCGGCCTGGTCTGTTTCGGAGCCAGACAGACATGTTTAGGTTTGAAACGAGCCGAGTTGGAATCAGTTACAGCAAAAGAGACGGAGAGAAGGTAGAGACAAAGCCATGGATGCACAGGAGTGCTGCCTCAAAAAGAGGACAAAAGGTTTCCACCCCCCGCCCTCTATCTATCCCTCTTTAGACTATTAGAGCAAGATAGTGTCAATACATACTTCCCTGTAATACAGAGAAGACACAAATGAAACAGTACGAGGACAGAGAAACTATGTAGATAAACCCCTCTCACGGTGTCCCCTTTCCCATTATAGCCTTATCTTTCTACTTGGATCTGTAAAGCCTGCCCCCATGATCCCGCTCTCTGTGATCAGGCGTCTCTCCCAGATTGACTCTTATTTTCTGCCCTTTTTTGTCTATTCTCCACAATATGCCCCCTGCAATCGTCCCCTCCTATAAATACCCCTTCTGCTCCCAGATAGAGTGACAGACGATTTGTCCATGCTCTACATACGGAGCAGACAGTCACTATTATACACTCGCCCCTGCCATTACATTTGCACCCAGTGTAAACCATCACCGTATCTTCACCTCAGCACATACAGTAGCTCAAAAATGTTCCTACTCTTCTTATAGGTTTCCAAAGAGAGTATGGATATAGCTTAAAGAAAGTGTATAAAATGATCTAAATTACATTCATACAATAGGAAAAATGTTGATGTGTAATTATATAGTTAGCAGTAAAGAGAATGAGCCCAGTGATAATATTTAAAAAAATATGATTGTTTTTACAAATTTATTGTTTAAGGTCTTCTATAGATATCGTTTTGTTTTAAGTAAGTATCTCTTTTTATCGATTCATGTTGCTTATCTAACTGTACCAAATTAGATTGCAGAGATATATTTTTGTCCAAAACCCAATATATGGACCAAAAAGCTTCATGGAAAATGCCAGTTCTAATCAGTTTGTTAAAAAACATATCAACTGCCTATTTTAAATAACGTAATAGGTGACATTTCTTCAACCCGATTACACCCACTCATTGTGCTAGTTGACACACCTGTAAACGTGATCACTGGCCTGACTCCTGTACACAAATCACGGCTTCACACTCACACACTATCTGATCTAGAGCTCCTTTTCCAAGTGTAGCCTACTTAACGTTTCACAGCTATCCCTGCCACTCTTCCAACAACAGTGGAGCCAATCACTCTTTTAGACATAAGTAGGACTCCTACAAAATGTTTTCAATTGCATGAAAATGAGTCACGATCATCAATCCTTTTTAACAAAGCATAGCCTTTCTCCGAGCATTAGCAGATGGGAGGAAAGTGTTAGGTGTGCTGGTTGTGCATGGGATTTGTGCATAATTCTCCTGAGCTCTACCGCTAACATTGTTTTTTCTTTCTTTTTAAGTAGACAGGATATTACGTCATGGTAAGAAAAAAAGAGCTCTATAATTATAGTCAAACTCAATACGTTTTCTGTACCCATGAAACGAGCAGCGGGGAAATGCAATTAAATACAATGGACGTGCCAGCAAAGCACATTCCTGAGGTCAGCTCCTATGCAATTCTAGACTGAATTTTTCTTTGAAAACACAAACAAGCTTGAGACAATGATCCTCTTAATGTTAAATTTTCACAAGAAGGAAACAATATGCAATCAACAACTACGCACGAAGCAACTATCATGATTTTCTTGACGTCTTTTTATGCAAACTTATAGGAACTATTTTCCTTTCCCTTGCTGAGAATACGTCCAAGTAAAACACACTAAACATTGATTGTGAGAATTTTCTGCTTTTGACTAGTCTGTTCAATTTTAGTTTAAATTGAAACTCTTTGGGTTACTGTAACTATATACTGACTATTTCTGAATACTTTCTATTAATTGACATACATGAAATAATTTATCTCTTCTCATTTCAATTAATTTGACTGACCAAAAGCCCTTTTGATAATGCAATTAGGATTTTAACATCTCGAACTGTGCTTTTCTGTTTTACAAGCAATGACTTTCTTTGCACTGCGAACTTTACAAAAATATTTCTGTAAGTGTAAACACACTGCAAAATACTGCTGAGGGCTTTCTTACATCTTGTAATTTGCAATGATTTGCAGATGTTGGAAGTAAATAAAATATCAACAACAATACACGTATTTCCCAGAATTTTACAGTACCAAGTGCTGGGAACCACAAGAGAGAGAAGGGATAAAAGAGATGTGTAATTATCTCTGGTAACTATTGTCCATCACCACAATGACAAGGCGAACAAGATCAAAATGCTTGCACATTGTGGCGAGGGAGGAGTATGTCATGGGTGTGAGGGGGAGACAGAAAGAGAGAATGTGTGTGTTGTGTGGTGGGAAATGTTAAGAACAGAAGCATCATTATTATCCATTAGTAGTTAGAAGCAAAAGGCTGTGTGAGTCTGCAGCAAGACAGACAATATTTAAAAAAAGATGTGTGACTCAACGCATCACTGACTCCGAAGCATAACGGGAGTTCCTCACCCACACACAAGCAGAAACACAGACGCACGCACGCACACACGTGATAAACTTACAATGCTGTTATATACTGTAAAATAAATAATTTATCTGTGTTAATTGTTTAAATGCCAATATGGGCGAGGACAGTTAAAAAAAAATATTTAGAGTATTAAACATACACAGAGATATTTCTTTCTGCAGGGCTTCACCGACGGTCACAAGCACGACTTTGCATTCATATCCATTCACATTATATTCAGCACTCCCCATATGTCACATCAAATCACCAGTAAAAAAAATCCATCCTACCTTGAACTCCTGCAGCTGCTGTTTGATGATCTCGACCTCTGTGCCGACCAGGCCCTGAGCATTCAGCCCCTCTTCAGCTCTTCCCAGCAAGCCTTGCAGCTCAGCCACCTTCCGGTAGAACTCCTGAACCTTCCCGGCGGCATCCTCGATTTGGTCCAACCTGGCCTGGCCACGCTCACTCAACTGGAAAAAGCAGAAATTAACAATCAGTAAAAAGATTATTTAGTATTTATTTATTTTTTCGAATTTACTTTAAAAATAAGAGATGAATCCACCAAAGATCTTGTTGAAACTAAAGATAAAGTCTCTGCTTCAGTGTAGGTTGATATTTTACAGCAACTTGAGACTTGAGAACACTGCCACTACTAGCATCACCATCAGCATCCCTCTCCCTCACCTTGCCGGCTTGGCGGCTCAGAGCTTCAGTCTCCCTCCTGAGAGCCAGGAGATCTGGAGAGGAGCCCTCTCTCCGCAGCATTGTGCTGCACTCCGAAGCATGACCCTCTAGCTCAGTCCTCAGGTTGGCCAAACGTGACAGAAAGCCCTTAAGTGCGTCTGCCTGGGAGGCCAAGGAGTCTGCATCACGCCCAACTGGACTGAGGGAGTCCAGTTCATCATCAAGGTCGGCAAGGCGTGAAAAGACATCACGCACGTGAGACTGGACCTCGCCGACGCCCTGTAGACGGGACTCCAGGGAGGAGCAGCAACTCTCGATCTGGAGGAAGAGGAAGGCGTAGAGAGTGAGAAAAAGAAAAACAGGTGTGAGGAGGTACACATTCAAGTTTGTGTTTCGTCATTTAACTTTGGTCTTCCAGGGTAAGGACAATGAAGGCATGACATACAGTTGATTTCAGAAAAATATTTAAAAGAAAAATGAAAATCTGTGGCACAGAATAATGCGCGATCAGGCCAGAAAACGATGCCGTTCAACTGCAAGTCAACATTGATTTTGTCTGTGTAGGTGCAAGAAAAATACAGTAGCAACATTATCGAAGAGATGCTGACCGGCATCATCTCCTGCAGCACAGCAACTCTATTCTGACCAAACTTTACCACAGATCAATATTTGAAAAGGGGAAAACAACATCTCAATGAATTACAGCGTAGTCTGATGGTTGTAATATACATTTAGAGCTCCTGTGATGATGTATCCTTAAATGGGGAATATTTGGAAGCTGCATTGCAGAAAATAGATGCAATAGTGCGGGTGCTGAGATCTTGTGGCTTAGGTTTACATTTCAAACTATGATTAAGTGTTGAATTTCCACAATGCCCATATATGACGAGTGTAACTCTAATAGCCAGACTGTTCTGAAAGCTATAGTTGTTCTGCTCTCTCTCTCCGCTCACTGACACTTGTCTACTAAGCATGCACGCACAGTGGATGTGACACCCTCTTACACAGTGACCCCTTGGTTATAAATAGTTCCCCCGGTTTTACTACATCTTTTCACCCCAAGCTGCATAAATTGTCGGTGTTAAATGAATGAACAACGGACATGACTCCTTTCATCACCCTCTTCTCCTCATGTTCTGCTGTTTTTCCACAGCTGCGTGCTGGGAGGACAAAACCTCCGTTTTTTAAATATATGGGTCAAGTATATTTTGAACAATAACAAGCTTTCATTACTGACCCCTGGTCTGAATTGAGCAAAGTGCTGATTGCAGACACTAAGCTAGAGCAAAACAACATGATAATCACATGTCCCACCACGTCTCCTGAATATAAGTGTGCAGTGCACAGTTTTATAGACTGAATAACAAGTGAATCAAAAAAAGAAATTTGATCCTGACAAGAGAGGAAATATTATAATAGACTAATGCCTTTTTGAGATGTATTTGATCTATGATCTTTACCTTATTTGCACCATGACCACTGTACAAACCTATTTTTAACCACAATTTGCGCCAATGTATGAGGAGAAACCTACATATTTTGACTCTTTGGTCTCTTATCCTGATCATAACTCAACTACTCACCTTGCCAGTAACATCAGCATACTCCTTCTCTGTGCCTTTGGCCTGCTCCTGAAGCTTCTGTGCCCCCTCAGTGATGCTTCCCACTGCCTGAGGCGCGTCCTGGACCAGCCCCCGGGCCAAGTCTCTGAGGTAGTTCACCTGAGGCTGCAGCGACCTCAGGTTCTCCTGCTGACTTCTCAGCCGCTCCAGGCTCTTAGCACTGCAAGCCTGGATGGTAGACAGATAAAGACGAGTGTCTCTGTACTTGTTTGTTTGTAAAATTAATGAACATGTACTGTAACTCAGTGCTAGTGACAGTATGACCGGCTGGTCTCAATACCTGAGGCCCCAAAGCCTCCTGGACTTCAATCTGGTGCTTGGCAGCCTCCAGCCTCCTCTCCACAGCCTGTCTGCCCTCTTCAAACTCCTTCAGGCGTCCAGCCAGCTCCTCCAGCTGGGAGGTGCGGTTATGGAGCCTCTCTCCCAGTCCGTCCACCCTGTGGTTCAGCTGGGCCTTCTCATCTCGTACCTGCAGAAGATGAGCTTCAATTAGTTTACTTTTCATCATTTATTTAATGTTTGACTTTCAAAACATTACACCAGGTATGTACCTCTTCCTCTCCGATGCAACACTGTTCCAACAACTTATCGGCCGCAGTATTGAAGGCTTCGAGGAGAGGCTGTCGTCTCTCGAGGTCTCGTGACAGACCTCGGGCCCGTTGCACGGCTTCATCAAGGGCCGAGAAATCTAGTGACAGTTGGATCTCTTCATCTTTATCTTCACAGTCTGATAACCACGGTAACAGCTCTGCCTTGTGCTGCTGGTAGGTCTCTGCTTTGCTCAGTGTTTTCTTCTGTCGGTTCCCACGCTCTGAGATTCGCTGGTTCAACCCGTCCCAGTCGTGCCGGAGCGAGGCCAGGTGAGACTGAAGAGCGGAGCGTTCGTCTCCACCCGCCGGGAGGCTGGCAAGCAGCGACGATCCCTCGGCCTGAATCAGCTCGTAAGAACCTCGCTGACTGGCAATGCTGCGCTGGAGCTCGTCGGTCTGAGCCAGCAGGGAGCGGATGGCCTCCGGCTGGCAAGGCAGGGAGTCGATGGATGATTCTTTGAGGTCCGCCCGCTGGTCGAGCCAGGAGCGCAACTCTTCAGACATCTGCTGGAACTGCTGAGTGGAGGACAGGGCAGCCTGGAGCTGAGACAGGCCGTCCGCTGGAGAAGAGCAAGGGAGAGAGCACAGGGGGTTACAAATATAAATAGGGAAAAAATATTTTATACAAAAAAGGGACAAACAGAGTTTCTGTGGAGTTCTTGTTGTAATTGTTCAAAGTGCTTCCTATGGAGGGATTTACTAAAACTGAACCAATATAGTCATTAATGTGGACCATTATCTCTGTATAGAAAGTCCCTTCCAGCAAATAAGTAATTAACATACCAAAACCCTGGGTCGAAATAATACAAACAACAATCATATTTATTTCATCAACTAAATAAACACAAACCTGCACGCTCCTCCAAGCTCCTCAGCGGCCCCCTGACGCTCTCCAGTCTTTTACTCAGCTCTTCCTTCAGGTACGGTTCAGCCACGATGGCGCTCAGCTCCTGGCAGAGCTGCTCCGCCTCCGCCAGCTCAGTCCGTCGTCTCTCCAGCTCTGAGCGGATCTCTCCGGTTTCCTGCAGGCGACGTTTTAACGCCTCAGGCTGGGCACTCAGTGAGGCTTGATCATCCAGCCTCTCACTCAGGGCAGAAACACTGGAGGAGAGGTCTCTCAGCAACGTCTGAGCAGGAGAGCAGGAATGTTTATATTTTTCCTGTATTGATGGATCTTCACGTTTTATATACTCCACCTAGACTTATCTTACCTGGTAGCGTTCACTGGTTCCATGGGCCTGGCCGATGTGGTTCGACCTCTGAGTCAGTCGGTTTGTTAGGTCTTCCCACTGCTGGGAGATGGAGCCTAGCTCAGTCTGCACCTCTGCCAGGTCCTTAGTGTCCTGAGCAGAGTCAGGGGTCTGGGAGAGGATACCGCTGGCGGACTGGGTCAGCTGGTCGTACTGCGGCCGCCTGGTCTCAAACTCACGCAGCATGAACTGAAAGAAAGAGATGAATTAAAAGTAAAAAACCCTGAAGAAATCCCCTGGAGAATGTCTATGGGACTTTGACATCTTGTTGTTGATACTCGTGAATTTAGTTCATTACAAATGAAAAGAACATACTACAATAAATGCACCATATATGTCTCAAGTATGCCAATACTCACTTTTACAAAATGTTATTTGAGTGGCTTGCCTTCACAGGGAAAGTAGATAACTACTATTAGTAGTAGTTTCAAAATAAAAGAAAACCTATCCAACTAAGGAACTGAAACGGCACAGGCATGTATTATTCTTTTGGCACATGAGTTGTTTTTATGACAATATATTTCTCCTTATATTACAAAACATGTTTTGGCAGTAATTCAATAATTAACAGTCTGACACAAACCTGCACTTGCTGTTTCTGTGTGTTGAGCATGTTTGGGTCGATGCTAAGTGGTCCTAACACGCTCATCATCAGCTCCTTCTCTCTCAACCATGGGCCAAGCTGATTGGCTGCTGAAGCAAAGCTACCCAGCCTATCGGCACATGTCTCAAGCTCAGTCTGCCTCTGGGCTGCAGTCTGATTGGCTGTCTGCCAGCGGGAGTCTGGAGGAAAGAAGCAATGGATCAGGAGTGAGTAAAAATAATTTAAAAAAAATCTTATCCTTTTTTTCATTAAATAAACCTGCCCAAAAATAACAGATATTAACACAGTATATTCAGTCTTCTGTAACAAAATATAATATTTTTTAGGTGCACCACATACCCACTCTCATTTGAATCTATATTACTCCAGTTAGTTGGGGTATCAATTGTTAGCCATTTCTGAGTAGCCTTTTCTATCTACTTTCTTTTTCAACCTGTTTTTCTTATTAAAGTTTATAAGAAAAAAGTCACATGACAGTAATGTGTAAGTTAAAAATGAATATTAGCAATGCATCCCTGATAACAAAACCAGCATTATTGATTTAAATATGATTCAATGTGAAGAATAACACTGACAAAACTTTTTTTTTCCCTTTTCCCTCGTACAACCTTTATTTATTTGACCCTTTCTGACTCACTGGCATTATGAAATACGAAAATACAAAAGGCCCCTACTTGGATTCCACTTTCAATATTTTTTTCTCAGTTACCTCATACGTGGACCTGTTAAAAATATCAAGTATGGGGAGGGAACAAATGGCTTTGACAGGAAAACTTCCCACTCTCTCCCTGCACAATATTGTTCTCACTTTCTCTTCATCTCTTAAAAGGAATATGAAACATTCTGAAGCAATTTGCCTTTCCTTTTTCAACTTTCACAGTAAAAATGCTTCATATTTTTCAGATTAAATTCCCTGTAAAGTTTTCCTACGACTTGTTTGCCCCATATCTTCCCCTGTAATGTTTATCTATCAACATGTCTACCATGTGATACAGAGTATATTTTCTATACAATAGCTCTCCACAATGGCTCCTTCTTATCTAGTAAATGACATGCTGTAAGACCTGTTAATGTATTTCTATGACTTCACAGCACAGACAGAATCTCATAGCCTTGAAAATGATCATTTAGTGTTTGCCTTCAGGCATGCCCTTGTTTATCAATCTCTGTCATTTCTGCCCTCCCTTCACATTGCCATATGCCCCTGTGTATTTTTTGTCATCTGCAGCATGTACCTATCTCTTGCAGCTGTTGTTTCCAGCTGTCTGCCTCAGGTGAATCAGGATTGTCGGCAACAAGCTTCCTCAGTGTGCTCTTCAGCTCCTCTACCTTCTCAGAGTGCTCCACCAGCTCAGAGAGCAGGGCCTGAAGAATAAACAGAAGACAACAATAATTAAAATTGTGATTTATAATGATATTGAATCTATTCAATAAGCTGAGCAAAAAAAACATTGAACTTTAAGAATTGACAATAATATCAGAAATACAATAAAAAATGTATAAATATATACTGGGAAACATTATTAAAACATATTAATAAAAATGTCCTGGAAAAGGAGTTACCCCAACCCTAACATGTAGATGAGAGAGGCCCAGTCCTTTACCTTGTTCTCCTGGGCCTGGGCGTGTACGGCCTCTGGTTTGGAGGGGGAGGCGGTCTGTCCCTGTTTCAAGCTGTGCTCTTTGTCTGTCAGCCAGCTCCTGAGCGCCGCTGCACCCTGCCTGGCCTTCTGCCTCAGCTCCAGTGAGGCCTGCTGGCGACCGAGACGTTCTTTCAACTCCCCGCCCAGCGTATCGTATCGTCCGTTCACATCAGACATTGCTACCTGGAGCTCTGTCAGGTCTGAGAGAGCCAAGTAGGTTGGAGATTAGCAGCAGAGCAGAGATGCATAAAAAACATGGTAAATACGTTTCTAATTAAATAGCGAACAGAGCTACTATATGATGATATACATTGCAGTTTTGATTGGCCTACAACTCATGAGAGGTTGGTCAATCAGGACAACCTCAATTGAGAGCTTTAGTAGGATCCAGAGTTTGCAATGTAAACTAAATTGCCACTGACAGATGTTTTGCACACACAAATGCCTGACAGAGACGCAACCGTATAGAATACAATAAACAAACAAAAACGAGAACTCATCCTTCAGAGTGAGTTATGAGGAAACCATTACCAATAACTAGGTTACCCTAATATATTGGTGTTATTTCCTTAACCTTGCTGTAGATAGTGATGTGACAGGAAGAGAATGAGAGCTAAAGGTGGAGCTCACCTTTGCAGGTGTGAATGCCATTGACACTGCTGGGACCTGCTGTGCCATAGATCTGAGGGGCACCTGGGAGAAAGACACACATATGACTGAAACAGGGGCCATACACGACAAACAAACACAACCAGTGATGTACCAGCAGGTTAACATTACCAAAAAACAAATACCATGTACTGTAAACACAAATAGCAAAGACACTGAACGAAAGCCATGAAAACACGTAACAACCCAGAGAAAGACACAGAAAATACCCATAGTCTTTACGTAACACTGACATTTTTTTGTATCTAAAAAGCAATTTAAATCCTACTATCAACCAACACATACTTCATGTTCTCAAATAATAAACACACTTTTAATGTAATATTTCTACAAAAGGACCCATGTTATATTTAATAAAGAATTACTGATCATGGATTTATACAGGGCAAAAAACAGTTGGCTCCAACATTAGGAATTTAGTTCATCTATATTAATTCCATATTATAATAATATATACTACCAATAATATGTTTATATCTTAGTTTTTGTTGGATTTGAATTATATTGTAATATGTCAGGCCTTGTTTGTTGCATTTATTTTACATTAATTAAATCAACCATCATAGCTTCGCTGCATGAAATCAATTGATCGGGAAAGAATGAATAATAAACACACATTTATTACAATTTTACCAGGTAAAATCATTTAATAAACCCCTGGTTAACTCCATCATCTGTAAATCTCACCTAAATCACACAAATACTCTTGCATGTAAAATCATTTAAGTCATTTAAACTGAAGGGGATCACCAGAATTGGAATGCTTGGCAGCATTTCCATCCTTGCTCTTACCGGTTTTGGTTTGAGGGGCAGTGACATCGATGATAAGGTACTCCAGCTCTGAGCCAGTCTTGTTCAGTTCCTGAACCCTGGACCCCTGTGTCTCATAGTCATTCAGTAAGTCCTGAGGGAAAAAAAAAAATCTGTTAGCTGAGCGTTAAGGACCCCTGGTGTAATCACTGGATTCCAGCAGTATCCCATTATTGTTATTTATTTATTTAAATAAAACTGGTATATGCAGGATTTGGAGCCATTTTACATTTGTTCATATTTTGTTCATGTTATATGATCATATATACTGTTCATAAGACAAACACCTGGAGCTGCTGGACTCTTTTCTGCAGGCCGTCGGTGTTGAGGTTGGCCTCTTTGGAGGGCAGCTGCTCCTGTGCTGTCTGAAGCCATCTGAGGAGGGAACCAGACAGGCCACGGAACTGGAGCAACTGCTGCTCACAGGCCTGCATGGCAGCAAACCTGTGTCAGAATAAACAAGAACAAAGAAGAAAGAGGAGTTGGAAAATGAAGAATGGGAAGGGGGGAAGCCACATAGATAAAAAAAAAACATTTTTATGGTTCCAATTCAAAGAACGGCCAATTACATCATCTGTTCAAAGCTATTTTTACACAATTACACACAATTTTAACACACTGAAAAAGAAAAGCATGTACAAAGCACTATTGATAGGGAGTCTACGAGGTGTGCCACAGTGGCCCTGAGGCAACATTAACAGAACCGTGTCCTCCTCCTCTTTGTATGTGATCTGTCTCAAGCAAGGGCTAGAGAAGTGCCGACTGCCCATAGACAAAACAGCTCTATGAAGTTGTCTGGCATGAAGCAGTATCATTATCATGCTGCTATTTTCTCCTCCATCGGGACTCCAGGCCAGGAGTTATCCTAGAGGGTTGTTTATAGGACGGACAATGAGCCACATCCAAACTGCTTGTATTTGCACCCAACCCTGCTCATCAGCTCCCACTGGCCACACTGAGATATAGATGCAGACTGTATTGTAATTAAGAAACAGTTGCTATGAACCATCCAAAAACGCGAAATAAACACTTACAATCATTAACAGTATGTAGAAAATAAATAATCAGAGACACCAATGTATGAGATTTAGAAATCCCATATCTCTATTAAAGTCTGCACAGTATAACGCAACAAATCTAAACCCGTCACTCAGTATTTATAAATTCCCAGCCCCCTGCTGACAGGCTTCAAGTGTGGCTATTCACTGACACAATATCCAACTGGGTAGGCATAGCAACTGGTGTTCCATGAAGGCTACAAATTTAGAAAACAAATTTTGGAAATGCCAGCAGCACAAGCTGTTCTGCAGAGCTGTGTCGCTGTGTTCTTTAAAGGTAGGCCTGTCAGTATCTTAGAATTTGTGAGTTTGACTCCGTTTACCTCTAACACCTTCCTTCCTGACTTGGTGTCCATCTAATAAAAACGGGCCACTCTCATAATTGATCATGACATGGGACTAAATACAATTGTACATGATTCAAGAATGGAAATATTCTTAACAGATTTGTATCTGGCGCCCCCTACTGTTTTTAACAAGGAACTGTGCAACTGACAAAAAGGACATTTGATAATAATAATATAATATATTATAATATAATAATCAGCCAGGACAAAACAATACAATCTGTTAATATCCACAGTAAAGTTCATATTTACTGCAGCATTATTCAACTGTTCAATTCAACAATTGTTTTCTGGTAACAATTTTACCTTTTGTTGACATCTGTTTCCAGTTGGGTGAACTCATTAGACACCCCTCTGACATTATCCAACAGGCTTTGAGTGTTCCTGAAGGTGTTTGACTGGCTGAGCTCAGTGCCGAGGTTGCAGAACGACTTCAGTTGGCCAACTTCCTGCTCCAGCTCTGACTTCACCTCCTGAAAAAAGATGCACAGGACAAAAATGCTGATTAGTCTGAGAGCATATGTAATGACCCAGTAACATTTGGGGCTTTGGGATGTCTTCAAATATTCTGGTTGTACAACTTAAATGGGGAAAAACTGCAGCTGACTTTAGTACACAAATCAGAGTCTTCCACCGACCTCAACTGTTTGCCGGTAGTCATCTAGGCTGCGGTCGGGCTGGCCCACTGGGCTCAGGGCCTTCTGTCGGGTCTGGGCAAAGACCTGGAGGTCAGTTCCCAGCCGCTCGTAACTCTCCAGCCTAGGCAACAGCCCTTTGAGCTCAGATTCCCTTTCAGCCTGGCTGGCTTGTGCTGCAGCGTAGCGCTGGGTCAGTTCATCTAAAGCACCTTGGAGGCCTGAAGCTGTGGAAGAATCAGAACTCTGAAGGAGTTTGGAGACAGAGTCCTGCGTTGCTTCCACACTGCCCTGCCTGGAGAGCAGCTCCTGCCGAAGTTTCTGAGGAAAGAAGAGGAGAATTTCAGATTTTTTTTTTTATAAAAAAAGGAGGGCAACTTCGACTCTAAAATCTCACAACATAACAAAAATGTTAGAATTCTTCTCTGCCATCACCTGATTTTGGGTGAGTGCCTCTTGTACAGCCTCTGCGGTGGGCTCCACTGGTCCAGGTCGCAGCACCAGTTTGTCCAGCCAGCTGAGCAGACCCTTCAGGCCCTCCTGGACGCTGACAGACTGGGCCACGGCCGTCTGAAGCTGTTTGGCTCGATCTGAGACAGAGGCAGAGAGGGAGCCGAATCTCTTCTCTAAACCGTCTGAATAAAAGAAGAAAAAATATGTTATTTGTGATAACTTGTTTTTCTGGAACTTAGCCAAAAAAAAGAAGTGATTGGAACCAAAGTGGACAGATTGGGGAGACTGTGTTACCTGCAGCACAGAGGATGTCAACAGCTTTCAGGGAGGGAGATTCATCGGTGCTGACCAGATCCCTTCCTGCTCTCTTCACCTTCTCCAGCTGCACAGAGCGCTCTGCCAGTCCATCCTGCAGCAGCTGGGGTTCAGATGACACATTTCAAAATGAACATGAAACCATCTATATAGCTAACAAATAATTCCATTCAGACAAGGTAAAATGCTTTTCATCATAGTGTTCCACCATTCTTCCAGACTTTAATCACTTGATCAAATTTTTACTTTCTGGTCAGTGCATTATGTAGCAGCTGGGAAAGCTGATGGCCAACTTTCCCTCGTCCTTATTTGCAACTTCTCACTCACATTGTGTTGGGTCTTGCCTCATATGCCTAATGTGTTTCTTGTATGCCTCTCACCTGTACTTGTCGAAGAGTGTTCTGCAGGTTTTGTGGGTCTGTGTCCCCACTAGGCTTGGCTATGCTTTGGTTCTGTTCCTGAGTGCTGAGCCAGGAGTGCAGGGAGACGACTTCATCCTGGTGCTGCTGGTACCTCTCCAACAGGCTGGACAACCGACCGCCCAACTCTGTTGACTGCACACACCAAGAAAGTCCTTGAAATGCTTCTTTACATTCAACACAATTTCATGACCATGTATTATCATTTCTTGAAAATGTTCAAGTGTTTCTAACCTTGGTGTGAATGGTTGTGTATCTGTGGTTGGCATCCTGCAGCTTGTCGGTCACCAGCTGCTTGGTGCTGTCCAGAGCTGGGTCTGCACCACCAACTTGCTCCAGAGCCCCTTGAACAGAGTCAAGAACTTTCTGACCAGAAATGGAGACGAAACGCAGGTCCGCCTTGTGGCAAATTACATCCTCAGCAAGCTGGAAATAGAGATAGATTTTTAAGTCAGCAAGCAGACATGTCTGAAAATCTAATTTGAACAAATAAAACCCTAAGACTTTTAATTGTTAGTGTGAAAGGAATGCATGGTCATAAGCAAAAGGTCTGTAGTTCAAATTCCTGGAATAGTTCAGAAGAAAATTGGAAAGGAACAATGAAAACATATAAAGCACTGAAAATATGATATCAAGGGACTTTCTCCCAATTGTGTGATTGTAAATCAAAGCATACTGGATGTTGGGATGGATGGCAACTTCATCTTTTGTGGATAATTAAAGCTCAAACAAAGCACAGTTTCATAGAGTGGCTTTTTATGGGCCAAGTTTCAGTGAGTGGTCATTTTCTTTTTTTCAAAGCAGACAAAATCCGGCAAAGCCGATTTATTAAAACTGACCTACTTCCTTTACAAGAAACAACAGCCAGATATATTGGAGGTTCTGCTTTCTTGACCAAAAACGAGCCTCTGTGTTCAAGGTCCTTTATCCTAAAACATTTATCCTGCTTGGAAGAGTGCAGAGTATGGCGTCACCATGTCTACATTTGCTCTTTCCTGCAAGTACCCCAGGTTGGCATGATTACAATTAGTTTGATATGACTTAACAGCTCCCTCTTCTGGAGACTCAGTTAAACGGGAATCAGTGTTTGTGACTGTGAGTTATGAAAGTAGTTTCTGCCCTAGTACTTGTTTTTTTTTTCCATGACATTCATTTATTGTAAAGTTTCTGTACCTTTCTGTGCTCATCCAGCCTGCCTTTCAGTCCTTGTGCATCAGTTTCTCCTTCCCCCAGGGAACGTAGCTCGTGTTCATTTTGTTCAAGCCAGGCACACAGACCTCCATGTTCCTGGAGGAACTTTGTCAACTCATCCTTCAGAGCCTCGGACTTCCTCAGACGGTCCTGGAAGAAACAATTACAGTCAAAGCAGACAGTTGGCATTGACAAAAATATCAAGACAAAAAGACGATTATATCATTTAAAAATGTTAAGTGAACTTGTGTCCTTTTCCTTGATCCTGTTCACCTTAATTCCACCTGCACTTGTGGCAACTACATTCTGCAAACAACAGACACTCTCAACATGAACAGGTGTTTTAGGTACCTGGCAGCTCTGGAATCTGTCCTGGTGCTGGGCCTGCAGCTGGTCTAGGGCAGCTCGGAGACGCTGCTTCTCCTCAGGAGGAACCGTCGAGTCAGGTTGGTCCAAAAGAGAACGAGTGGACTGTGTGATTTGAAGGAGCTGTGACTGTTGAGATTGAAGCTGCTGAAGCTCCGCCTGGTAAAGAGGTCAAAGGTTACTGGTCATAAGCTGCTAATAATGATGAGATTTTGAAGTCATAAAACACTACACACAACCTTACCTGCAGCATCTCTGTATGTGACATGACAGCGCCCTCTGGTGGCGATAATGGGGAATCACAAACATTTTGAGCCATTACAGCTCCAACTCCTCTTCTGCCTGGTTGTTGAAGGGTGGACAACTCATCCAGCAGGGAGTCTATCTGGCCTCTTGTCTCTTGGAGTTCCTCCTCTGCCTTTGCCTGGAGTAGAGGTGCAATGAGGAAAAAATTCAAATAAGGTTGAATACAAAACGACTGTCACAGTAATTAACAAAGTTGCAAAAATTGGAAGGTAACAAAAAAGGTCATATTTAATTACTTATTAATCATGTGAGGAACATTTATTTGACTATATGCACAGTATATCTACGACCACTAATTCCTACCCTTTGTGTGTTCTGCTGTACTGTGTTGTTGATGGCCGTGTCAAGCTCCGACAGTGACGTGTTGGCCGAATCTGTAAGGGCGCTGTACTGCTCCTTCATTTTTGTAAGCGCCCTCTGCAGGTTCTCCCTCTCCTCTGGACTCAGACCTTCGCCCCGTTCCGCCAGCAAATCCTCCACTGAGCGGATGGCCTCTGCTATGCCCTCACGTTTAGTCTGGAGGTCTTTCTGTACTTCCTGGTAAGAGAAAAAATAATCTATTTAGTCAAAAGTAAACCTTTTTTATCCAGTATATATTATACACTAGTATTAAAAAAAAATAGGCAAGCTGAAAACGGCTTTTGGTGAATAAATGAATAAATGAATCAACTCTAGCTCTTATAAATGATCAAATAAATTGACAAGCTTAAAATACCAATATTAAATGGTTAAAAGAATTATGAAGAATTGAATATTGATCTACACTCCATTCCATTAAAACCAATCGTGGCAGATCAGTCTATACAAGTTCATGATGAACCAGAGTTGCAGATTCACAGATTCATCTGCATGTTTTTGGGTAATGTTATAGTTCAGTTTTCAAGATCTTTAAATTCCAGTTGTGGAAGGAGATTCAAGTTTCATACCTTAAGTTTTTTCTGCCTTTCTTGCAAGATGTTGACGTCCCCTGACTCTGCCCCAGCACTCTGACTGACCAGCAAACTGGCAGCTCCAGCCAACCACAAGGTGAGGCCTTCCAGTTTCTGAGAGCATTCGGTTTTCTGCAGTTGGACCACCTGAGCAGAATAAAGAAGGAAACGATGGAAAGAGAAAAAAGCAAAAAGCCACAAAAAAAGAAAATGTGAGGAAAAATCATACCAGTAGTAATTACTTTCAAATAATCCATCATAAACAACGGATGAGGATCATGTGACATGAACATACCACAAAGCGGTTTTCATACTTAGAAGAGCACATTAAACATTTTCCCTCAACAAGATTTTCGTGGAGTGCACACTTTGCCAAGCTTTGAGCAGATTGTGTCCAGAGTTCACACTTAACGCACGCACACACACACAGGCAGACATGTAGACACACATACAGTACAGTATCTTCACATCAACGTGTTGGTCAAGCAACAACAACAAAGAGAAATCAAACAAATATCTTCTTATTAGCTGTTTTTCCTCCTTTCTCTTGGCTTCAGGTGAGACAGGAGGAAAAACGGTTTAGCACTGTAACTGAAGCGAGGCTTTCTGCTGCTATGAAATCTCTAGCCGTTACCGCCGTGACACAAGCGGTATCCCTCAGTGGCAATCTGGAACAGCAAGGCAAACAGGTTAATAACACACACGTTATAGAGTCGTGCAGAGTAGCAAAACAAGCTTGCATCAAGAGCATGTGCAGTAAGAGTGAGGGTGGTGACATCGCCCCTGTTGTGTGGCATAGCTGCATAAAGAGTACCAGTGGACTGCCTTTTAAAGTATGAGAGGACGAAAGAAGGTTTGAGATGATGTATAAATGCTAACGGTAGGTTAGCTCGTTTGCGTGATTATTTTAGAATTTCTTAGCGATTAGATGAGATGATTTTGTTAAACACGGGTTTTTAACAAAGATTATATATGAAAGCGTGACACTTGTAACCAGCATGACAAAATAAAGCTGTGAAATGCACATTGGAAGTCAGCTGCATATAAACGTTCTGGTGGGTGACAGCACTGCATTGCAAACCAATCGGACTCGAACGTCTTTTTCCAAACCTCTCTCTCCCGGGCACTCTGCCTTTCTCTGTCCTTTCCTTCTTCTGCTTCTTTCACCCTCTCCCTGCGCTGCCAACCCTCCTCCCTCTCTCTCTGGGCGGAGAGGGCCTCGGCCCAGGCCTGGGCCTGGCCCGACGCTCCGTGGAAGGCCCTCTGCAGCTGCTGGAGCTGGCCCAGGAGCTGCCTGCTCTGCTCGGGAGCCAGGTCCTGGGCCCGCTCCGAGATGAACACCTGAATTTCAAAGGCCACGCCGTTGACCTCACTGGAGCGGGCCAGCAGGGAGGTCTGGAGCTCCTTCAAATAGGGAAAGACCAGGGGATGGTGATCAGCCCAAGTATTATTCCAGCATAGAGCAAAGAGGGGGGACATACACTGATGCAAGAAACCCCAAAAGTGTGAAATAAAACCTATTTTGCGCAGCCATTTTGATAGAGCCAAAATGCCATAAAACCCTTGTTTATA
The DNA here is from genome assembly GCA_016785305.1 of Colistium nudipinnis. Classification (NCBI taxonomy): domain Eukaryota; kingdom Metazoa; phylum Chordata; class Actinopteri; order Pleuronectiformes; family Rhombosoleidae; genus Colistium; species Colistium nudipinnis. The sequence continues at coordinate 582,871 of JAFBJU010000566.1, read as the reverse complement.
CAGTATTACAGCATTGGCCTGGAAGGCTCAACTGACTTCAACTGACTACGCATGTGTGACAAAACATGTTACAGCATCATACTGACAATATGAATTCCTTCTAAACAAATCCCTACTACGAAGTTCCCTTCAGGACAACTTGCCTTGCACAGATGCAGCTGCTGTGTGAGCTGATCGCAGTCGTCAGCTTTCCCAGCTTTCTCAATTGTTTCCATCCCCCCACCCATCTGAGCCTCAGTCTCCTTCAACCAGGAGAGCAGACCCCCCACTCTTCCGCCCAGTGACTTCTGCTCAGCTCTCACTGCCTCCTGAAAGACAGGTCAGCGTGAATCAATATTGCTGTAGGGTGCTGAAGCTATGTCTCATGAGAATAAATACAGAAATCCACACAGAAGCAAGAATGAACGGTTCTGTTGTTTTCTTGTGTGCATTTTTTTTTACCTTGTAAGAGTCTCTGTGGTCTCGAAGGGTTTTCAGAATGCCCTCAGAGAGGGCTCTGGCAGCCTCATACCCCCGAGCCAAGCTACGCCCATCCTTTTCCAGGGCCAAAAGGAGCTGTGGCGGAACGTCTTGAGGTTGGGGCTTCAGCAGCAGCTCAGCAGCCTCCACTTCCTTGGTGATCTCAGGCCCCAAGTCGCACAGTTCAAGGTCCACAGTCTGAGATACCGATTTGGAAAAGAAAAACAAAGTTGTTTTTGATACTGTTTAGTCAGAGACTAATCTTTAAATCAGCTTTATGGTTTGTCTCACACAGGAACGAACACTCGGCTCTGTTAGGTAAATAAGTATATTGTTTCACCTCAGCCTGCTGGATGATGTCATCCAGGGCAACAAGGCTGCGGCCGACAGATTGCTGTTTCTGCTGTTTGAGTCGGACTTCAATATGTCTCACCATGGAAACCAAGGCTACAATTCGCTGGTCATGCTCCAAGCATTCCTGACGCTTTAATGATGACTGGGGAGATAAAAATACAAAAAATGTATTATCTAAAATGTAACAACATATTTATAACAATTAAAAAACATTTATTAATGTTTTCGAAGGCATGTCTCTTAAAACAAATTTATATTAAAATGTACCTTTCCAGGGACAGATTTCGTCCCCCCTTTTTTGGAGTCTGTTGAAGGTTTCTCTCGGACATCATGTTCTTCCTCTCCCCAACTCTCGGAGGCTGTATCAGACTTAAGTGATTCAGACTCAGTTGAAGCATCTTCTGAGAGCAAAGGTGTCGATTTTGGACACTTGAGTTGTAGCTGTTGGCCTTTTAAGAAATTTGATTCAGGACCATCTGTAGTTATTACTGCTGATGATTGGTGACTTTTCTTCTTTTTACTTTTTCCAGACGTTTTAACTTGTTGTGTGCCAGTAGCCACGCACTGAGTTGTGGGCTGAATGTCTGGTTTGGATGTGAGAGCTTCAATGGATTTACCTTCAGCCCTAATTACTGCAACGGATTCGACTTTCTCAATTGATGTATCTGCTGTAGCGCCTATGCATTCCTCATTGCGAGAACAGGGTTCATCTGACCTTAAATACAGACTTTGTTGACTGGTCTCAGCTGATTTAACAACAATTACAGAGGTCTCCTTTTCAGTTGCCTCGTCAACAGCTGAAGCCTGGATGGCTTCACCAGTTGTCTGACCATTAGTATGTCTGTCCATCTTTTGCTCCCTAATCGAATCTGCACCATCAACCAAATTTGGTTTTGCCGTTGGTATTGCAGTTGTTGTTGTCGCCATAGAATCCACTTTTTCATCAGTGGTCAAATTCTCAGTACCAGGCTCAGCTTTGTCTGAGCCTCTAGGAATCTTGGACTTCTTGCTTTTCTTGCCTCGTTTATTTTGCTGAATTTCTTTAGGCTTGACCGACAGTGCTGCCTCAACATCTTTGTGCATGTTTCCCTTTCCAGAACAACTGGTGCTTTCTCCTTCTTGTGAAAGAGCCTCCATCGGTTTGGTTTCCATGCTGTCTTTGACAGAAAGTTTCTCCACAGTGACATCCTCTTTGACCTTATTCAGTTTCACTTTGTCTTCTTTGACGCTCATCTCTTCCACATTTTCTTTTAATGAACAGTTCGATCTCTGAACACCATCATCTTTGACATCATGACTCTCCACCTCATCAACATTGTTGGGAGGTTGTGGTTTTACATCTTGGATAGTTGTGCATGGAATCTCCTTCTTCCCCTTCTCTTTCCGCAATGCCTGCAGCTCCTCCGCAGCCTGCTTGCCACTCACTCCTTTTTCAAATACCTTTTTAAGAATACTCTCTTTTGCCTTCAGTATCAAGGCTGCTTTCTCATTGTCGGATAAAGTGGATTTCTGAGGATATTCCTCCTTTTCCTTCATCTCTTGACTCATGTCAAGTTCCATTTGTAGAGACCCAGAAGCCCACTCTTCAACCTCTTCTTTCTGCTGCTCACTTTTTGTACTCTCCATCATTTCACTTTTTTGTAAATCCTTTGAAAACTTAATTTTGATCACCTCTTTTTCTGGCTCCAAGTGTTCTGTGCATTCCAAAGTCGCTGCAACAGATTCTTGTCCCTGTTTTACTGGATCCTTTCCAACCTCTATTTTTGCTCCACTTTCTTTATTAGGAGAGTCAAAGGAAGATATTTGACCATGAAACTGTAACTTCTCACATTTGTCTTGTGATAAAAACATATCTGTGGCTGCAGCTGTAGCCTCAGGTTGCATTTCAATTTTGGCATCAGCTTGATTAGTTTCAGATGGCTGTTTTATTTTGGGAGGTGGTACTTCTTGTTCTGCTTCTTTATTCTTTCCCTTATTTCTGTTCTTCCTCTTTTTCTTGCCTTTGCTTTCTGTCTCTTTGGATGAAGAGGTCAATAACTGACCTGACTGCTCAAAATCAGTGCTAGATTTGATCTCAATCTTAGCATCAAAATGACCATCCAATCCATCATTCCATTGTGTTGCCACATTGCTCCTTCTATATTCTTCCTCCTTCAATTCTGTGCTTTCTTTCCTTTCTCTGTCATCTCTACTATCGCTTGCCCCGGGACCTGTCAGGTTAACAACTTCAGAAACATGATGTGCCACTGGAGTGCTCTCATCACAGGGTCTACACTCAACGTATTGAACTCCTTCAGACTTCAGAATAGTAGCTGTTTCTTCCTCACTATCTTTGTTGAAATCATATGTGTGCATGGATTCTCCAGCAGAATCTGGTGAAACGCTGTTCTTTAGTTTATCATCAGTCTTACCCTCACCCATCTGCAGCTTTTCTATTGGTTCCTGTTTAAGGAAGCTCTCTCGTTTATTGGTGTCTTGCTGTGGAACTATCTCTTCAATGGCTTGCTGAATTCTTTTCTCAACATTAGCTGCAAAATTACACAGGAGAGCCATGGATTGATCGGACTCAATAAACACTGGGACATCTTTGTTCTCCTCGGTATTCCTGTCATCATACAGTGACTGATCTGTCACTGAAGTTATTAATGTCTTTTGGTGTGGTGCTTGTGCAGGAGACTCTGTGTTATCATCTGGCCAGCTTGCTGGACTGTCTGGGCCTGACACTGACAATAAAACACCAGGGCTGTATGAATCATTGGATACTATTGACACAACAGGTGTGGAGCTATCTTCATCATCCTCTTTTTCTTCAGGAGCCATTTTGTCCCGAGTCTCTGAATCTATAACACTGGATTTAATTCCGGCTGCATTAGCATCATTGAAACCAGAGAAACCAGTGGTGAAATGAATGAAGCCTTCTTTTAGGACCTGCTTGGTGGCTATAACCTTGACCATATCATCTCCGACTAAACCTCTTTCATAGGCTTCAGGTAGGGGAAGCCTTTCTCCTGTCTTGATATCAATGATCCCTCCACTATCTGCCTGACTTTGGAGTAGCCTCAATGCTGGAACTGGGTCAACTTGCTTTGATTGAACCGCCTCATACAGGGTAAGGATGTCTCCTGTTTGCTGATTCTGAACCCCTTCAAATGGTTTCACCTCCAAGAAACGTCTGCCTGTTTCAATATCTATCTTACCCTTGTTTACGAGTTCTGAATAAGGCACAATCCGAGCACTTTGGGGGTCCACTGGCCCTTGTGTCACTGACGGAGAAGCCATGGCTTCACTGGCTATTTTTGCATCCAGGAGTCCTTTGAAAACTGCCCCTGTCAATGTCAGTTTACATCCAGATTCAGGGTCTGAAATAGATCCTGTCGTAGCCTGGAAAGCCACAGCATCTGGGTGAGATGAAGGGCTCACTTTTCCTTGGTATACCCACTCTAGTTCTTCCAAGCCAGGGGCAATGGACCGATCAACCAATCCTCTATCTACAGCATCAGAGACAGAGAGTCTCATTCCTGAAGCATGATGTATTATACCGCCCTCTGCCACCTGCCTTGCCAACACATGATATGCCTCCTCTGACTTAATCAACCCTTCTTGAATTGCTTGCTCCAGAGGAACTGGAGACTTAGATTTTGGGTCAATAAAGCCTTCCATCTGAAGCTGTAAATTGGATTTCGTGAGAGTTGTTGCTGAACCTGTAACTTTTCCTTTGTATGCCTTCTCTAGTGTCACCAGCTGTTCTCTTTGATCTTCCTCAATCAGTCCAAGGTTGGCTGCAAGAGTAACAGAGACTTTCTTATCCCTACGTAGGTCTACAACTCCCCCAGACACCACCTGGGCTTCCAGAAGACGAGCAGCAGTGTTGGGGTCAATCAGCCCTACCTGAGCTGCCTCCCTTACTCCACAGATCTGGCCTTTCTCTACATCCACAATCCCTGCAAGGCTTTTATCTGACCTGAGGACACTCCACATCAGATCTTCATCAAGTAAACCCTCCTGCATAACATCGTTCATGCTAAGTGATTCGCCACTGCTGGCATCCAGGAAACCCCCAAACAGACCTGCCTGAGCCATTAATCGAACTGCGGTATGGCCAGGGAGGAGACCCTGGGCTACTGCCTCATCCGGAAGTAGCTTTTCCCCTTCTTCCATCATCAGACCTCCTTGTTTGAGCTCTAGGACTAACTTTGCCAACTTGGCATTCTCACCTTCCTTCTCCACTGATGGTTCAACCTCAGCTTTAGAAATCTCTGCTTCAGACTCTTTAAGATGAACCTGGTTTTGGGTTATCTCTGATTCAGTCTGGGAATGTTTCACATTTTTAACATCAGTTTGTGTGAACTGAACATCTGCAATTGTTTTTGCTTCCAGTTGGATGGGTTCTTGAAAAATGTTCCTTGCAATATTTCCCTCTGATATGAGAGGTGATGTGATTGCTCTGTCAACAGTCGTAGTTATAGTTCTAGTCCTTAGACTACTACTATCTCTGGGTTTGGATTCAGTTACTACCTGCTCCGCCAGAACTATATCAAAAGCCATTACACTTTGAAGATTGGTCTTTTCTTCATGCTCAGCTTTTTCTCTTGTATCTTTATCTACATTGATTTTATGTTTAGCTGTAAAAGCCAAATCACTCTGCAGCACTTTCATTTCCTCATCATTTACTGCATCATACATTTTTACGGCACCATAGGTCTCAAAATCCTTGCTTGGTGTGACTACATTAGATTTCCCTTCCTCAACTCCTTCACTTGCTCTCTCATCTCTCAAACTAAACTCAGTCACGGTTTGGAACTTGTCCTGCTTATCTGCTGAAAATGGGCTGAGAGGCTCAACTTGACTGACGGACGAAGAGTCTTCAGCTTCAACTAGCTTCGTAGCTTTGACCAACTCCAATAGTTCAGGGTCTAGCAGCACCAGCCGTTTCCCAGAATGAGCATCTACATAGCTGTGAGTCATGAGGTGAAACAGCAGCTTGAGCTGTGCTTGTTCTTCAGGATCCTTTTCATCCCTTTGTTCAGTATTGTATAAAAAGTCTGCAGGACAAGAAGCGAGTGGAGAGGAAGGGGGTGGAGATGAATTACTGGAGCCAGAGCTCAAGCGGTTTAGAGATGGTGTACCAGACTGATTCATGTTGAAAAGAACATCTGGGATGTGAGTTTCTTTAAGAAAGCTGACAACACTAGGTTCGAGGGCCTCTCCAGCAGCACGGTTGAGGGGCAGCACCTGGAAAGTTTCGGGCTTGTACAGACCTCCGATGGTGTGACGCTGTTTTAGTATATTCCTTGCGAGCTCTCCTGATATCACTCCTTGTTGAAGAGCCTCAGCAATAGGCAGAAGTTCTCCAGATTCAGGCCAGAGCAAACCCATAAAAACCCAAAGAGACTCAAGAACCAACAGAGCCAAACGAGAGGAGAGAAGGTCTCTGCAAATACCTTCTTCCAAATCCAGGCGTTCTCCACTGAAATGATCTATAATTCCCCCATTTTGCAGTTGACGTGCCAACATGGCACATGCTAGTTCCTGGTCCATGAGCCCATAACGAACAGCTTCGTCAATTGTGAGCCGATGGCCAGAGCGGGGGTCAACAATACCACCAGCAAAGAGCTGAGCTTCAAGAAGTCGCACAGTGACTTTGCGATCTATCAGACCTTCCTGGACTGCACGGAAGATGCCAACTTTTCTTCCAGAGCGGAGGCAGGAGACGGTTCCTCCTGGTTGCTGTTTGACAGGGAAGAGAAGGAGGCCAGAGCCATCATCAAAGACACAGCGCTGTTGTAGCTCGTATAGTTTCAATTTTTCCGCTGTGTTTGGATCAATTAGCTCTCTATGCTGTAGTCTTGACTGGAGTTTGATGATGGATCTGGGATTCAAGAGTTTCATGTCTTCTGCTTGTTCCAAACTAATCATTTTTCCTGTGGAGTGTCTCAGGCCTCCGGTGTTCATCTGAAGTTCCAGAATACGGAGTCCCACCTCCTCTTTGATAAGGCCCAAATCCATTGCTGTAGCTACTGGCAACACATTTTGTTGTATGTCACCTGCAGATTTAGCGTTTTCCACCAAAACCAAGGCATTTTCTAGCTCAGAAAGGGACTGTTTGGTATAAGTGTCAATAAGGCCTTGAGCTAGACCTTGTTCCAATGAAAGATATAGAGGGGAGTCAGGCTGTACCAGCCCACCCATAATGAGCTGGGCCTCCAGTAACACATGGCCGGTGTCCTGGTCAATGAGACCACGTCGGGTTGCTTGGAAAACTGGGAATGTTTCCACTGTTCCCAGGTCAATAACTCCAACGATGGCAACGTGGTTCTAAAGAAAGAAAGAAAACTAAATTCTTAAAGACATTCATGCTATTATCAGTGATGTACAGCACTAAATGTATTATGTTGTATGTACATGTATTATCGTGTTATATAATATGATTATATTATGAGCAGAACTAGCTAAAAAGCTGCTTAAGAAGAATCAAGTTGAATCTAATCTAATGTAAGAATCAGAAAAGAATGGAGAAAACCATAAACCAGTTAAACCCACAAACATGATATATATATATATGTATACATGCATACATACATACATACATACATATATATATATATAAATAATATATAAATAAATCCTTCCTGCCATGTTTTCATTTGATTTATTTACATCATATTGAAAAAGTTCTTCAGTACTTACCAATGCTATTCTAAAACAAGCACTAAGCATGCAACAAAGCAACCAGTAAAAAAAAAAAAAGGTCTTAAACATAGCAAACACATTTGCAATTTTCAGTAGAAGAGGAAAGTTAATTATCTAATGAGAAAAAACAATTTGCAGACAACAATAAGAGAAAATGCGAGCACTTCTTACCGTAAGGGCTCTTCCCATGGAACACACACAAAGGGGCCAGCTTATGGCCCAGCAGAGCGAGGTGCGACAGGTGAGAAGCTGGTTGTTAGCACTTTGCATGCCACTCTTCACATTCGGACTCCTAACACTGCCCTGACTCTAATTTCGCTTTCTGACCATAGGTAAAATTGGAATAGGCTAAGGAATACAAACTATACATCATTTTTTGGGTTGGACACCTTAAGAGCATGACAATTAATTCATATGCCAATTAATCATAATATAGTTCATTATCATGCAATGTGTATGCATTTATCTATCACTCATCATGCCAAAATTACTATGACTCAAAAATGTTTTATGATCTCCACTAAGTGAATAGAAACCTGACCTGATTCAATAACCTGCTTTGTTTCTCATCTGTGATTCTGATCCTTGTCTCAGAGTTTGGTTGTCCATATTTCTCCTTTGTCAGCTGTTAGTGATTTTTCGAGCAAAATGCTGCTTTAAAATGTCACACATTAATAGAATGCATTAGAACAAATATAAAAATGGTCATTCACACACACACACACACACACAGTCAAACACACACTTGTGATCTGGACACAACATGCTCAAATAGTGAAGTGTTTTTTTTTTTTTGCGTAGCTGGCCTTTGGTGCACTAATATTCTTAACCAAAATTAAAATAACACCTTTGCTGCTGTGAGTATTTTTTTAGTCACATAAACATCCCCTATAAAACAATATAACATTCACATAGGAGCTGATTATAAGGTGCAGCTGTTGAAAAATAGAAATTATCATCAAGGATTGCTTGGAAACGTGAAACGCTTGAGACACTCAATTCAGTTTTGACTGATCATGAATATGCATGGTAAATATATGATAGAGAGAGAGAGCTGACTGTGCATGAATGTGTGATTGCTGACTGTATACACCTACACATATGAATATATATGGGGTGTTCACATATGGAAGAAACCGTATGTAGAGCATAATAAATGTTGCAATGTAGTATGTTGCTATCATGCAGTGGTTTTGTTTGTCCTACTACATTACAATGTAACATGATACTTTTTGTGTGTGGCTACAGAGATGACAGTCAAATGAAAGTGCATCTATTCGTATGATGTTTTTACCAATGCATCCAGAAAAAGCAAAGCTCTACAGCTTTAAACTGCTAGCATGACTTGGGCATTACTGCTACTGTGCGGCACCACTAAGGCCAAGAATTAGCCATGTTAGCAGTTCAGCAGATGTATTTACTGATGATAATGACAATTATGATGACAATGCCAAAAGCTAGGGTGCGAACAGTTGATGACATGTCAGAGAATAATGTAAGAGTGGACCACTCCATGCTGAGGCCCGGTTCAGACGAGGAAATTCAGTGAATTCTTCAATTGTTGAACATTTTTTTCCCCATTCATTCCGCCTAAGTGATTCATGACAAAGACTACATTAACTCGCAGGGGTGCCAAATTATTATTTGTAACGTCTTCTTGAATGAAGAAGCAAGTAAAACAGAAAAAAAAATGTAAGTATAATTTGAAGATCATTCTGAACACACGTCTGAATAGGGTCTGTGATGTTTGTTAAACCAAACCAAGTCGATGGGTGAGATTGGTCAATAGTGGTGATGTTTGTCAAAGAAGCACACTCTGTGAACAGACAACATGCAGCACAACACACACACACACTCTCCTCCTGGCCCACGCTTAGCTTGCAAGCGTAATTTAGACTCAAAACGGCATTTTATATAAACACCTTTACAATGACTTTTTACCTGTGAAGCTTCCAAACGTCAAAAATAAACGTTTTCTACCAAATATGCAGAACCCTTTCTTCACCTCGGCCCATCCCACCAACCAACGTACCTTTCTTTCTTCCTCTTTGGCAAGTTGTTGCTCCAGTTGCTGCAGCTGCTGGGTGGAGCTATCACGCATCTGGCTGTAGGTGGATTTGAGCTGTTCCAGTTGGGCCTCCACATGAGCGCGCTCCTCTGGGGATAACCTGGGGCGTACACACGGCGGGGGGTGAGGGCAGGGCTATGTGCTTGCTATGCGATACACGCACAATAAAAAAATTCAAATTTCCCGATCTGATCTAAAAATTCATATTATTAATTCAAAAAGGCCTTATAAAACAGCCTCTTGGTTGTGTGCTACTTGTGTAGTGTGATTCCAATTGTACAGCTGCAAGTTGGTGTCTTGAACACAAGTAAAGATGTATGAACGCACGTGTCCATCCTTGTGACTTACTTGCTGGCCTGTTTTGACAGTAGGAAGACCTCTGTGCTCCTTATGGCTTCAGCCACTTCATCCTTCTTTGCTGCCAACTGTTCGCTGATGGCCTTTGGAGGAAATCAAAAGCTTAGTAAAATGTCACTACACACAATCATGCAAGTCATACAATTCTCAAATGCTGAAGGGGCCAACGCTTATTAAATTTGCAATGTACCTGTTGAGCTGCAAGTGAAGACTCAGCGTTGGGGCCCCCGGTCCGTCCCTGGAGTCCTTCGACCCAGCCCAGCAGATCTGAAACTTGGCCGACTCTGGCCTGCTTCTCCTCTTCCACTTCTTTCTGCACAGATCATTAAAATTATGTTTAGAGGACACATCTCCAATTGAATTTGCATTCACACATCTTAAGGTACTCAAGTCCTAAATCTGTTCAACTAGACAGTGTACATTTACTTACTTTACACCTTATTTACTTGACCAATGAACATCATCTTATCCTTTACTTTTAAATCTAAACATGGATTTATATTAAAAAGTCCCACCTCTTCTTCTTCTAGTCTCCTCAGGGCATCACTGATGTACTTTACATGTTGGGTTGTCAAGGTGACCAAGGCTGTGTAGCGTGTGCGCAAGTCCATAAACTGGAGAGAAATGCCACAGAATTACATGTTTTACTACATAGAAATCACACTCAGTAGAGACACGATTCATTTGATCAAATTAGAAAAACTAATTTCCATCCTCACCTCCTGAGTGATGGCGTCAGAAGAAGAGTGCATCCTCCTTCTCTTGACCGACGACTTGTGTGTCGACTCTACAAAGGCTCTGTATGTCATCAGCTGTAGTTCATAATCCTATGTGGGGTGGAAAAATAACAAAACCCGAGAGCATATTTTAAAATAATAAAACAAACACTGATTTGCAAACGTGCACATTTCAGAAATTGAGGGAAAAGCTAATCAAGTATAAAACTATGTTACTACTATATCAAATATTTGAAATACTAGACCAGATGCTTCTGTTAAAGTCTCTTACCTTCACTGAGGTGCAGTACTGTTTGGAGTGAGTCTGGCACTCATCTAATTTGGTCTGGTTCTGTTCAATCTCAGCAACTAATGCCTGCAAAGCACAATCAGGCTAAAATATTATTCATTTATTTACAACGTGTAGGTTCCATTTTGTTTCTCCTGTTTTTCCCAACATTTGTTGCAGACCAATCATTTATCACCAACAATCTATATTGTTGTATCATTGTCGTTTCAGGTCATCGTCCATTCAGTCTTTCCATCTACAGATCTGAGGGTGCTACTAACCGTCTGTTGGGCCAGCTGCTCAGACAGAGCTTTGCTGTCACTCTGTCCAGGCTGTGTGTTTTCTTGTCTCTCTGTTGTCTCTTCAATCCACCTGATCAAAGCGGAGTGACCGCCTCTGTACTGTTGCAGGGCTGAGCCCAGAACCTCTAGATCAGTCCGTCTGCCGTAAAAGAGACAGACAAAAATATTGTTTAAATTTTGAATACGTTTTATGTTCAGTATTTGTGTATTCAATGGACTTCCACTTGTTCCGTCATACATTTGTCTTAATAATCAAAACACAGGGAGAATGACACTTCATCATCACTCTGTAATAACTGTAATAATTCCTATACTACTTGTTCTGACTAACCTTAATATATATATATATATATTATTTTTTTGCTCTATTCTTCAGCATGGCCTACTCACCGTGTCTCCATCTGTCTTCCAACTCCACTCCACCTCTCTACCATCTGATTGACTGTCTCCTGGTAGAGCTGCAGCTCAGGGCTGCGGTCAGGGTGGAGCTTGCCGAGTTGGGACCCGGCTTCTTTGGCACGACGTACTACAGACTGCAGAGACAGGAAGATGCCCTCCTGCCCGGCAAGCTCGGCCTGCCACTTCTGCAAAGAGAGCAGACGAAGATGAAAGGGAGAAGAAATAGAATGAAGAAAAGAGTCATATTTTCTTAGCTGAACATATGAAGAAGACAGTTTGCCCCTTACCCCAAGTTGATCTGTGAGGTTTTGAATGGCAGTAGTGTCGGCTGGAACTATGTCTTCTTCACTTAGTCTGCTCTCGTACTTTCTGACCTGGCCCTCTACTTCATCCAGGCTGCGAATCAGGACATCCACTGTTTTTAACCTGCAAGGAGGGAATAAACAAACCATTTTAGATGTTTAGGTAGTATTCATTCGTAAAGCTCTGTGTTGGCCAATCAAACAGACTGCTAACTTTTCAAGGTAGGCAGATGAGAGTTTGTTCAGTTTGTCAGTCTTTTCCATAGCCTGACTGAGCTCAGAGCGGAGGACAGGAACACTGGAGGACATTGGCTTCTCCTCGAAGAAACTGATGCAGCGACGTGACACGTCACCTAAACTGGAGCGCAGGGCGTCCAGCTCTGACTGCAGCTTCTGGAGGAATAAAATAATAAATACACAATTAATACAAAAATCATTTACTGTCTCTGAATAATCAAAACATTTGGATTCGGATTCAACAATGCTAATAAATTGAACATGGTGTGAAACCAAAGAACAAACAACACGTTGTTGTCCAAAGCTGCCAGCAGAGGGGGCTCAAATTTACCTCTTGCTCTGCAATCTGGACTGCGTTGTCAGTGCTGTCTCCTGACAGCCTGCTGGGAGGTGGAGTCTGAATTCCCCTCATCAGTCTCTGCTCTGCATCATTTAACCGAAAGGTGATGTTCTGCAGCTCCGACATGTACGACCGAGACACTGACTCGTCCTTCTCCACTGTTAAAATATGTCAAAATGAAGAATAATCACATTCTCTAAAATATTTCCATGCTGAGCTTTCTCTGCATGCAGTCCTTCAGTCAAAAGAGCCAAACTCCGGCTGCACAGTTTTTCTCACAAATATGTTGAAGACTATGGGTTTGATATAGATTAATAATAGTCATTGTTTGTGTGGTTTGACAGGGGAAAGATGATCAACATTTGGCAGAAAGTTGTATCCATAGCAACTTACTACAGAGTACTTAAGATTCAACAGAGTAGGAGAGCTTAATGTAAGTATTATGCGGTATATCTACTGAATTGGACAAAATCCAAGATATCAGGTAATCAAGTGCACCAAATGTGCACAGTAATTGCTAAGTAGGCATGTTAGGGTGTAGAAGGTATTAGGATAGAAAGGTCTACAATAGGTTGCTGAAGAAAGAGAGGGACATCTCTGCTGTGATTGAATTATGTAGCTCAAGAACACTTTAGAATGTGGTAGCGTCAAATGTCAGCCGATGTTTTATTGAGCTGGGTGCAGACAGACCTCTCCACAGGCAAGCACAAGTGATTTTGACTCTTCTGATTGAAGAACAGATGATCAGACAATGGTTCAGTGTTAATCGAGTTTTGTGTTTACAACCATATAAGTACTTGCATAAATATTTTACAATCTTAGAAGGTTGGGGTTGAAAGTTACTGTCTCACCAGTCTCCATGTTGAGCAGCAGGTCCCGACAGTGCTGCTGTGCCTGCTGGACGTCCGTCTCCAGCTCTTGCCTTTCCGCAGGGGTGAAAAGGGAGCTCTCTTTGCTGTCAGACAGGAAATCGGCCAACTGGGACTCCAGGTGATCTAGGACCTGCTGCCGCTCTGACGGAGACTGAAGTTGAACCTGTCAGGTGATAAACCAAAGGAGAAGCTCAGTTCAACAGAGCAGAAGAAAAGGACAGAACACCAACAAAAAACTGTTCACAGGACCACATTAGCATTTCACAAATGCATCCTCACCAAAGTTACACACATGATAAACATTTATTAGACTGACAGCCCTTGATACAATCAAACACTCCCTGCCTCTCACCATGTCCAGGTTCCATGCCGAGACAGTCCTGGTGTCTTTGAGTAGGTAGTGCCAGGACACCACGCTCTTCATGTTCACGTGGAGCTGATGCCAAAGAGACATGACTTTCTGATACAACTGCTCCGTCCTGTACATGAACACACAAGGCAAATGAATGAGTGTCATCAAATCATATAGTCACGTCCACCATGTTGGGAAATTCATCAACATATACAATACATTTTTAAACCAAATAAATGAGAATATGCTACTTCAGAAGTATTATCTACAACCTGCCTGTAAGTTCCGATACATTGAATTTTAAAATATCAATAACCTTGTTATCTTGTCCATTGTAATACTTGTCCATAATAAAGTAATCTATCTATCTATTGCAGGCATAAAAATGAAGATCTACAAAATTTAAATAATTTCTTAGACAAGAATGTGGATGGTAGATCCTGTCTTGGATGGGGGATCGGACATTTATACCAACTTTGCAATCATTCTTTTTCAATCAGCAATCACAACAACATTAATGCTAAGTTGTAGTAGGTATCTGACCTGCTGGCTGTGTCCATGGCCTCCTGGTTCACAGGTGGGATGGTGAAGCACACTGAGGGGACCATTGCCTCGTTCCCTGTGGGACTTATCACCTTCCACTTGGTCCTCTGGGAGTTGTCCTCCAGCACACACTCCTCTCCTCGGATTATTGTGATCTGAGAGGAGGTGGTGGGACAGAAAGGATGCAGAAACAGAGAGGAATGGAAGAATATAGAAAAAAAGGAAATGGAAGTTATGGAAATAAAGATGTCGGGATGAGCGTGGGAGCAAAGAGGAACAGATAAAGAGAATTAAATAGAAAAGATGAAGAAAGCAAGGGAGGAGAGAAAGGAAAACATGAAAACCAAAATTTGATCCCAAACAAACTCATAATGCAACACAAAATGCAATAATTCATGGATTTCATGACGTTAGCAGAAGCCCAAAAATTATATAGCATTAATGCACGGAATCAGTGTTGACTAAAAAGCTGCTTTGCACTTATAAACCGAAAACGTTTATTGTGAAAGCAGAAAATATTCTCCAAACTCAGATGTTTACTGATGCCTGGATTTCTCAAATTAACCATAGTTGGAAAAGAAATCATCTCTGATAAGGTGATTTCAAGAAACACAGTGCATAACAAAACTGAAGAATTCAGGAAATTTGAAAGAAAATGCAAAGTTGTGGGAAAGAGCATCAGGCCATCAAAGCTTACAGCTCTACTGCCTCCCCACAAACCACCCTCTCTCACCCCTTCCCTGCACACACACACACACATATATAAAATACATCAGGAAGGTAAAGCTATGCACATACAGTAAATACATGAAATGTAAAGAACTAAGGCTTAAGGCTATGGTTTGTTAATGTCTGACTGAATGAGCCTCAGATACAAAGGCTGTGTTATATTCAGTTCAGCACAGTGGTTGCTACCTGCCCTTATCCACTGATCACAGTCCAGGGCCCAATGCTAGAAATGTATGAAGACTTCTTTATCATTTAACGATATGCAAAGCCATGTGGTCAGGATGAAGTTTGAGTTAAAAAATTAGGATTTTCCATGACAATTTTCACTTTTCTGTTTTTTTTTTTATTCTTATCGAAGACAACTAAGCAGTGTCAGGCAGTGAGATTTAAATTTCACAAGGGACAGAAACTGAAGCCAAAACCTAAAAACTGTCGATAAGAGAGGGGCAACCACAGCAGAGTGTGTGCGGTGTTGGAATCTGAGGTGAGAGAGGGAGAACATAGGCAGCTATACCTGAACGTTTGTCTTGCCAGCCCAGCCGACAGACGAGAGGAAGGGAAGAGGATGAGGCAGAGGAAGGAGTGAGAGGGGAGAGGCAGAAAGGTACACGAGGATATGATAGGAGAGAGAGGAGGACACACAGGAAAGTGAAGGAGAGAGAGATTATTGTTTTGGTCACGTGCACTTTTGTCCAGACGAAGTGGAGAATATGAAGAGGTGACTATGAGAACACTCGGCTTCGATTCAGTGTTACTCTTAGTTCAGCAGAGAACCGAACCACCTTCTTCCCTCGCCTGGACACCTCACATACAGTATGCTTCAATGGACAACTTGACCCAGAGGAATCTAACACACTAAAACTAGAAGCATCCGCAGCTGCGTGTCCAAGACGAGCTGAAGGAGCGCTAGGTGATGCTTTTCAACTTGGGCGGCAGAATGGGGGAGGGACAGATGTATAATTGATCAGCCTGTAGATACCCTGAGGACATCAGAGTGGAAAGAGAGAGAGCAAAAGATAGACCTCTGTTGTTTAATAAAAAATAGGAAAATGCACAACTTACAAAGATTAATTTTCATAAGTTGTCACAGGGAAGTGTGATTTGGCTATTTTGTGCCTCTTAAAAACATGATTCATCATGATCATTATGATTATTATTATTATGATTATTATTATTATTGATAATATTCATCCTTTCTTTCATTCTTCAGCTTCCAAACTGAGCACTGCTACTTGACAGTTACATTAAAGTGAAGAGTTGGCGCTGCTACCAAAAAAAAAACTCCACTTTAGTCCATACATCAATAAGGAGCGCCAAGACCGAGGGCGCCAAGAGGAAATGTTTGGTGTAGACATTCTATCCGAGATGAAAATAAACTACATTTCAGAGCAGGGAAGGAGGAGGAGGAAGAAGCGAAAATAGAGAGGCCACAAAGTTGTCAGGAGGGCTTGGAGAGGAGGTGCAGGGCAAAGAGGAGGTGGTTGGTGGCGAGGGGTTAAAACAATAGAGTGGCAAGATCCGTGGCGGGCTGGTGTTGAACATTTGCATACAAAATGTGTCAAAACCTTGATGTTGATGCCTGAGAAGTTCTTCACTCACAATTATCTGAGAGCTTGCACTGGCCTATTTTAGTTCAAACAGATTCGGAGAGTTCCAGGTGTTTTTGTATTCGAAATGCACAGTGAATACGTTCTGAGCAGCACGGGCCAACATGCACACCCACATGCTCAGGGGTTTTGACATATGTCATGTTGTACCTCAATTTGCCTGTAGTCACAGATGGCTCTGATGGGCGTGGTGGCTCCCAGGTTGCACTCTGCACTGCGGGGGCGAAGCTGCACCACCGTCTTCGCCCGGCCCACCAGACTTGCCACCGTACTCCGGTACTCTATCAGCTGCTCCTTCTCCTCCTACAGGATGGAAACAGACATTAGGTATCCATAGCGTTACATAAAGTCAGGCTCTAGTTGGTCATATAGTGAAGATGATTGTAACCAAGGTTAAAACGTTGGTAGTCACGAATGTACTGGAGCAAAAGCTATTGGATCACTTAAGTTGATGCATTCATCCTCAAGGTAGCATAAATGTGGGAATCAATTTCCATGGCAATCCATCAGCCAGTTGTCGTGACATTTTAACAGAACATCACAAATGTAGTCTCATAGTGGCGCTAGAAGAACATTCTCCACTGGCAATATGATTTACCATCTGAGGTCCATGGATGTCTGTACAGTTTTTTTTGCTTTAATCCATCACATATACTTCAGCTTGGACTTAAGACCAAATGTCACAAAACCTTTGCTTCGCTCATACTGTGGCCGCCAGAGATGAAAGAACGTTCAAACTTTTAACTGTGTGCTTCTCCCACTGACTGAGAATGATATTTCCTTTCTGTCCGTGCAAAGAGCCATGAAGGATTTAGCATAGAGCATGAAAAACAGGTAGAGAGGAGCGGCGCAGAAAGACAGAGGAAGGGACAGATTGAGTTCACGAGAGGCATGCCAAACGGGAGGGGACCTGTGTTCGCAGCTTTATACATGACACCCCGGAAATACATTTCTCATTGAGGTGACATTCTCTGCAGTCAGCAGCACTGCGGCAATCACAACAACTCGGCTGGCAAACATAGTTGACACAGTCATGAATCAAAATGTGGAGTCAGAGAGAATTCCAATTAAGTGCTAAGATGACAATCTAAGCAAACAACTAATTACTTTAAAAAAGTATTTGCAGTGGATATGATACGTGCCAATTATCAAGCTAATGTGGTTTGGCCTGTATGATTAGGGAAAGGCTTGTCTGTGCATGTAGGAAATAGAAACAAAAACGTGCATTTACTTTATATGTAGTCTGTGAGCACTTACTGCCACTGAATATTGATAAAGACGTAATTTAGACATCTCCATCAGGATAATGATTCAATATCATATATTATTATCAGACTCGCACAAAGCTGCCTCCTTGGTATCACGTTCCCCCTCTCAGTGAGAGGTGGAGCACAGTGAACTGGAAACTTTATCAACTGGAGCTGGAAACCGACGAACGCACACAGACGAATAGAAGCAGGCAGATAGACGGATGCGAGATGACGGACAGAGATGAAGACACTGTTGCGCAGCAGAATAAAGCAACAAACTGCATACAGTAGGAAACGGTTCGCCTGGGCACAGATCTGAGAAAAATAGCAGTCGTTTGTTGACAGGAAACGCTCACCGCTCTGACCTATGGAGCTCTGCCCACACCAGCTTTGCCATCTGCTTGAAGTCAGGTGGTGAGGTGTGTGAAGTGTGTGTGGGTGAGTAAAGATGGCGGTCTCACAAAAGTGCCACAGGAGGGCTGACTCAGTGAAGGTACTCTAACAGATTATTTCCCCCTGTCATGTGGCGTGCTGCAGCTGCCTGAGGCAGAGATCAACAGTCAGGAGGACTGGCATGCTAAAAGCACACATAGTGTTGTTCCGCGTTTCCCCCCTGTGTTTCGGAAATATTTTGAATGCACGCACATATCCTTCCAGTCTAAGTCTCAGTCTAGGATTATTCCTGAAGATTTGCACTATGGACACCAGGTGGCGGCATGGCATGATTGATAGACATTAGGGAGCCTCCAGTGAACAGATACCATAGAGTCCTGCAGCAGGTCTTCCAGTTTGCTCAGTCTGCTGTTCTTGTCACAGGTGTACTGTCTCTTGATGGTTTCCTGGAGCTGGCGCAGGTAGGACTCACAGTCCCGAGCATCATTCATAAACTACAAGTAGGAAGACATAAGTGAAAATATTAGAATGGAACGTTTTCATCAGAATATAAAAATATATACATATATATATAATGTATATATACATAGATATATGACATGCTATTTGACAGCAAACATCAATTATTTGCGCATTCATTTTCAAATAGGAACATCTTTGTTGACAATCTACAATCATCATTGCATGATTGATAGACATTAGGGAGCCTCCAGTGAACAGATACCATAGAGTCCTGCAGCAGGTCTTCCAGTTTGCTCAGTCTGCTGTTCTTGTCACAGGTGTACTGTCTCTTGATGGTTTCCTGGAGCTGGCGCAGGTAGGACTCACAGTCCCGAGCATCATTCATAAACTACAAGTAGGAAGACATAAGTGAAAATATTAGAATGGAACGTTTTCATCAGAATATAAAAATATATACATATATATATAATGTATATATACATAGATATATGACATGCTATTTGACAGCAAACATCAATTATTTGCGCATTCATTTTCAAATAGGAACATCTTTGTTGACAATCTACAATCATCATTTCGATGCCTTTGTGATATGGAAGCCAGAGAACAGGGTGTAATTAATTAAGTGAAACAATTGTTCCATTGAATTAGTGGTTTCCAAGTAAGGGGCAGGGACCACTAGGGGTTGCAAAATATAGATGAGAGTTTAATTTCCAGAAATAAAATGAGATAATACAAAAAAATCCTTGATATTCGCACTGACATATGAATATCATGAAAATATTCAATACTACCAAAACCTTCAGGCTCACCTGGAAGTAGGCCGTATTATCTTTGAGATGTTGCTCGACACACACACAGAGTTGGTCCACCCACTGCCACTGAGTCTGCAGGGCTGCACTGTATGCCTGGTAACATACACAGAGAGAAACATTTATCATACTTCACTATAAGCAACCATGTATACGTAAAAGAGCCAAATCATAAAAAGAATAATGGATGGACATTGATCAGTCAAGGTCAGTTGTTCCAGCTATTTTTGAGGTTTGTACTACATACAGCTGAGCAGGTACAGTATGATTTCACAATATTTGTTTTAATCAAACGTTAATACGAATTTCTGTTTATTAGCAAGTTTTACAAAAGGTCACAGCTTCGTAAAACTCTTTTGAATGTCATTTACATGTGTGGATTCTTATAGGGAAACAAAAGAAAATATGAAGTGCTCTGTCTAACGAAAACAAAAGGGAGCCTTTTTAACATTTAGCATTTAGTTTGAATTGTCCCCACAAATGACTCACAGAGGCAAAAGCCAACATGTTTAAAGTTCAATTCAGTCCAACTGTATTAAATCAGAAATTCACCTCCACAGTCTGTTTGGCTGGATGGTTCTCCTGACACAGACAGCTCGCCGTGTCCTGGAGGGTTCGCATCACATCTCGTTTCTCATCCAGCTCCAACCTCATTTCCTGCAAACAGAACAGGAGAGGGAGGACGGTGGTTTACAGGCGTATCCTGGCACTGGCCTGATGTACATGTACGTAAAAAAATACCTCTTTTCTGAGTTCAGATATTCCGTATGTGACATTAACATTCGAAAAAGGGTTCTGTGGAATCGAAGAAGCTTGTGTTTCTGTCTTATATCAATTGTTATGCTTAAATAAAAGACGTTTGACCATTTTTGACGTGACAGAGGAAACCATTAGTATATCTGTTTGCCGCCACTCACACTGTATAATTCTCTCTTGACGTTCATGTTGGTGTTGTTGTCACTCCAGTCGAAGGCAATCTCCTCCTCCTCCCTCTCGTTGAGCCAGATCAGCTCTTCAGTGCAGTTCGACACAAATGCATGCAGGCTCTCCAGGCTCCGCAGGCGCCATGACGAATGTTCCTATGGCAACCACATAAACACATCACAGCCATGCCGATCAGCAGGGCTGAGACAAAAACACGTCCTCTCCACCCTGGTTGCTTGATAACACTGTAGGCTTTGGTACATTCACAGAAGAGACAAGAGATTAAAGCATCCTAATCCAGTGTGTGATTTATTTAAACTACCATAAGTAGGTCTGCACTGAGACTCTTTCTCCTGTCTTTAATAAACTGTAATAGTATATAATAGTTTGTACTTCCATTTATGGGAATCTCTGACATTACTTCTATCTTGTACTTAATTCCTTTACCCAATCTATCCATTGTCACGCATTGAAACTTTGATTTGTGCGCATTGATTTGCGATGTTAAAACCACAAGCACATATATGTTTTGATGTATCCTATTGCTGTATAGAGATTATGCTGGATTTTTAAGATCTTTAACATAAAGCAAGTTGTTTAACCAACTATACAAACCCACACACACATAAATAACCACACACACACACACACACTGTTAATTAATAAACATCTAAAGATTTAAGGGAATATAACCCACACATCACTTTTCATAAGTAGGTGGTTCAGGGGAACAGGGGTTCACTACACATGCAGCCCAAAAATATATAGAGACAAGAATAATAGCAACGAGGACAAAGGAATAAAAAGAGAGAGCAGATGCTGATTTGTGTGTTATTAGCATACGAGTCCTGTCATGCTGCAATGGGATTAACTGAGGAAGGGCCTGCACTGGGAAACAAAGAGTTGAATGACTAGAAACGCACGCACGCACGCACGCACGCACGCACGCACGCACGCACGCACGCACGCACGCACAAACCCACTGCTCATTATTATAGACTGACCAGTAATTTGCAGTATTGGTGCTCCAGCTTGGCCAGGGTTTCTGAGTAACTGGTCTTGAAGTTCGGGGAAACTTTCACCTGGAGGAGAAAACAACAGATTCAATTCAATACAAATCACAACTCTGAACAAGGAGATTGGCTGTGTGCAAGTGATGCATTTGTGCACCTCATAGCTGCGTGCCTCCTGCAGGCTGCTCATCAACTCTTCAACTGCAATGTGTATGTTATTGTGCTCCTGGAGGTTGTTTTCCACAGAGGGGAGGTCTGCGCCCCATTCTGCACGCTCCAGAAGCTCCTGTGACACACACACAAAGATTTACAATTACATCACTTTTTTTTTTTTAAGGAAACTCAGACTTCAGGCTTGTGAGGCGTTTTCATTGAGATCTTTTGTTTTATGTAATTAATATCATCGGTTGCTGAACAGTAAGTCGAAGAACAAGACGTTTGAAGGTGACCAGATTAATGTATAATAAACAATTCTGCCCTAAAGTAGTAGAGAGACTGACCTGAGTCTCTTCCACCCAGCCAAGCAGCTCGTAGATGAACCTCAGGCTTCCTTCGTCCTCGGATGAGGACATGGCCACCAGCTGAGAGCGGGCCGTGGGCCGACGCAGGAGAGCGGCTCCGACGGCTCCCACAGCTCCCACCAGCGTCTGGCCCAGTGACAGGCCTCTGTCAGTGGCACGCTGGCTGGTGTACTCTGCCCCGACGCTGCCCAGGGCCTGAGAGAAATTTCCTTTCCTGTAGACACTGGAGCACTGCAGTCTGAGGGAGACCAGCTCCTCTTGAAGGCACGACACTCTGGTGAGGAAAGACAAAGAAAAAAGATATATGCAGCTCTGACAGGCAAGACTACTTCATTACGCAGTTTTATGAGCAGAATTGTTATTACACATTGTTCAGTGTAGTGACGAACCAAACGTGTTTCTCCTCGCTCACCTGAACGCCAGCTGGTCCACCTGGTAGTACCGCTCCTCTCGCAGGACTTTGAGCTCCTGGTTAAGTTGACTGATCAGAGACTCACATTCCTGCAGGTAGCACGCCAGCTCTTTCTCACACTGCACCGGCTCGCCACTCTCCACTCGAGACATGTCCTGGTCACCAGAGGAGGTAGGATTGTATCAAGTGCTTGCTTGCATTTTTTGTTTGTGCGCTTGCGCAGCTCGCTCGCTCCGGTACATATGATGCTCAGAAGTTTAGTGTTTCCCCATGGCATACATTTGGTAATCAAAACCGTGAAACCAAGACTGATGGGGAAAGTGGTGAATTGCAGCAGCAAACACCAGAAGGATGAATGTAGTGGAAATAGAACCACTTTTACAAATGACACTTTCAAAGAAAGGATTTTTAGGGTGAGTTTGGCAAGTTGACATACTGATGGGCAGAAAGAGACTGGCTGGGTTTGCACAAAGTAGGTACGGGGGTTGAGTAAATCTTTTTTTTCCCGGAACGGCGAATACTTTTACAGCTTGTACCCATTAACACGTTGTAAACTACCATGCTTAATTATTCAACATTTGGCCACCGTAAACCTAATGATCAGGTCTTAAGTGTGCGCGAGTGTGCGTGTGAGGAAATTAGAATAGCGTTGGATAAGAGAGGGTCTGTACTCACAGCCTGGAGTGTGTTCTTGGCGAGAGTGAGTTTCTCCTCACAGTCCAGAGCCATGTTCTGGATCTTGTTTGCTCTCTGAAGCAGCAGTTCTAGCCTGAAAACAAACACACACAAACGCACACGAGTTGAAGCGACATGTTCTTGAAAATCATACTTGATGAAAAAATGAATGCAAGGATTGTCGAGTATTTCTCGTTCATCCTGCAGAGGGTTAAACGTGCAGAGGGTTAAACGTTGAAAAGAGTGTGTGTGTGTGCGCTCGCGTGCGTGCACATGTGTGTGCATGCATGCACGCGTTTGTATTCTCATGTACCTCTCCACAGCTGGCCGTAGGGCCTTCTCTCTTTCCAGCATCTCCAGGATAAGTTTACCCCAGTCCTCTTCCAGGTCATTGGGATGGAGGCCCTGAGAAAGTTTAATACGACCAAACTCGATCCACACCTACAGACGCACACACACACACACGTAGATGTAATACACAATCTAACACTGGTAACATGTCTGCGGAGGTTCTCAGTCATCCAGGTCATGGTAATATCAAGTGCGATTCAAGTAGGCAACTGGACTGGTTGACTGGTTCTTTTACTCCTCTTTCAAACCATCTGTCTTCCCCGGCCAGAATGTGAACGTTTTCATCCTCAAATGAGTGTCCACTGTGTCCACGAGAAGCCTCTCGGATGAGAGGTGAAACGTCTTCAAGAAATGTTCAACCAGTCCAGTTGCCTACTTTGAATCGCACTTGATACTAACACTGGTAACATCAGCTGAGTGAGAACAAAGGGGCAACTATCCCCCGCTATCATGAGTTTGTGCGCAGTCACACAATGTGTTGCATTGATCAGGGCACAGCGATGGAAATGACCTTGCTTCAGGAGAGAAATGTAACGTTGAATTCTCAAAAAAAACAAACATCACACTGGCAACTAAAATCTCTCACACCCTTTCTTCTTTTGTCAGCATCCCCCTTAGCTGAACCCCATGATCGACAATGAGCGCCGCACGTGGCGCCAACTGACATCATCTTTTCCTTCACCAATGGACCCTGCTCTCCTTCTCGCGCATCAGTGTTCCCCTTCTCCTTCCTCCCTCCGCTCATTCTTACCTCCAGCAGTTTGTAGAGGTGCTGAATGTGACCTTTCTCGACCTCCTTTGCGGGGATCTCCGTCTCTTTGAAATGGACGTATTCGTTGTAAAGTGCCTAAAGGAGACGAGAGATAAGCGTTTCCAAAGAAAAGTTAATGGCGTCAGTATTATCGCAAGGTTTGTTGAATGTCAAACACAAAGTCAAAAGCTTCTATTAGAAGTAAGAGCTACAGGTCATTCGTGTCCGTTATATCAAGTGGTAGAGTTGACAGCCTCCTTCCTCCGCCCTCTTTCAGTCTTTGTTATATCGCAGCAGCACCCTGTTACTGCCTTCTACAAAAGTATGCCTCTCTGATGCAAACGAGCTTCTTGTAATCTGAATGCTTACCCAACACCTCCGCCTGATGTCTATTTTATCAAACCATTACCCTTCCCTTCCTGTGTCCCTCTGGCTGTATGATCCATTCCAACTTAATACAGAGGGGTGATTAGTCTCTTTTCTAAAACTCAAATGCCCATTTCCAATGTATTGCAAAATTACAGCAGTTTAGTAGGCAGCGATGTGGGTACCTTGAGCTCCACAGGGTTTTGTGGGAAATTCTTGTTGGCCATGAGGGCCGTATGTTGACGGCTCCACTGGAGCAGAGAGGAGAACCTGGACTGATACTCTGACCAGCGTTGGTCCACCTCCTGATGATAGAGGCGGAAGGGAGATGTGAAGAAGTTATTTCACAGTGGAAGAATCACACTTCAAAGTGACAGATTTTATAAAATGTATATCAAATGATGACATCACTTAATTTAAATTAAATTTAAAAAGTGAATCCTTATCTGAAAGTTCCAGGTGATTACGCATGCTCAGTGGATTAGCAAACAAATTAGAAACACCTCCAAAAAGATAATAGTAAATAACTAAGTAAAAAGGAGATGCAGTCACTATGGGACTGTATTTCAGTAATTCAATCAATATAATTATTGTAATATAATTCAACCTAAAAAGCCTTGATTGTGGAATATGACATACTTGTGCAGCGATGCCCTCTCCACCCTCAGGGATCTTAGGGAAGGCATCATAGATGGAAGAGACATAGGTGATGACTGACTTCTCATCTGGAACGGGAACATCCACATCTGAGGGGAAGAGAGGAAGGTTTAGAAAATAAGAAAAATAGGAAGAAAGATTGGTATTCTTAATATTATCGATTAGAAGAAACCTGACATTTGAGGGTTTCACTAGAACAATGTCAACATAGAAAAACCTCATAATAGTAACAACAGAGGCAACACTCAGTGGGCAAATGAAGTGATACAAGTCAATATCACCTCCCCCGAAATGTCACAGCGTACAAGAAGTTAATGAAATGTGGAGAGCGGATTTTAATGTGTTTGCTGGGGAAAAAAAAGACAAAAAGGGTCTGCAAAAACGGTACAGATAATAAGAATATCTAGCTAACTATAGAGTGTAGCGTTTTATACACTTAACATCTTTCAAGCGGAGGATAGGCATTTTTTATTTTTTATTTTTTTGAATCAGTTATATATAATGTTATACATATATAAATATTCACATACATATTGACACAGTGACTCGCAGAAAAACGGCTCTGCCTTAACCTGAGCAGCTGGTCACTTTATTCATTCAGATTACAGGACTCACCCTCGGCGTCCAGCAGTCTGGTCACCCCTAACGACTCTGCAATCTCAAAGGCCTGCTCTAGGTTCTCACGGTTACTCTGCCGTGACACCACCTCCATGTCGATCAGGTCTGGCCTGGAAAACGCACAAGAGTGTTAGTCCACTCTGTGTGGGTGTCAAAATGCTCATTTATGCTGTGTTGTACTGTATATCGCTGACTTATTGTGCACATATTTTTATGAATTCAAAGCACTATCAAAAATACCGATCAAAACATGCTTTCGTTTGTGTGATTATTTGCAATTCTTTGGAAATTCCATATGTTTTGTATGGTATTGTATTTCCTTCCATTCCATCCTGTTGACATCGGTTTTAAGTGTTAGCTACGTAGTATTAAATGGTTTGTAGTGAGAAAGAAAAATCATAGCTATTGTTCTTTGAATTCCGATTTGAACACTACTTGAAAATGTAAAAAGTTGACCTCGTCATCTCCTCTAACCTGAATCTGTGCAACAGAGCGTTGAACATGCGTCCATTGCTCCAGGATGAGGTGAAGTTGGAACAGCGGAGGCCGGGGTCGCCTTCTGTCGCCTGCTGGCTCCATAGTAACAGCTTCTCTTTGGCTGTGAGGTCACCCGACTCGCCACTCATATAGATCTCAGAAATCTGGAGGGAGAGGAGAGAGAGAGACTTTTTACACAGACAATGACACAGCCATAATCATAAAGCCTCTTTGTCGCTATATATCTATATACATGTACGTTTTCACATGTCTCTTGACATCTGTCTTTTAATCATTGCAAACCTTCAGCGCATGCACGATTTCTCATCTCTATCATTCACAGGTCTGTCTGCTCATTAGTTGTCCACCCCCCCCCAACAATTTGCCTCTTCTCCTTAATATCTGACACCTTCCCCACCCACAACCTCAATCTGTCTCCTCAGCTTTTCATGTACTTTCATCTGTTCCACTTCAGACGCTGATCAATCTGTTCAGCCTTCTCATCGTTCCACCTCATTCTTCATTCAACATTTCCCCTTTTGTTTTGTCACCGGCAGTGCACTGAATACCAGAGACTAGGTCAGACATACAGGATCAGTCTGTGAAATGTGACAGGCTGCCAGTCGGAGCCAAAAATCGTTTGGCTGTTGTATTAATCTTTTGGGGGTGCTTTCTGAAAAGCTTTCCCCTATTCTAAGCATTTTGAGGCTTTTTAACGAATAAAGGTATAAAATATGATGGCAAAAAGCTGCTTGTTGGTGGATGCTGTCACACATGGCTCCCGAATATACATTGAAGACAAACGCGTATACCAGGGTCCAGTCTTAAAGGGAAACCCACGCTTCTTTATTAATGCGTTTTGCCCACTGGGCAACGAGAGCACTCTGGGCATGATCCCTCAGCAACCCTTCTCCATCCAATTGTCCGACCGTGACCAAAGAAGAGTGATGTACGTGCAGTAACTGTCAGCGCCTGGCTCAAGCTATCGTCATCAGTATTCTTCCAGTCATCCCTCCTTCCCAAACTGACTGCGCTACAGTTCCCTCTCTGGCCGTCTTTCTGCCTGCCCCCCCCCGCCCTGCTGCTTATGTAGAGCAGTACGAAAGTCCGGTGTGTGCCAAGAGACTGCAGCAACAGCCAAAAAAGACGAGGGGGAGAGAAGGGAACGCAGAGGTAAAACAGTTGCAAGGCTGGCAACAGAGTGGGTGACTTGC
Organism: Colistium nudipinnis; assembly: GCA_016785305.1. NCBI lineage: Eukaryota > Metazoa > Chordata > Actinopteri > Pleuronectiformes > Rhombosoleidae > Colistium > Colistium nudipinnis. The sequence continues at coordinate 555,359 of JAFBJU010000566.1, read as the reverse complement.
GATGGTTCACTGCACATACCAGCTTCACAACAAACACTATGGGATAGATCAGCAAATAAATGTAAATAAAGAATATATGTGACATATATAAAAGTACTCCGTTGTCAGGATTAACACTATGCTTTCACACTCTTTACATACCAATGGTAACCCCGGGCACGGATTCTCCTACATCCACCACAAACATTCCCACCGCTGTCTCACTCACTCAGTACACATGTGACAATGAGCATACAAAGACACATACAATGCGTGGTATGATTTGGAATTTATATCACACAAATGTGGATTCTGCTGTGTGTTTCCCTGCAGAACTACTTCTCTACTTATACATCTACAATCTCCATTGCAGACAAATACAGGACTCACAGTTTTCCTGCTGTATATTGATACACCTCTAAGCTGAAAGGTTATATCTGCACAAAGTGCATTCACTTGCACTGAGACCACTTCTCAGCCACAACTCACTGTTGTGCAAAGCATTCATTATTGTACTCCTGGTTTGTTTGCGTGTGATTTCTTCATACATTCTGATGAGCTTCGATAGCAATGCAGCTCTGATGTTAAAAACGACACACGCTGTTTGATGAGCGTTCTACAGTTTCTCACAGCTTTCTTCTTTTGCATAGGGAGGTGGTTAGCGTGCAAGCAAAATGACAGAAATGGTGGCGCGATACTGTAATACTGTGAAAAGGTGAGTTTTAAATATTTCAAAACAAGTACAGGCTCCCAATGTCAAGAATGAAGCTTTGTGATGTCCGTAATAGAACATGGATTTGTACCTAAACGTACATGTCGCTTCAGAAATGAAATACTCTTAACAACTCATCAAATAAATGATTGACAACATAACACACTAACCAACAACAGGATGGGTGTCTGGTCCATATAGGCTTTCCTGACTGGCCAAAACAACCACCAGAGTGTGAAGTCACAACAAATATGACCAGATGTTGAATAATAGAACATTTCATTTCCAGACATATTTCCTGTAATGAATTATACAGGGTTCTCTCTTAATTGCTTTTTTGTAAATGACTTAAGAACAAAAAAATCTCCTCATTAAAGAGCCACTTTACATTGTATAGCACACAGGGACATCTGCCTTCTCATTCCATTAAATTGTACATGTCACAATCAGTGGATTGATTTGGTTGTAGGCTTTTATCAGATATCCTCCCATGCAGTCCTATCTATGGATCTTTATATTGAGATTACCCTGCAAATTAACCCGGAAAAAATTAAATCAGCAAGTCACAGGGATGAAATACTGCAGTGACCTCTCTTGAGGGGAATTGTGTGATACCTTCCAGCTATTCCAGTTATTTTGTCAGCAGTTGCTCTGAAGACTGGTTAGGGCCGTTCCACAGCCTGACTATATCAGATGTCTGCTCACATCCATGTCCCCATCAATAGCCCACTTTGCAGAATATTTTTATTCGTGTATCTCTAGAGAGCATCTTATGGCTCGACTCTGCAAAGCATTACTATCAGGGGCATCCAAAAATCCCCACAGCCCCGTGGCATGAAGAAGAAAATATACTGCTCTGTAATTGCAAATATATCTCTCTTGCAAACTAACTGCTTTACACATTGATGAGAATTAAGAATCTGTGGAGTCATTAAAGCATAACCTAGCATGATGAACATAACTTCAGCTGCATTGCTTAATTAGCCTGCTGGGTATTCAGCTCAACACCAACTGTTAACGTAACAGAACTGACTCTTCTTCGGCTCTAATATGTACCTTTTAAAACTAATGACAAGTCACAGTAATCTACATCTAATTAACTATGCCTGAAGAAATAATATAATTTATCTTCAATCGTTAACTGACTCACTGGCTTTTACAGAGGTTGGCCTTCCTTCATTTTTGTCTCAACTAACATTTCCTGCCCTAGTTAATAAACAAATTCAAACACGCAAACAAATGAGAGCACTAGTCCCACAATATCATTTACCTCATGAATGAAATGTATATATATGTAGGTATGTACATTAGCCCCTGCACATTTTACACGGATAAATGTAGAAGTGCACACACAGCGCAGTGAGTGAGATAAAAAAGGGTAGCAGTCATGTCCGGCGCAGCCGTGATCCAGTCACAATGATCCACCAGCAGCCCCCTGGGGCAATGGACCTGCGATTTTCTAAAAACATGCCTTCTCTGAAGTTGGTTTGGAGGACGGAGAGCGAGGGGTGGAGGGAGGAGACAATAATGAGGGAAGAATGGAGGACGGGCAGGGAGGGAGAAGAGAAATGGAAAATATGGTGTAATGGTTTAATTGGCAACGGAGAATAAAAGTGCATGTCTGTGAATGCCATAGCTGCTCTGTGACAAGATAGGGTTTGGTGGATGGAGACTAGACGGACAGGATGGATACACGGACGGATTTGAGTGGTGGTTTCAGTGTGTGGTAAGAATCCCAAGGGAATCGGGGGGGGAAAAAAGAATGAAGGCGCATTTCAAATCGCTTTTTATGCAGAGAAGGGAAGACATGCATCCTTCAATACACATACACAGCCCCATGTGTATTGAACACGCGCATGCACGCACTCATTGATTAACGCTGCCCAGTAATAAACCTCTTTAACACAGATCTCTATGGAGCAAGAATCGACACCATCTGTGCGTGCTTCCTCCTCATGACTCGGCAGCAACTGTGCATCAGCAATGAGATACGTAGCACTAAACGCAACCTGACGTGATGTCAGAGACTGTGCTGCACAGCTACACGCTGCTGTCCTAAGAATGTGGAGGGGAAAAAAACTGTGGCAATCGTCTGTTTCCACTGCAGTAGCCGCTGCAGCTTTTTCTCTTCCAAGGTGAAGGAGAGCTGAACAGCAGGACCTTTGCACAGACGCTCTCTCTCGCTCTCTGATCCTCTCTCTCCCTACTGAGCACCAAGCCATGTATGCAACCCAAATATGAGTGCTGAATTTAGAAGCCACCGGATGAACTATAGTATGCTGAGGTCCCTAAAGATACCAGAATGCAAGCAAACAAATGGTGGTCAAGACCTTTCAGTCATGATGAATTCAGTCACGTACCACATTAGTCAAAAACAATATATTCTCTCACTTGATACCTCTGTGATGCAGATACTTTTCTCTCTGGTTGATGGTTGTAATTCAACGCAAGGAAACAGTAAAACCTTTTTTTTTTTTTTTTACAGGTTTGTCAGTTGCCTGCAAATTTCATCTACTTGACCACATTTGACAAGTCTGGCTCCTAAATTTAGTTAACAATATTTCTATTCATCAAACCAACATTTCCAAAATTAAGCTCCAAAGTCAGGGATTTTAGAAAACAAACTGCTAAATTGGTGTAAAAAGACTGCAGGGTTAATAGCATAATATGATTGCAATAGTTTTAAATTAACCTGTCTAACCCATCTGCTTACTCTTAAACAATACAACTTCGTCTTTTTTCATCCGAAACCACCCCAAGCTAGAGAGACTCAAATAGACAGTTTTACTGTGTTATTGTAGGAATAGGAAATGACATGTTTGGGTATTTACTGAAAAGGGAAGCCTGTCATTTCAAGCAATGACCTTTTTCTCACATACACACACACACACACACACACACACACACACGCAAACAAGCACCCATCAGGTCCGTCTCTCACACTATCAGATGTCTGCAGTGGTCCAGCATGTATGGTGTGAGGAAAATAACAAGCAAAAGAAAAGGATGGAGGGAAAGAAAGGGAGGATTTGGGGGGTTGGAGGTGGATACTGGGAAAGACGGAAGGAGAGACCGTCTGGGCTGCCTTGATTAGCCTCGAGGGACAGACTCGGAAAGAAAAACTGCCGTTAGTGAGCCGATAACAACACGCACACATATATATATATATATATATATGAACCTTCATGACTACAAACACTGTGTACAGATATATATATAATCCAAATACATCACCCACGCTCAAACAAAATCCAAGTGCAAAAATACCTTATTAGCTTCTGGCTACACATTCATATGAGAAAAACTAGCCAGTAGCTATAGCCGGGTCAATCTGTAATCATAAGTGAACCTGAACCTCCGACCATGTTTTGTTGGTTGCAAGATAATCAGGCGAACTAGGTAAAAACACGGGGGATACGAAAAGGTGCAACCACCGTTATTTTTGATTAATCTGTACTATTATTATTATTTTTGAAGATTAAAAACTGCAAATCACACAAGTTATTGGTATGACTAAGTTAATTAATTACCAACATTTTCTCATGGCTGACACAATTATTAATATAAAGTTTTCCAACTTTAATATTTTTTATTGTGCTAATTCAAAACATTGTTTGATTCACAAGGTCCACAACAGTCAGCCACCCAGAGGCTGGGAACCCTTGGATCAATTCACGAGAAGTTGTGCACAAAGATACCAGAGTTGGATCAAGAATTTGAAGACTGGAGGACAGGACACAAACCTGCGGCAGGTAGCTTACAGCTGGCTGTTGCTGCACTGATAGAGGACTCTCCATCATCGAGTCCAGTCTCTCTGATGAGCTACTGGTCAGCCCTCCCCAGTCTGTCTGACTTGGAGTGGTGCCTGCCGTTTCCGGAGAGGTCAGCAAAAGGTCGCTGGAGTAGCCCGACTCCAAGAGGGAGGTCCTCTCTTGCGCCGGAGACTCCAACTTAAATCCCCTGGAAGCCATAGTCTCATGAATCTGCAGTTGGTTAGAGGACAGCGGGGTTCCACCGGTGGACATTTTGGCTTTACTCTTGTCCTCCTCAGACAGCAGGACTTTGAGAATATTTTCGGAGACAGGAGATGGGGTAGGGGGCTCTTTGCGCACCTCCACCTCACTCTCACCTTCACCCCTCCACACTGGAGAGCCATAATCGCTGGGGTACATTGTCCTCACTACACAGAGTTTACCATCCACCTCTCGGATATGGACCACACCTTTGCTCTCCCTCTCTGATGTCTGTACCGCCCCTAATGTCCCATCATGTCCTCCCTTCACCCTTATATCCACCGTATCACCCTTCTCCGTTCTCCCCTTGTCTTTTTTCTCCTTCTTCTGTCGGAGTATCCACGGTTTCTCAAGGACTCCTTGGACTTTCTCCTTGACACGGAAGACCCTGCCTCCACCCGGGGTGGCACTGCCCAGGACTGGGCCTGTGTTGACCGGGGTAGTGGTGGTGGTTTGGCTCGGGATGCTGGAAACGTCTATGATTGCGCTGACACTGTCTTCCTCCCCTGGAAGACAGAAGACCCCTCTCCAGGCGGGGCTGAGCTTGGGGGACACATCAAGTATTTTGTTGCCTAAAATGGCCCCTACACTGGCACTGGTATAAACTGGAGAAAGAGTATTGCTGTGCACATTTGTTTTAGAAACAGTTAACTGGGTGTCAGGCACTGTTTTAAGAGCCCTCGCTCTGTTGCTAAATTCTGGACCTAAAGTTTCTACAACTGGGTTTTTTTCCTCCTCATCTTCCTCCTCTTCCTCTCTTTCATCAGCCTCATGGCGTCTTTTTTGTCTATAGTCCTCTTTTTCCTCTTCTCCCTGCCTATTCTTCCTGCCCCTGTGCTTACGTCTGAAACGGAGACGCTTCTTTGGTGAAAGTGGGAGGGCTCCGCCGAGTTCACCCTCCCGAGGAGGCCTGACACAACCCATGGAGTTCCCCATGACTTTAATGCTCTCGGAGGACAGTGTATAAAAAATAAATTACAGCCAAATGACTGTTCATTTGGATTTGCACATTTTTACAGTTGCTTGAGAGCAAAGCCACATTGATTGTAACACAAAAAAAGAGACTTCAGATAGACGGCCAAGTGGCTGACAGCTCCCTCATCAATCTGACACCTGTGAGAAATGTGAAGTCGGGACAAGCTGGTTTTTGCCAAGCACCATCTCAAATTCAACCTGACGAACAGAAAGCTGGATGGTAAAAGATGTCACTGATAGAGAGGGGGCAGGTATTTCCTCAGGAAAGCAGTTGTACATATATGTATGTTAATAACCGCTTTTGAAAAAGTGCAGGCAGCTGGTTGCTTTGCTTGATCGGTCATTTTTCTGCCCCAGAAGTCTCATGGTCCCAGTCAAGGCCACAGGGAAAACAGGACGAGGGGAAAATAAATTGAGTTGGGTTCAGGCATCTGAGTTATCGCCAGGTGAATTACTACCTGGTGTAAGGCAATGTGTCGGGTAGGATGATGCATGTGGGAGAGGGCAAAAGGGCTGTCCAATGCTATTCAGTCAATTATTGAAGCTCCAGCTGCTTCACGGACACGACATGTGTCTGTGGATGACGAAATTGGCAGTCTCCAAATAAAAAAGATAAATGTTACTCAGTGAAGTGATGGAAAAAAAAACAAAAAAAAAAACGTTCAGCTGCAACAATTCAACTCGGATTCCTAATTTAATTCCCTGATCAAAACACAAACTAATTGAAGTTGGTTTCAGGTGCCGGTGTAATCCAGGATCTCAACTGGGATCCAGCAGCTATGTGAGCTCATGAAATAACGACGCCTCCTCCTCCTGCTATGGTAATGTTATTGCAACGCAAGAGTGGAGAAGTACGATCTGTCATGCAAGTCACCCGCACAACCAGGATGAGTATGTCCAATATGTCAGGGTACTCGTAGTGGAGGGAGCATTAATGGCGATGCTGTCGATATCCCTCGTAGTAATGTTGAGCTTGGTGTCTCATTCCGCAGAGGCAGCACAGTGTCCAGATTGGTCGTGGGTGAAAGATAGTGTGCAGTCAGCCCATGCCGCCACAGATTGCAAGGAAATCCAGCCAATATTCTGACGGCTTGTTAAATACTCAAACCGGAACGTGGGCTCCCCAACCCAATGCCCCTCCGACGACTAATCCTGCTCACTGAGCTGACGTCTCAGGCGATGTGTCAATCTTGTTGAGTAAATGTGGGTGTCCTCCTCCTAATGAGCTGTTGTTGTCAATATGCAGGAACCCGCAAGCGTTACATTATCCCCATGTTTGAGGTTGGCAGGAAAGTTTGGAGTCTTTGCAATGACCATCTGGAGTCGACATATGCATGTGAAATCAAGTGATTCTCGAAACCTGTAAAACACAGCTGTTCGCCTTGGTAGGGCTGCTGTCATAATCTGGAGGCAGACAGATTAAGCTACTCAGCTACCCCTTAGCATCAGATCCCTCTCCCATGGATACCAGAGTCAAGATTCCCTCCACCTGGACTTCCAGAAGACAAGGAGTTGTCCTCCGGTACTGTCCAATCATTGACCTCCCATGTCCTGCTGTCAGTCTCCCAGTTAATTGCCCGCTCATCAGGTGGTGCAGTGCGACAATGCAACAGCCTGACAAAATCCAGTTTGAAGGAAGTGAATGGGTATTTAGTCCATTCTTTCCATCTATTTTTAATAGCTCCTCAAGTCCACAGGATCCAAATAGGATGAGGCATTTAGGGGAAAGACTGTTGACTCCAAGGAAAAAAGGCTCTTCCACAGCCTCAGCCAAGGACTTATCAAGATCCAGTTCTGCTAGCAGACCTACTTCAAATACAGCTGTTTCTGGAACAGAGCCAAAGGGATTCCACTGAGTCCAGTGAAAGGCAGTGCCGAACCTCGAGCAGCACAGCGGTTACTGAGGTTAGAGGATTTGCACTCCATGTCCCCTTTTAAGAAAAAAAAAAAAAACAGACATGCAGACAGCAAAGACAGGGCGTCTCCAGCTAAAAGGAAACCGTGGCTCTGTCAGACTGGCATGGCTGAAGTCATCCAATTGATACGGTGCAGTGAGAGGCTGTCCAGCCGAGAGTATGAGAGAGCTGTGCAAGCCCTACTACTGCATACGTGTCCACGAGTGTGTCTTGTCCTGCTGCGCGTTTGTGGCTTCGTGGCCTGCGGATCAGGGGAAGCCGGGAGCTCCAGTGACAACAGGCAGCCAGGATTCGCCTCTCCCTCGGCTGGTTTCGCTCATCTGCTCTATCCCTCGCTCACAGACGCCCGGCAGAGAGAAGGCTTTTATCTCCCGGCTGCTGCAGCTTCACGCTCTCCTATGCTCGATCTCTCACAATCCACCCCCCCCCTCGGCTTTCCTCCTCCTATCCGCTTCCTTGTTAGCTCTCTCTCTCGCTCTCTCTCTCTCTCTCTCCCTCCCTCCCTTTTCTCTCCCTCTATTGCCTGTTAGTGAGCTGCTTTCTATCCCACAAACACACACTCACACACTTGACCCAAAAAAATCCGTGATTGAAAGGAATCAACAGGGATAGAGAAAAACAGTGAGCAGGAGAGAATTCAAATCTAAATTACACTGTTGCATCTTTGCAACGTAATTGAGGAACGGGATAGCACAAGCTGTTTCTCTCCCCCTCCATCTACATTTGCCCATAAAGCTATTGGTTATGCATAGATCAGGGTGAAGCGGAGAGGAGCGGTGAGGAGGGAGTGAGAGGAAAGAGATTTGAGGGAATTAAGAGAAAGCTGAAAAGGACAGAAATGGCATAGGAGGGGTTGGGTTGAAAGGATCAAGAGCTGAGAGAGAGGAGGTAGCTGTCCTTACCATATCATTGGTTGGGCTAGGTCATTGTAGGCAGTGTTGAAAATCAATGAGAGGGACTTTTATGCAGGATTTCTGCATCAATGTGATAATGTAACAGATTTAACAGGCATTTCACCCACTGGATTAGGCAAAAATCAGATTTTGTTAATCTATAAATGTCTGGCGCTGAAATTATTATAAACGGATGAAATGCCATTTTTATATTGCAAAAACATATTCAGCTTTAGCAACTTAAACAAATAAATACTATAGTATATTATATTATATTATATATATAATAAATAATAATAAACAACTCCTATTGATATTCCAATATGTTGCCTTATCCACAATGCACATGTATTGTAAATGTAAAGATTCTGCGTGAAGCACAACATCTAAAGATCAAATGAACAATCTTAAAACCAGTAGGTGTCGACCAAACATCCCCTAGGTAGAATAACATAGCCCATACACGTAATCTATATAATACCACACACAGGAAATAAATCAGAGAAGTCATACTATTTTGCATTCCCACATTGCCTCATGGAAGGCAAATATTTTTACATTTCCAAACAGGTGGTGATAAATTATGATCAAAATGACTTAGAAATGTTATTCTAACGGATCAAAGTTAAACACCTGCCATGACCAAACCAACTTTTAGTCTCATAGTGGTAATTAAGTAATGCTACACGTGGTATGATCGGATCTGAGCAAGACAACAATATGTTGTTACTAAATGGTGTACTACGGCCATAACAGAGCTTGAGTATTTTAAGCACCGAGAAATACTTAAAAGCTAGGTGCCCTAAGCAATGCAGTTCAGTAAAAAGCAATTGTCAATTATTGGCACTTGGACTAAAGCTTAAATGGGTCTGCGTTCACTGATGATCTGTCTGTGATGGAACTGTGCAATATAGGCCTTAAATAGTACCTCTGAACGACACAAATAAACTGCCTCCACCTACCGATCATGGCCAGAAGGATCAAAGTGAAAAAGAGATGAATTTCATCACCAGCTCAGAAATAAATTCAGTGGAAGTTTGCAGCGACATAAGCTGACAAGCCAATCACAGGCATACACATAGAAGTAGGAGGAGGGTCCAAAGACAAGGATGTAAAGGGACATTGAACAAGCAGTTTACCTGTAAAACTGAGCTAACTACTGACACCGAGTGGTTCGGCTGAGTAACTACAATCCGGTTTGTAGTGATATTAAAAGTACACATGATGGCAGACAATGACTGATCATTTTCTGGTGTTAAGTTAGATAATGAGCAATTTTCCCACTGCTCCAACAATCAAATTCTATTAACATTGCATGGTATGCAGATTTTTATTTCCATTTGATGATAGATATCATATAAGTATGATTGAAAGCTAAAAAATGTAGGCCACATAATTGTAGGATATATATAAAGAAGGGACAACGACTTCTAAAATGTCTCACTTGAAAAAAAATGGCTGAAGTAGCACGTTGTCTGGTCCAGCCGACGGTGAGGTAAGAAAAACAAAAAACACCTCATCTCTAACATGAGGTGCCAGTATAATAATGACCAACGACAGATATGACCTAAATGAAAATAGATATCCCAGTGGCAGAGTTCCTATAATTAGCTGATGCGGAGCCATTTATTTGCACATGATGATCGCAAAGACCTGCCAAGTAGAAATTATGTGGGGAATGTACAAAAGGTCCTATACTGATGTGGGTCAGGTATCAGTAGTAGTGAATATGTGTGTCTCATGTTCACTCTGAAAGAAACGTTCTTGTTTAATACACAGAAAATTGTCTAAATGTTTAGTTACCCAACAACTGGTATCCAAAAATATTGTTGAATATTCAGAGGGAACAGACAACAGTGGGTGTATGTTGCACCAAATACTTGAATTAAACCAGGTGTTTTCAGGTATATGCAATAAGATATTAATCTAAAATGTTTTTTGTCATTCTAATCTAATTCTCTCATGTATTTTCGGCGGTTTAATTACAGAGTAGAGATAATTATGCTTTATGTGGCAAATGTTGATCCATGAATATATATATACAGTAATGATCATATATGATTTATGTGGCAAATGTTGACCCATGAATATATATATATACGGTAATGATCATATGACAAGTAACATGCTGCAGTGACACAGAGCACTGATGGGATTTTCTCACTGCAGCTCTAATGTAACATGTCATCATCTCTTGCACCCTGTGACCTATTTTCTGCTCTATGGGCCAACTCCCTCTCTGCCTTCCCAATAATAAATTCATATTTTCTTTCCTGCAGAACTCAGAAAAGCCTGTTTCAATCTAATTCTGCCCATTTTCTCCAGTTAAGTCCTCTCGCCCTCATCCTGCATCACCATATTTCCCTCTTTCTCTGTAACACCATGTTCTGCTGAGTCATGCCCACTGAAACAGTTGCCTTGGTGTCATGCACAAATGTTTCCATAGCAATCGGCTTGCAATGTCACCTTGCAGTCACGTCAGAGCGCAGTCTGGTGGTCAACTGCAGCAACTACAAACTGTTCACAGCCCTATTTCATTGTGATATAATAATAACATAGCCATCAAACACGACTTGGACCCAGTGGTAACGTGGATTCTGCTGTAATGATTTAGCAAAGAGTACAACCCTGTCTGCAGGGCACAGGGTTGCAGGAACATTTCATCGACATTTTTCCACATCAGAAAACAACAGCTGACTGTCTCGACTAAGCAACCCGGCGTGACATTTGTTTCCTAGTTCCACTGTTTTATATAACACTGAAGTAACACTTTCATTTCTAACTCTCACACACAGACATTCTATTTTCACCAACCAAAAACTGTATCTGGTGTAGCTACAATATTTTGTAAATCCAACTGTCATGGAATAGTGTACATGCCGTGTTGTTTTCTCTTCTAAATAGATATCTGTGGGGTGCGCTATAAACAGACCTATGAAATATGGTACCATATCACATTAGCAGGAAACAGGTCAAATACCCAGAGCACAATTTACTCAGAGATTACACAAAAGAAACTAGATGCACACACACACACACACTTCCTTATTTCCCATCAGAACAGGGAAAACCATCCTATCCTTTCACACAATTTAACAGTGGATTGCCAGCTAAATCCAGTCAGGCAGTTATAACAACCAACAGCTGGACAGAGAAGCCAAATAACAGGTGGAAAATAGATAAAATCCACATTTGGAGCGATCTGCCTTCATTTTAATCAATTTAAAATCTCGATTAAATTGCATCCGTAATGATGTAGTCCATAACATAATTATTATGCAATCAATTAAATATATTATTACATTGTAGGATGGATCCAAGAATCTTAACAATCCTAATAATACACTGAAAATCACAGAGCCAGACACTGCGGGACAAAACGTGGAGAGCACAGACCTGGAAGTGGAGAATGATGGTCCAGATGAGACCTAACGTTAGTTTGGGGTTCCCGTCTGTGATGTCATCGTTCCTGATATTCACAAGTTTGACCTGAAAAAATTAAAATACTTCGAAAATCTGTTTTGAAAAATGTAAAATCTCATTCACAAAAAACATATTTTGTAACACTGTCGTACAATTGATTGGGCCTAGTAACACTGATTTCTGAATTGTAAAGAGGAAGAATGATATTTTCTGCAAATGGTCATGTCTGGTAAATTTGAACAAACTGACAGTGCATCATCACTGCTGTCTCCCGGGAACAGTTTAAGGAAGATGGGGATTTTGGATAGAAAGGAAGGTAGAGGTGATTTCAAGACATAGCTGCAGTTGGAGTTTCATGATAGAGATAGAAAAAACAGGTAAGAGGGAACAATACAAGATCCAGTTATAAGAGGAAAGGTAGATAAGACAATAACAAACATTCAAGCCATATTTAAGATAACTATTCACAGAAAAACTATTTTGAAAATCCAGACTTTTGGTTACTCATACCATTGCATGTCTGTCCTTCAGTGTGTGTGCATACCTGTCTCTGTTTGAGGAAGTCCAGCGCTATTTGGACATTCTGTAGTCGATGAAATCGCATTCTCCCCTTTTCTCTGGGCTGGAAAAGAAGGGGAGAGGACAGAAATGAGCCAAGACAAAAAAAAACAAAAAAAAAACATATTCACATTCAGTAGTAGGCTGAGTAGTTTTAAGTGACACAAACACACAAGAGCAAATGCAAAGTGAGCAAATAAAAGCTGTATCCAGTAGTGCAGAGAGGTCATGAAGGGGTCCTCTGAGAGGCTCTGTCTTCAACAAAGACTGTTAAAGACATGCCAAAACTGTGGGGGCAAACCAGGACAAACCAGATTCACACCATGCTGGCTTAGCATGAACAATCCAAACTTCACGTCATACAGTTTTTCATCTTTTCTTCATTTAACATACACCTCTCGCGAATGACCATATTAGAAAGAGAGAGGAGAAACCGCACACAAACCAACATGAGTAAAGTGCAAAAGCAAATGGGGGTTCAAAATGTGCTGGTAAATAGAGAGTTTACTCAGGGTTAGTTATCACACCAGGAAGACTGAAATATTGGAGAGGAGAGGAGAGAAGAGGGGAAAGAGGAGAGGAGGTCTGTAATTTACTTGTATCTTCATTATTCATGCCGTGTTTTTATTTTATTGTAATTCTCATTTCGATTTGTTTTGGTTAACTTGTGCTGTTTTTAAATGTGTTCCATAAATAAGCTGACTTAAACAGACAGAAAATGGTTTGAGATAAAAACGAATCAAAATGTCCAATAATAGTGGTTTGGTGTTTGCCTATGACAATAACATTTTATGTCATGTTAAGTGAGAATTTTTTTTATTATTATTCAAAGAAAAAAATGTAGGTCTCTAAGAAATTATTAATAGCAAATCCAGCTCAATTAAAAAAACAAACCAAAAATATGCAATAAATCGACTGCATCCTATTCATATTGTGCAAAACACATGCAAAATAGCACCAGAGCACTGTTGAGTGAAAACATATCTATGAAACGCTAACTTTTCGGAAACAAAAAAAGATTTGAGGCCAATTGTATCGTTTGTAAGTACTCGTCCATCAATATATCAACTCTAAGAGGAGAAGGTAAGAATTAGATTAAATTTACTTGAAACATGAAAACCACCAAAACTGGAGTTACCATGCTGTCACCCAACAGAAATGGAGGCATACATAACATGTCATACAGTAACACAGCACTGAACGGTGTGATGTGCAGCCTGTTTTTTTTGGGTCAGAAGTCAGTGGCAAAGCACTCTCATGCAGCCTCACAGCTCCACCTGTGGGGTGGAGGGTAAAGCTGAAGGGTCAGAGGTGACAGAGGTAAGAGTGAGCAGTGGAGTGGGTGAGAGAGTTTCATTCAAACCTACTCCCTGAGCTCCTTCCTCCTCCTCCTCATCCTCCCCTCTGAGCAAGATGAGGGGGGGGGCCCGCGAGGCGTATGCCCTTTTCGAAGGAGGGCCGCTTTTCTGTTGCTATGGTAACAGGAGGGAGGAAAATGGGGGACAGAAAGAGATGAGGAGGAGATGTAGTTTGCAACTTGGTGTATAAAGAAGACTGGTTGAAAGAGTAAAGGAGCAACTAAATAAATGAGACAATAGAGTAACAGCAATTCAGAGAGGTTAAAACTTCCAGAAAATGAAAATGAGTGAAAATGGGCCAACGTGGTTGAGAAGTCCTTTGAGCGAAGACTGGGTGATACCTTTGAACAGTTACTCCTCCCTGACAAACCCATTGTGACTGTTGTTCCATCAGTTCATGCAGGGGACACTGTCCCCTCGTCCTTCACATGCACTAATGTGTGTGTCCAATGTGTGATTGTGAGTGTGCCTTGCAAATCACAGTCAGCAGTCTGTTTCTCTGTTGTTTCTCTGTCTACAACTGAACCAGCTTGCATCACATGGTGGCCTAGCCATCTGCCAGCATTATGACTAAGACTCTTACATCATCCTGCAGAGTTACAGTCAATCCACATGGGCCGAAGCATCTGCACTGATCTGGAAATGTTTGCCTGAAAGGTTTTGATTGGGGGATGATGTGATGATGCAAAGTATGCAATGAAACATGAACAGTGACCCGAATCATCTATACCGGTGTGCGTTTGTGTGTTTGTGCAAGTGTGCATGTGTACATACCAGGGTGACTCCAGAGAGGACCTCCAGCAGGGAAATTAGGTTGTGTCCATCCCTCAGGTCCTCGTACAAGTCTGTGATATGCTTCCTCACCTGAGAAAGGTGGTAGGAAGTAGGGAGGGGGAGGAAGGAAGATGAAGAGGAGGGTGAGAGCACAAGAGGAAGAGATGAGGCAGGGAGCGGAGGAAAGGCGGTGAGGAGAGGGAGAGACAGACAGAAAGTTAATTCCACTCTCCAATCATCCCTCTGTGAACTCAGCACTGTTGACATCTGCCAGGTCGATTGCCTCACAGCTGACAGCGGTTGCCAGGCCAACAGAGACGAGGCACCAGCTGTGGCTTCTTGTCTCTGTTGCCATGACACTGCCCCCATGTGACGGGTGGGGGTGGATTTCTCGACAACGGCGACCAGCGCTGACATGGTGACTCAGCAGCCGCGCAGAACCCTGCGATCAGCATCCCAGCTTGATTTTGGGACGCTGAGACAGACAGACTACCAGACATTATTGTTTTACTTAAAGCAGCGAGCTTGCATATATATGTGCTTGGTCACATTTAACTACTGATCATATGATTGTATATTATTATTAGGTAAATGCAACAGAAAAGCTTTTCGATTGTACATGAGGTCGTTCAGTGCTATTTTTATCCATTGGCAGACGGTGGAGGGCGGCTGGCCTGCAGGGAAAGGTCAAACAAGATCTTTAAAGTTTTTGCTTCAATAATGCAAACTCACCAAGGCAACCGAGGACACACATCTCCCTGCACTACGGTGAATTTTCTGCTACAAACTGCACCTTCGCCATCAGTTTTGCTGCAGTCCTGGCCCCAAACACAAGAAACCCACTGTACTTCCACATTTCGCCAAAGGAGGGCAGGACACTCACAAGAGTAGACAAAAGCACAACTTAAGACTGAACTACAACTGAAGATGTCTTCATCACCTTCCAACTATGTCAACTATGTATGAATAAATAAAATCATTTATTCAAATACAAGACTTACATTTATTTGGCACTTATTTAAGAGGGCACAGAGGATGAATCTTGAGTTTCAGGCCACAGAAAAACTAACAACATCCCTCCACTTGTCCTCCATAACCCCTTTTTTTATTTCCACATTCTATTTTCCTCTTCCTCAGTCATCTGTGTCACACTCTCACCCCTCTGTCGTTGTCTCCGATGAAACCAGAGCTAATTCGATCATCATAATTCCAGAAGATGAGCTGTATCCGACGCTGACAGAAAATGATGCTCTGCTGTTGTCTAATTGTGTCTCAGCTCACGTTTGGATCCCAGTGAGTTTTTGTTTATCACCAGCTTACTGGAAGCTCACTCTGTGAACTGGAGTGGAGTCAACCACAACAATAAACTCATTTTCAGTCATTTCCAATAATTAGTCTAGACACAGTAGCTGCTAGGGAGTCAACAGGAATGCACCCATAGTAATAAGGGCTCCCTTTTCAGAAATAATTGGAATATCCACTAGTTCTTAATCATACAACATACATTTGCTCAGAAAATTAATAAGTTCCCAAACCTAAAAATAAAAAAAATAATTATTTATTTATGGAAGCTTGTTTTGATGTTAAGGGAAACTTGTAATTTTTTTCCATTAACATTCATATATTTGTGTGTCCAAAGACGGACAATCAAACAATCCAACAGTACGACACTTGGACGATGAGTCTGCCATAGATTCTGGCTAATAAAATGCTCCCAGCACATCCAAACTCAGCTTGTGGAGCCATGGCTGAATTTGAAACTGCTCTACAACAACCCCTCTGTATCTGCAGATGTTGTTCTTTGCTGCTTTTCTGTTTCACACAGCTTTGTGCTGTGCGGTGATGGCAGCAGGCACTCAAGCAGGCTGTCATATGAAGGTCAGACGGACTTTATCAGCTCAGACAGACTCAAACATTTTTGGATAAAATATAAACACGTTTTTCTGACACTAACTTTGCTAAGTGTGTATGATGTGCCTGGATTGCTGAACCCCCCCATACTGCACAGGGTACTCAACCGCAGAGTAGCAAATAGTGCAGCTTTATCTACATCTAGTACATCTTTATTTAAACAAATGTATGCCACTACTACATATTGTACATGTTACGCTCCTTAACAAAAGTTTTCTACTATGTACTAGACAGGAAAACCATCAACAATCTTTGTGAGATGACTGGTCCTTTCATGTTTTCTTTCAGTCTTGTGTGATCTCTTGTTGCTTGAAAACAACAACAAACAAACTATCTGAAGACTACGACAGGGACTTAAAAAAGTGTGTAATTATTTGCATTAATTCGTCTATGCTCCTATGACCGTTTTACACAAGTTCTTGCCTGCACTTCACAGACGAAAAAAAATACAGATTGCATGTGTGCGATCACACTGAGCTTCAGCTTGGCAAACAGATCATCTCTTTCCTGCTCACTTGTCAATCTCGAGCTACAGCTTTAAGCTCACTGTGTCAATAAGCTGAGTCAAGAACGTCACTGCATG
Organism: Colistium nudipinnis; assembly: GCA_016785305.1. Classification (NCBI taxonomy): domain Eukaryota; kingdom Metazoa; phylum Chordata; class Actinopteri; order Pleuronectiformes; family Rhombosoleidae; genus Colistium; species Colistium nudipinnis. The sequence goes on along the minus strand of JAFBJU010000566.1, from coordinate 538,264 downwards.
CTAGCAAGTGGGGGCCATTGTTTATAATGGCCCTTGTTTGCACCATAGACACACACCTGAGCAGCTACACAACATTCCAGACATGACACGCACAGAGCAAACAGGAAACTAGGAGCAATGACGTAACTCTGTACAATGCTCAGGGCATCAGGCTTTGTCCACCCCTCTATTTTAAATACATTTTCTAGTCCATCCTTCCAACTTAACTTTTTCTACCTGTTCTTCCTCAGATTTTTATGTTTGCCTCCAAACCTAAGCTGATATGGTTGGAGATCGGCAGGGACGGCAAAGGACTAAATGTTATGAAATAATAAATAAATAAATTGTCCTCTATTTCCAAGAGCCAATGTTGAAATATTCATATCTTTGGTTTGGTCCAACCAACAGCAACCTTATATAATATGCAACCTGAGCATGTATATTTATAATACAAAAGCAAACAGAGCAAATATTAAATATAAATAAATATATATATTAAAATATATTGAAACTTATTTTTTTGCGAAATAAATGACTAGTAAAAGTAAAACAAGAAGCAGTAAGACCGGGACTTCTTGTAAAAAAACAAACAAAAGCTGTATATCCAGCAAAGATATATCACGCCATCTCTGCTTCTGATCTGCTTCTTTATCTCTGACCTACATGTACAGCTGTACTGGCACTGCCAGCTATTATCGGGTTACGTCCACAGGCGGGCCACTGCAATGACAGTCGCTCCAGAGTTATGGGGTCAAATGGTTTCATACGCGGCGGGTCATGTGACAGAAATGCCCCACATTGTCCTCTCCTCAGATTCCATAAAGCTGCAGTATTCATACGCTACATTAAGGACGTGAAAGTAATCTATACGTGAGTAGAGGTGACTATGCACACATGTAGGCAGCTAAGCCAGCTGTCATTGAAATGAACCATTACCAACAGCTCACGGTAAAAACAGAGGTACCACATCCGCGTTGTCTTCCAACAACAGTTCGTTTTTCAGCAGGAGGAATAACCCATGTCGTGAACTACCGGATGCAGCTCTGTGTTGTGACACGTTTTGTGAAGTTTCATTCACGCGCTCATTCGATACTAAATGTGATGAAGCACCGGCACTGCAATGTGGACAGATGCTCTAGCAATGCAACAGTGCAGTGCAAAAGCTTAATAGGCAGGACCGATGAAACCAACAGTGGAGGGAGAAGATATACAAACCAGCAGGATATGTTTAAGTGTGGCAAAATTCTTTAAATTCGATTCGGTTTATTTTGATCATTCCGTTTCCGTATTGTATTACAGCTGCAGGGATTATTGGCTGCTGAATGTATCCCATTAAGGTTACCAGGACACCTCGAAGGACTTTTTCCGCCGTTATTATTCTGCTCCTACTAGACTTAGAGCACACAGACCAGCTCCTTAATGAGTCCAGACGTTTGAGGGTTACTGACGATGGCTGCACAAATTGGGTAATTCTTGGCCCATACTACTAAAATAGGTAAACATTTGTAAAAAAAATTAAAAAAATGTTTTTGGTGTCATTATGTTGTGTCACATATACCACAGGGAAATAGTTAAATCCTTCTAAAAGATAACTGAATTGACTCAGAGAAACCAACCTTGATGAGATGCTTGTTGACCCATTTGGTGAACGTTTTCTTCTGCACCCTGTCTCGCTCATCTGAAAGAAAGAGACAGAGAAAAAGAGGGAGGTGAGTTACATAATCTAAATCCAGCATGGACGCTATGATCAGAGCAGGGACATAGTTTTCTGCTGATGCTGAATTCGATCTGACATCTAACAGGTAGTTTACAGTGTATTTGAATGGAGGTATGAATTATAATTGGAGATGGCTTCTACAGGAAAGCTACTGTTCATTACACACAGACACAAGCACTCTCACACACACACACACACACACAGTGGGTACCATGTAAATGGAAACCACTCACAACATCTCCTCTAAGACGACTCAGTGCTCGTTACTACACGTTTCTTATCTTAGATAAAGCACCACATGATTGGATGGAAAGACAAACACAAAGGCCGGTTCTTTGAGTTCATGGACAACAGGTCATTTTGATAAGAACTTCTATGTGCACAAACAAGGCCTCTCGTTAAGGCTGTTTTACGTCAATGACATCATCCTGAGCACACTCAAGTTGTACTAGTGAAACTCAAAACACGCGTTTGCTCCAAAGCCATCTGTCATGTTATATTATTTTCCTTTTTGAGAGATGCGTCATTTTTTGTGTGCGAGTCTGTGTAAAGGTCTGACCTTTATGCCAGTTTTGATGTGTTTCCAGTCTCTAACTAAAGTGCGATCTCCAGCCTGCCTCCTCCACAGGCCAGAGGAGTGAGACAACCAGTTCAGGAATAGAGCCTGATGCTGAGCCACCACTGTGTTATCTTGCCACCCTTCGACCAAACAAATGCCACGTCGTCCTGCCCAGACTTTCTCTGCTCACATCAGAATGTCTGGGAGACAACGCAGGCGCTCTCTGCACTTCCATTCTGTTAAATACCCAACTTCCTGCTGGATGGATAGCGAAACATCCGCTAAAATGATGCCACATTTTATCTTACTCAATTGAACAAAATGTAATGTCTGTGCAATCTACACTGGTATGCTATAAGACGAAATTAATTTGCACGTAACAATTATTTCCTTACTTATTAATCTGCTAATTCGCTCTTTTAAGGAAACTGTTATTCAATGTATTTACATAATGTGAAAATAGTGGATAATGAATCTCACAATTACATTCGACAATCGAATCCACTCATTTTTCCAATAAAATGTTGAACCCACAGAAATTCAGTCGATCACAGAAGACAGAGATCATGTTGTTGAAAGGTCTTCTGACCAATAATTAATGGAGTAATAATATAGGGAGTGATTATGTATGAATACTTTTTAAATAGGTGTTTTTGGTATGACATATCTCTTTTCTGCGGCTTCAAACTCGAATATTACCAGTATTATCTAATCACTTGCAATCAAAGCTCACTCCAAAAACCTCATAAACACTTTACATGAGTGTAAAACAGCACTAAGAACCAAGATAATCAGTCATCACTAGAAGAGTGACAGGATGGGATTTTCCCGCCAGCATCTCTCAGCCAATCAGAAAACAGTGTGCTGCAGGTGCATTCCTTCCTGCCACTTGTTTCTCTGTTGCCATGGTGAGGCCATGAGGGAGCCACACATGCTATCACTTCCTCTTTCAAACATCTTGTTATCTTTCTGGTTCTTTCCCCACACACAAATACACACCCAGCACATATAAATACACAGTCACACGCAAACCTACACACTGAATTTCCACAGGGGCTCTATACTTCCCCGACACCTGCAAATGTCAGGCTCCAAAAGTAGAAAGGATTTCCAAATTCCAATTCAAATTTAGTAGGTCAAATATCTCGAGTGGATGCAACACAAGGTCAATCTCAATTTGGCCTCACACATACACATACACATACACATACACATACACACACACACACACACACTCAATGGTTTGAGGGCAACACGTATTTCAACATGCTCTTGCAAAACTGTTTCAACACTGCAACACGCCTTGCTTCCCAAACCTGCCGGGGTAGCTGAGCTAGTTAGCCCAGAGGAAATACTCAGGGCTTAACATACTATTAGGTCACACACACACACGCACACGCACACAAGCACATTTCTGTCTACCCATTAATTGTTAAACCTGCAAAGACTCAGCAGGTTTATCTATGAAATCCAGTATATATGACCACACGACCGGAGACACGAGAGGGGACGGGGTGTGCGGGTGACACCGACAGAAAGGCACTCATTCATCTACAGAGCGGGGCATTGTTAGGATGTGCACAGCCCTTGCCATGCTGTCCAGACAACACAACAACAACACACGTGCCGAGGTGTCGCTCTTTGCCCCGGCCACCGACAATCATTAATCAAGAACGCACTTAGCATAAACTGCTGTCACTCGTAAATGCACAAACAGGAACTGTTCAAATACGCACATGGAAGCACGTGCTGACATGCGCCGCTCTGCTCCCCGGCAGCATGTAAACAACAAGTGCAGATACTCTACAGGGGGACACACGCACGCAAGCACACCCATGTTCTCACACGCACACAGGCAGACACATACACTGACCTGCACAGCACATGAGTGAGTACAGGTGAGCATTGAGGAGGCATTCATTCCTGTAGTCGGGCCACATAGTCCGCTCCCTTCCTGTACAATCAGACGTTCATGGGATGGCAACGGCCCATAATCCGGGACAGAAGTCAGACAATTATAGCCGTGACACGTCTCTGGCAACGAGCTGCCTCCACGTATCCAGAAGTGAAGCGGGAGAGCCGCCGGCAGCAGAGCGGCGGCAGTGGCAGGCACTGCCCGTCCCAGGAGTCTCCTCCTCCGTCGCTTCACTCTCTCCGTGCCATGTCAGCCTCTCTCGGCCCGGGCCCCCTCGCAGTGCTTCCCAGCAGCAGTTGCTCTCACACGTGCCTGTCTGCCGCTGATCCTCCCTCTTTGGTAAAAAAAAAGAAAAAAAAAAAAAAAAGGACGGCCTCCCACCCTGCCAGTTGGCTCCCTCGCTTCACTTCTACTGACTCACCAGTCAGTGGCGCACGCTCTCTCTCTCTCTCTCTTTTCCTTGACAATTGCCCCCTTTGCTCACTTGCTCGCTCAGTTTCCGTCCACAATACACGTTGTGTAATTGCACAGCAGCTGACGGCGACTCTGCAGGGACACAGGACACTTGCTCTGTTTAAGCATTTCTCCGTTGTCTTTCGACAATGATTCTTTCCTTGCGTAGGCAAGCAGATCTCCTCGCAGACCTGGAGAAGCCCGAAGGACAACTTTTTTTTGTTTATTATTATGTTCTGTTTTAGCTCTCTGCCTGGAGGGACAGTAAGATGATTTGAAAGATGAGTGAATCCGCATACCATGCAGTTTCGTATTTTTTGTCACAGAGGAGAACCTAACCTGGTTCTGCTCTTCACCGGGAACTTATTTCTGAACCAAAGTTTGTTTGTTTTTGTTTTTTTAAGATCCAGGCCATGTCCATTTAGGATTACGTAATCCACTTGAATCCTCTCCGAATGGCACAAAATTGAAAAAAATGCACGATTTAAAGTTTTTCTCCCACACTATGCAAACATACTGCTGCTTGCTCAACCAGACAAAAGCCAGATCCAGCAGCCGGGATGACTGACACTTCTTCGCCGCAAATCTTCCCAGCTTTCTTTTGTAAAAAAAAGAAAAGAAAGAAGAAACGGCTCCAAGACAAAACCTAGGAAGTGGGGACAGACTTCAGCCTCATCAAGAGCGGCTTAGTGGACTTTGCTTAGTCTATTACAGAAAGGAAAACACAATAGGCAGCCATCATTGAGTAAAAGGGTTGTTCCATTCGTAATGGCTTGTTTCTTCCGTTTCTCAGAATAGCTACGCCGGCCAAAACAGCACCAACGCATTTCAGATACATTTCTGCCGTGTCATGTCACAAAAGAAAAAAAAAAAAAAAAAAACAGCCAAAAACACAGCTGGGGTCCTTAGGCAGTAAGTCATGTGACCAGGAGTCTATTCACAGCAGAGGTTGGCATGGCACCAGTTCCTGACTCATAATGTGTGTAGTTACAGGACAGGTACACACAGGCGATGCAGTGACGTACACACTCGGCCACAACAAGCTCCTCCTCCTTCACTCCCTGGGTTTCCTCCGCAGACAACATCACTCCTTAATCTCCATCCCTCCTTCTCTGAGGTCCTCCTCTTCTGTCCTCCCTCCCGCCCTTGAGACTCCTCCGCTCCTCGTCGTTTCGACAGAGAAACTGTCCTCTCTTTAAATTTCTAAGGGACCGAAGACGGCACTAAAAATACCAGACGGAGCTTACACCTCTAATACCAGGCTGCGTGCTTATCCCTCACTCCCTCCTTCTTTCCCGTTATCACCTCTAATCTCTCTCCCACTCCCTCTCTTCTGCCCAGTCTTCCTGTGTTCTGGCTTCCTCCTCTCGTGACTCAATTAAAATTAAAATGCTGGGTGGGAAGGAGTGTCCTCCTTCTGCACTGTTATTCCTTCTTTCCCTTTCTCTTTCTCTTTCTCTTTCATCCTGACAGGCTCCCAGGGTTGGCTGCTCCACTTTCTGGTGACACCCTAAGCTTGGCACCAGCCCCCACTTATTTTTATTGTTTTCCATTTAAGTCTGTTCCTTTGCTATTTATCCCATTTTTTCCACACTGCTACAAACACTGCATGCTAAATGTTTGTTAAGCAGGACAAGTACCTTCTGGATCCGCATTCCTCGGTTTACTGAGGGAGACACAGTTTTGTGGGAGCTTTAAAGCCCTTTCAAAAATCCTACTATTTCATCTTAAATATCCAGGCTTTCAATGTCGCAATGGTAGTCAATGGGCCCCAGTTAAACATTAACCAGCAAGCCACAAGCCCCGTCATTACATTATTCAATCAGTCCACCTGTGGGACAGAGACACCTCATGGCTTAAATGGAGCAGACAAGTGAAATTTAATGGACACGGCACCATAAACTGACAACACATACAGTACCACTCTTAAAAAAATACTTCGCACAGAGGCACATTTACAACCCAACTTAACCTTTTCAGTATCATTTAGTGCAAACTAATAATTTCCAGGGAAATTATATATTTCCGTTTTTTTTCCATTTCCTTTTAGGTTTCTCCATATTTCCTGCTTTTCCTTCGTCATCCTTGATTATTCTCTTTGAAAAAACGTTCCCAACAAACTTTCCTCTCAGCACAGCCTGAGTCCAATCTGTATTGCATCCACTGTGCTCTCACTACTGATCAACCTTATTGATCTGCGCAGTCACGACAGACATTTTTCCCCTGGTGAATCTGAGTCAGTCATCAGACACGTGTCCTGAAACAAACGCCTCATCTCCCCAAGATGAATAGGAAGAATTTGGCATAATTTTTTCCAGTGATTGCTGGAGCTGAACTAATATTTATACGACAGATTACCATTAGCTACTGAGCAGGGGTACAAAGGTCGGTATAAATATCATTTCAGAGTAGTTTGGATAATAAATTGTTATAATTACAAATATATACTGATTTGTATCAGGGTTTAAACAAGTCCTAGCACTATAGTATTAGGCCAACTAACTAAGCTTAACTATTTTTTTTGTACTACAATGAGTGTCTACCATTAGCTATGAATAATTAGACACGTGACTGGAATGAGCCGCTTACTGGAAGCACAGCGGCTCGTTGTTTAGCGGAGAGCATGAAGTCATAAACAATCTCTCTCCCTCACACACACACACACACACACACACTTTGGTCTCCAGGTTGAATTACATGAATATGACAAAATGATTCAAAAGTCTGTGAAATATAACAGCCCTTCTCTACATAGAGCCAAATATGGAAGGTTCGGTTCCACTGACTCACAGACTAGAGCCAGATGGGATACAGATATCAAGTCCTGAAGTCACCGAAACCAGAGAGGAAAACAGCAGGAACATGCATGCTCTTTAAAGCTGCTTTACATTCCACCTATACTAAAATAAATGCTGCGTCTAGCTGGTACAGTTCTTACATGGCGCCAGCTATTTTTTAAGCAGATGCTGAGCTAACTGCACTTGATTACATGAAGAAGCTGACTTTTTCACATTACAAGTATGAATTAGATGAATGATGAAAGGGTGCAGTCTGAGCAGGAAGCAGTCTCCATCAGAGACAAACTACAGCAGAGAGAGACAGAGGACAGAAAATGTTAAGCTGATGCTTCCGCTTCGCAACAGTTACCAAAACATCATCAAACATACACTTTACCTTGTTCAAAACTACGTGCGCGGCGGCGGCGGCGGTAAAACCAAAGTCCAGCTGCTGTCAGGAAGTGAAAAGTTAACACCAGGATGGGCGTAATAACTGAAGGCTCTGTTAGAAAGTCCATCTCCTCTGATGGACTGATGTACCAAAAAGTACAAAAATACAAATGTTTGACACAATGTCAGTGAAATTAACAAAGTGTCCACAAATACGCAAAGAAGAAACACAGTTACTGCAGGTCCTATGAATGCAGGCCTCCAGGTAACCTCCAAAAACTCGTAGGAGACTCCATGAAGGAGAGACGTTCCAGTAGGTTTGAGGATCCAAAACAAGACAAAAACGTTCCTCCTGTCATTTCGACAGCATCTCTCTTCATACACCACATGAATTCTGCAGCTAAGAAAACTTCTGAGTCCTTTTCTCCATTCAGATGCCCTCCCTCTTTCGCCCTCTGCCTCGCTCTCTCTTTCTCACTCTCTTTCAGTCCCGCTTGCTCTCTGACACTCTAACAGTGAATTCCATTCCCCTGAAACAAGCGACCAGACTGAAGTCATTGCTCAGTGCACCGTTAGAAAAACCAGTAAATAAGTGGAATGAGACTAAAGAGACGGATATGTGTATATCTGTGGTCGACTCACACTTGTGAGGGAAACCACCTGGTAGATACCCACATGTTCATCGTGTCTGTGCATTGTGCATCCTGTGTGTGTGTGCATATCCAGTGAAGCATGCTATATTTTTTATTTGTATATGATCATGTCAACGTAGTCAGTACTTCAGTGCACACATGCCTTGCACTTTTAACAGTGCATGTACACGTAGGTGTGTGTCTGTATGTGTAAAAGTGTATTAGTGAAGTGTGAGTGTATCTGTTTGTGTGTTTACCTCTGTTGCTATGAGTGAGCAATGCATCCTGGCTGTGATATTTATTCATTGCTATCTTTAAATGAGGTTTGCTGACTGTGACGACATTTTCCAGAGCTTCAGACAGAGGAGGTGATTAAGCCAAAGTGATCATATTGTGTGTGCCCGTGTAGGATGATTAAGGCTGCAGACTGGAAAGCAGGGGGGACACAGAGTCACACTCACCTCGTAGAGAATCATGTTTGTGTATATGTGCGTGCGCGCGCATGCTCTGAAAAAGTAACCCACTGACATTTTAATCCTAGCAACCCTGAGACAAAAACAATAAGCAACCACAATTGATCTGACAACAGTAAGTTACTCTCAGCATCAAACAGACACTGTCATGATCATTTGAATGTGTGCATGTATAAGATAGTTAGACAAAAATATTTTATTTAAGCAAAAATGGTGTAGTTTTTTTCTTTTAAGTAGGGAAACATAAAAAAAGAAAAAAAAGAAACATGCGACAAACCCTGAAAAAAAACGTAAAAGAGAAGTATAGAGAAACTGTAAGAAACGTGAGAATTTGACTTAAGGGGAAAAAACATGTTTTGCAGTACACACTGTGTGCTGCTACCACTGTGGGGCAGAAGAGACCAACACGTGTCTGTTTGGCTGCAAAACCACAGTGACACATTGAAAATGGTCTAGTGAGTGAGCAGTGATCTCCAAGAATGACTTAATATTAAAGGTAATTTGACTAACAGAATTTGTAAGTTTCACCTGTAAGTTTTTCAACAAATATAACAAACTAAATCTATTCTACTAAATCAAGAACTGAAAGGAGGTGTTATGTTATTAGGTTTTGGTATTAATCTCATATTGCACAGGCTGAAATGAATGCTTCTGGAGTGTACATATGTGCCTATGAGCATGAGAGAATGTTCAGGGTCAAGAGGTCAGAGGTCATGGTTTCAATCTCATGCACCCGAGCCCAGCCCCCCCCCCCAACGGACAAGAAGAATATGCTTCATCTGGAAACTTCAACTCTCACTGCCCCACACACACAGACAGACAGGTAAAATAAAAAATAACCAAAAAACACATGCAGCCCTTTTCTTTGACTAAGAAATAATAATAATAATAATAATAATAATAATAATAATAATAATAATAATAATAATAATAATAATAATAATAATAATTATTATTATTATTATTATTATTATTATTATTATCTCCAACTCCTACAGCCATCAAAGTACAGACAAATAAAATGATGTGATCACTTGTCTATAGGATACTTCCCGTGTGTTTTATGATGCAACCTGTCTTATCCTCCCCCAGTGCAGCTCATTTTCTACAGTCAGCATCCTTTACATAGATAGCCTGGAAACCAGCAAGGTCACCCCTAGCACAAACACTCCTCCTGTCAACTGCACACAGGAAAGAAATAAATGTTGATGAAGGGCTTGAATATACTGCGCCTTGTAACGCAGAGTTGCAGCCTGCACGCGACACACCACTGTGACAAACATATTTCTCACACACTGAGCGATATAATTAGTGCCATAAACTGTATCTCCTATGGAAATAAAATGCAAGCCAACCACACAAAAGAGCAATGTTCACATATCCTGCAAAAATGGAAATAGTACATGGTCATATGGTTGAACCTGTTGCTGGGATAATTGTACTTCTTCTCTTCTGGAATTGAAAGACTAGTCTTTACCTGATTGAATTGATAATTTAGCACATTTCATTTCGTTCAAAAGAGAAAGGCGGGGAAACAAATGTATTATTTTCATCAGTTACAGGTCAGTTAGGTATCAGTGAAAACCAATCCAAAAAAAACAAGCAGGACATCCCAGCTGTTTAAACACAATGCCAACTGCAGGAGTAAACAGGAAAGAAGATCTGATGATGAAGAGCAGAGAGGGGAGCAGGATGAGGAAAAGGAAAGAAACACTCTAACCTTGGAATTTTATGTCCATGCAACAAAAACTATTTAAAAGCCTTCCAGCCTCCTCCTTCACCGTCATTCCTTCAGTTATTCTGAAGATGTGTTTGCCATGAACTCAATCACCTCCACATTCAATACCAGTTCAGCCTACATATAAATCTATTAATCACCATTCCTCAACAATATATTTAAACATGTAAACAAACAAAATAATGGTATTTTTGTCTTAAAATATTAGGCATATTCTTAGATGTACTTCCAAACATTGTCATTACCATTAATAATGAATCAATAATCACTTTTTGTGCCATTATGAGTGTTTTATATGCAAATAAAACATCTATAGTAAGATTCTGCCCTGCACAGCTGCATGTGGTGTAAATGTGTCAGATGATCACTGCCTGCCAGCCAGCGACACTATTCCCCGGCAGCTGCGTGACCTCTGACCTCTCCACTCGTGAAATGTAGCACAAACACTTCCTGTCTGGACACTGAGCCAGCCAACCTGAGCTCTGACCTGCCTTTCTGGGGCTGAAATGTTCAGACTGAAGTACCAGGAGGTTACAGACAATATTCTGGACATGGAGGCGGAATGTAGATTAGAGGAAGAAAATACTTGTACATGTTTCCATAGTACCCACCCAGTACAGTAAGGCACCTGGCTGCCCTGGATGTTCAGCCACTGAAATATACACACTGAAATTAACCCTGGGATCTGGAAACAGAGTGGGTTTGATGGAGATCTAATTATGTTTGCAGCACAGTGTTGATTTCCAGTCTACAGGGGAAGTTGGGGCCACTTTGAGACGCATCTAAACATTCTTAGTTTCACTGCAGTACTAAACTCTGCAGTTAGGAGGCAATCTGGATCTGGACACAGAGCTGCAGGACCCAGTTTCTCTCCAACACTGCAGCATAAATTTATCTTATTCAGCTGAACAAACAAACTTTTTAAAGCAGAGCTACTCCTAGTCACTCCTTCATTCAGGTCTACTAAACTGTTTATCCCGTCTCTGCACTTTGTGTGTGATGCAATCATCTATTAGCCAAAAAGTAAGAAAATAAATATAAATAATATATTTAGACATATATTTTAAGGTATTGCTATTGTGGAATGAGCCCTTTATCTCTTCATTGGAAGCAATTGCACTTCCAGCCTACCATGTAACACAACCATGCTTTTTCAGAAGCCCAGAACAGACAAAACCAAACACTAGCTCTAGAGAGGGCCAATGTGTACTTAACCTGAAGGCCACAGAGGCTTATCCTACATGGCAGGGAGTGGAGGGGTGTAAGGGGTATTTGTTGGTTATGTTTTAAATGATATAGACGAAACCTTTATTGTACCAGGTCAAAAATCCCACTACAAAATAAACATTAAAAACCAATATATAAATATAACATGGAGCATGCTTTACAGCAATATATATATTTATGAAATGTTTGAACTTTGGTATCAGTGCCCAAGTATCTAAAAGTTAAAAGCCAATGAAGTTGGTTTTGGTAGTAATATCTTCTTAAGGTGGCATCGTCCCGTGTGGGATGAACACATCACCCAATGCTGGTGACAGTTTAGAAAGTCATGTTTTGACGGGAGAACTGAACGGAACGCTTCCCCTGTTCTAAGAGCAGATGAGAACAGAGCCAGGAGTCCCTCAGACAAGCAGACAGACAGACAGCGATATCCCAGGATGCCATTTAGAGATTAAAAGGGGAGGAGATGAGGATGAAACGGGAGAGGATAGACGAGCGTGGCCCCCAGATAAACTAACGAGGGTGGATTAACAGGAATTTACTTGAGGATGGAAACAAATACACAAGGCACCAAACAAAGGGCGCTACAGGGCTACTCTGGAGATGAAGTGATGATGTATTGGAAATGACCCTATCAGGAGACAGACTAGAGGTCAGCTTAGGGTTTCCAAGCCACTGCCTTAAGTCATAGTTCAAATAGATAACATTTTATTCCAAAAATAAAATGACTTGCTCAAGAAAACAGGAAATGTTTTGGGCCTTGCACACCCACCTAAAAAACAGAGGTGCAGTTTGTGTGTTTGGGAAACAAAGACTAATAACCCTTGTCCCCTCCCTCACCACGCATAATCAAAGAAAAGAACAATGAGCTAAGACGTCAACATCTATTCTCTAATCCCTCTGGGCCACACAGACACTTTAATAAGCTATGCTACCAATCTCCAGGTTGTAGATTCATATATGGCACTCACCTTCTCTTGTAATTATTTTAGAACACAACTTCAACAACAGATATATATATCGCATAAAGATAATTTAAGGAAATTACAAGTTCTGTAGAATTTCCGCTTCCGCAAACAATACAACACACTGTGCTGGCTGATCTTACACGATTGAGTCTGTTTTTGCATACAGCAGCATAAGCACACTCAGCCTGGCTGGAAGCAGGAGAAGCCACGTGACCTCTATGACCTGCCCCTCTTTATCCGGATTCTCGCCATCAGGCACAGGAGTAGCATGAAAACAGTGGTGATGACATCTCAAGCTTTAACTGGCTGCTCAGTGCCCTCATTATGTGTAAAGGTCAAGGATCGTGTTTGTGTCTGTGTCTGTGTGGGAGCATGTCACTTCACATAGTTTATAGACACACTTTTCAAGTCATCACCGTGAAATTGCTGCTTAAACCAGGTTCTCTGGGATGAAGACAAAACGGCAAAAGAAACCCCAGAGAAACTAGAATGGAGCAGTAGATATGGAGAGGTGTAGCGGTCACCAAGGATTGACACATAGAAGAAGTGCATGGATAGATGGTGGGAACGGAGGGAGGAGCAAGCTTTGAAAGGGGCACGAAGAAAAAGAGTGACAGATTTACGACCCCGTGAGAAAAAGAAGCTTCATCCAAACTCTTTTGGTTTTAGGGCCTTAGATAAAGACAGGTTAATGAGCAAGAAAGGGAAGAACAGAGAGAGCCAATGAAAGAGAGGGACATAAAAACAAAAAGAGAAAAGACGATTAATGAGGGCGAAGAAGAAAAATTGTACTTTAAGTGAGATAAATTGGTGACACACAGCCGGAAAACAATTATTGTTTAAAGCGAAAGCCAGGGTTAATGCGAGTTCATGGGCTAAAGGGGCTAAGATAAGTACAGATAAAAGTCCAAAGTCCAAGGAGATATATGTGAGACAAACAGGAGAAAGTCGAAAGTGAAAGACAGAGCAATAACAAACGTGAGCAGTCAGTACCAAGGGAAACGGACATAAAGACACAAGAAATCAAAATAGAAGCATATTTTCAGTTTTGTTTAGATGTGAAAGTCCCCAATATATAGCGGACGTCCAGTGTGAACTTAAGTGTTTTGGGAAAGACATAAAAAGACATTTTATACGATGGGTTCAATGGATGGGAAAAGACAAGGCCAGGGGAGAAAGAGCAAAAGTGAGGGACTGAAAGGGGTGTGGGCAAAGAATGTGAAGAGTGTACACAAATACAGAGCACCCTAACCCATTGCCACGGTAACCGGGCTCTTAATTTTAACCCCAGCTGTTCTCGTTACCATGGACACCTCTCAATTAGGACGACCCGCCCTACATCCCACATCAACATCCCATCCCATGGCCTTTCATTGGGGCACTTGACCCGAGCTGCTGAAAAAGCTGTAATTATCAGGCTGTCAGAAGCGCCGGCCTGGTACTCACTGCCATGACGTCAACATTAACATTCAGTCCGGTAAAGGGCTGAGGGTTAGAGCCCTCTTCTTATTTAGCTTTTCTTTTTTTCCTTCAACCGGACATCTCAAGATGGCACGTGATCACTCCTTTCAGGGTTACTTTGTCCCCTCTATCACCTCCAAGAATAATATCCATTTGTTTCCCGTGAGGGAGGAAAAGCAAGGTTGAAAAGTCTCTGAAATGTATATTTTCTCCTGCCCACTTGCAAACAGGAATTGACCTGCCGGTTAAGATATTTAAAAAAATAGCATCTTGTCAATGTTGTCATTGACAAAATGCTATAAAAAAATATTCTAAACGGTTTCTGTTCAAAGCAGAGACAATTTGTACTGCACTCCTTAATCCTACATTTAAGCTGGTCTTCTTTTGATGTCTTAATGGTTTTGGGGTAAAACTGTCCCCGGGACAGCTTGTTAAGGGTAATATGTGGCCTGAATTAACAATAAAAACAAGAACTTGCTTACTGAAAGCTGTCATTCTCATTTCAAGGGTCCAAGCCTTGTTTCTGTGTCATCAGAATTGTGCGAGTGTTGTACACAGACAGTTGTGCTTTTGCATGTCGAGCTCAGGCTGTTTCACGGTCACTGAGGCTGTAAGTAAGTTGGTTTTGAATTGTGTGCGACATAGTGCAATAACTCTACATGAGAGTATTGTGTTTGTATGCGTGTGTGAGAATCGCAACACAAAAATGCAGTGCGGAGGTCAAAGACCACCACGACCAAACAAGAGGCGCGAGGGAGGAGTGAGTCAGCCAGGTATGTTTAGACATAAGCTTTGTTCTCTTGTTACAAGAGGAGACAGTAATTCTGTGGTAACAAGCTCATCGGGAGATGAGTTCAAGACCAGCATTTTAATATTTTGAGGAAACATTAGGTTTGGTATTTAGCTCTGTGACAAACAGCAGGGTGACTAAGACAAACATGTAAAGGGGTAAAAAAAACAACATGCACCTAGTGGGAAAAAAGGCGGAGCCTGCAGGCTCTGCTGGATTCTTGGGACTACAGGAAGTAAACAGGAAGAGGACGAACAGAGTAGATGACGCTCCTTCCCACTACGATAGCAGGAGCAGTAAATAGCTAAAACTAACATAAGGAAATAAATTCTGCTTCACATTCACATATATTGAATTGAATGAATATTTCACATTAAGGTACTCAAAGGAGGCAATGTCAAAATTGTATTTTCTTTGAATGGGTACAGTAAACCTAAGTCTTATGAGACTGAGTATAGTAAATGCTACCTTTCTTTCTGTTAGATACCATCGACATCAAATAAACGATATTATATTTACTCTATTAAAATAAATACTAGGTCAATTATTTTAGCGTTAACCAGCTGTGCAGTTTGATCTTGCCCGCCGCGGACCCAAAAAATTGCAACTTGCAATATTGCAGGCAACAAAAAAAAAGTATTTCACACACTGCAAGGTTTTTTTTTCCCCTTTCCAACCACCTTAAAGAGACAAACATGGCACCTGCATGGAGGCACACACTCAAGTTCAACCATGTGAATACTGCATAAACACGAAGCTTTAATTACACTACACTAATTACACCCATGTGGGAGCCTGGATGAAGGTTTATAAAGCAGTAGTGTTCTGGACAGATGAATGGAGAGAGCATTGCAGTGAACGAGGACAATGGGCCCATCACTGCAGAGAGCCAACTTCAGCTGTTAAAGCCAAACTAATTCATTCAGGGTCATTAAATCATGAATAGAATGTATGAAATTAAAATAACCGAAGAAAGGAGCAAAAAAATTCACAGAAACATCTTAATCAAAAAGAAATGCATCAACCAGTCCTGCAAAGCAAACTAATAACCTCAACTGGTGCTGAAACCGCATTACCTTTGTGGGCGAAAAAGGGAGTTGCAGTAACCCAAACACGAAATACACGCAAACTGTGCAGCGGAGGCGATTCCAGTCAAGAGAGAAGGAAAACAACCTGTAAACCCAACAGTAAACCGAGACTGAAGTGCTGTGACATTTTCAATGATTCTCTGTTGTGCATTGCCCTTTAAGATTTCCATTATGCCTGCGCTTGGAGGGATTTCCGGCCTTGAATGAACGACAGTTTGAGGCAAGGAGCGTTGACGAAGGAGTTCCATCAAGTCTTCACAGACTCTATATACACCAAAACTCAAGCAAATTAATTGGAGGACTAATTAATAAAACTTAAATTATGCCTTCTTTTGAATTATTACAAGTTTGACATTTTGATAATGTTTTGCTTACTGTCGTTTTTTTTAATTGGAAGATATATAGAACACCCAGTCCACCGCCTACCATCTCTAAAACGCACTAAGAGAGACATCTTTAATGCGTACAAAAACTACAGGTGTATGCGTGGTGTCAATATTTTCATAAAAACATACATTAAAATGGAATATTTCCCAAAATATTAATATACATTTCCACACCAATAATGTTAAATATACAATAGTGCAGAGCTTTGACCTTGTGATCATGTGGATGTGGGACATTTTAAGAGTAGAAGTGAAATAAATGTGAATTTGTATTTCTAAATTAGGCTTTTCAATGTTTTTGCTCAAGGCAAAGGGAAGGTAAACGCACATTGATGGTCATTAATAGGTGGCAATCTAACAATAATCGAATTCGCTCTTCCAGCAAATGCCACAATCCCTTCCACTTATCTCCCCCAACATTTTATTCATTTCCCTTCCATTCTCCCTCTCCTCCTTCTGCTGCTCCTCTCTAACTTCAGCCTTTTCACCGCCTTCTTCCCTCACCTACACTACACCACACACACACACACACACACACGCACCAATGACATAAAAAACATGCTCCGTCTTGTGTAATTACAGCCATGTCAGGGCAGGGAGAAGGCTGCAGTTAAAGTCATAGCTACAAGGCTCATATGTGTAAGACAGTGAATGATGTGCTGATAAAAAAGTGGGAACAAAATGCCTCCATCAACACTCAACAATTCCTGTGAGATGTTGAAAGATTGGTCTGGTTGCAATGTCACAGACCAACACTACAGATTCACTACAAGATCATACAAAAAGCAACAAACGCTTTCAGTAAAGCAACCCAACGGGGGGCGCTACTGTCCTATGAGCACTGAGGGGCTCTGAGGGGCAGTTAAAAGCAGCTGGTGTAATATAAAGATACTAAGGTTTAGTATATGGGAAGCGTTAATGCTTTAGCTGAGCCAGAAAAATGAAGCCGACTACAAGGTCACACCCAACAGGTTTTACACTGATAAACAAGTCAGAGTCTTATCATACTCAACACATCTGGGTGAATGCAACATGTGCGTGCGTGTTTGTGTGCATATTTGTCACTGGACAGCAGGGGTGACCCAGATGCAGAAGACATCCTTTACTAACGGGTAGAGGCAGAGATATTGATTACACCCTGCTGAAGTGGTTCCCCTGAATGTTGGCAGTTTTTTTGTTGTCACACTGCCCCCCTCATTTGCTCCAGCAGATATTAAACTGATCACGGCAGATAGCATATAGACATGTCTCGGTAATAACATTCAAAACCTCCGTTTCAACAATTCATGTTCGCATCTGCAATTCATTTTCACATTCATGTTTCATATGCGTTACATGTCAGAGGACACGATGAGTGTTAAAGATGTATCTTTTTTTAAGAGATCCTTTTTAAAATTTAGCTGGAGCTGAAATTCTTCTGTATTTTCAGTAACCTTGAGGCCCTTAAGATGTTTAAAACTACTCCTCACACGCACAACTCAAACCCCACCACACAATTTATCTATGAAATAACTATTTTCGCAACATTCCAAAATAAAACTATAGAAAGATATTTGTATGGATGTCTAGATCCATTTAGACTTTGATTTTGCAGTTTTGCACTTACGTTACCAATGATGCCTTTTGAAAAGAACTGTCCCAATGTTTGATGGTGAAGACAGAAATGATGTACACAATCCTAAATATCCTGACAAAAAACCTCAGGTTTAATAGACGGCACATCACTTGAACATCTTTTTTTATCTATTCCAGCTTCATATATCTAAGATCGAGGCTGTACTTTAATGTTTAAAAGTTACACATGAAAAGGTGGCAGGTTTGCTGTGTCCCTCTTACGCTACTATACTAATTCCTCCTTGGACTACTTCTGGTACCAGGTCTCACGTTACTGTGGAAACGAACAGCCTCCAGACATTTATATAACCTTATTAGCAGGGTTTGAAGTTCAGACGGGCAAACGATGCAAAGGTTCCATTGATTTGTTGAGTAACAGTAAGAGTTTGTAATTTCAGCACCAGTCAGAACCAACCGGTCACTGAGGCTGCAATTCAAAGTGACAAGAGCAGGTTTCGAGCAATTTCTTAAAAACTTGGATTTTTCAGGTTTTCGTCTTCAAGTACTAAATCAATATTAAATTACTTCACTTCAGAGTATGTTGCTCCTTGCATTTGACATTTAGCTACTGTAGCGTCAGGCAACAGTCATTTCAGTATTAAGCATGGTAGTCAAGAACTATCGCTTGTTACTTACTCGCTTAAACTTAAATGTAACACAATTAATTAATAGTCGATTAACTTAATACTTTGACATGGCCTGGCCTTCGCTAGTTATACCCGACCACAATCACTAAATCCCAGAATGACCGAGTGCAACAGTGGCCTCTGATCTAATGGTTCCCAAACGCTGACTCAGATATTTTCATCTATTTTTGGATATTATGGAACCTTTACTCGTACTAGGGTTTCCGCTTAAAAGTCTGTTTAAAACTTTAGCAGTTATTAAAGCATTGAAGTGAAGATAATGTTTTCTCCTGCATAGATCACTCAAGATTAAATATGGAGGTATACACCAAACGATGAAATATGCAGTCTATTTAACGTTATTACTGCCAGCCTCAAATTGAAGTCAGACAAGGGGAATAGAGTGCGAGTGGGAGGTACGTTTTGAGACGTGAGTGTGCCTTGTTTGTGTGTATGAGGGCATCGAAGTAAGACAGAAAAAGTAGTTTGAAAGGATACAAAATATGTGTTGGCACAGGATTGTGGTTTTTTGTGAAATTGTTCTATTTGAATTTACACTTGGTAACCTGGTGGAGTAAAATGTCAATGGGAAACGAGAAGTCAAATCTAAGAGACCCAAATGAACTGACACAAACACAAACACTTACATTTACCCACGTTCACACTCTGGCTTCATCTACCTGCTGTCCTCCCGTCAAACACACATTTGCTCTGCAGCCAACTGTCCCGCCCTGTCTCACAGGTGGACCTAGCATCCAAACCTGAGGATTACTTTACACACTTTGCACTAACCTGATGTCTCAAACATACTAAACTCATGTCCCCTCCCTAGAAACACACACATACACACGCACACGCACACGCACAAGCACATGCAACGCCACCTCCCTCTCATTAAGGTCATTTTCACTGCATGACACCACATCGGCGTGATCACACACTCGGAAGCCGTAGGCATAATCACATCAGAAATTAATTTCATTTACAAAACATGTTTTCAATGGTTCAAAGATATTTAGCATCAAAGCAAAGAAAAATGAAAACAAAGTATTTATAATCCACTCATTTATCCTTCCAATCCAAGTTAATCTAATTTGCAAACAACTTTAAACCCATGACTGTGGCGGCAAAAGATAAATTCACAGCGGCAGAGGCAACAATGGAGTTAATGTTAGGTTTAGACCAAAGTCAAAAACCACTCACATGACTGGATTACTATAAAGTGAGCCACACATGACGGCTTACTGTTTTTAACCATACTCACTGCCTGGGAGCGGCTGGTGTGAGCTCCTAAAACAAAGGTCCCCTGTATGCGGGTCTAATAATAACTGAGGGGTTGGTCTCCTACCACCTCCACCCGGGGGAAACAGAAAGAGACTTCAGGTTGGACTGAAACACCTCCTTCAAACAGACCATGTTTAGAATAATAAATATGGGGCACAGACACTGATGATCTTAGGGCCTTAACCCTGTACTTCACACTATAACTTTAAATAAAAGAACTCAATATGTCCTTTGAGTTCATGGTTGCTCAACATCTGTCTCACTGGCCAACTGTAGGAAGACATCATGACTCACGGCTGTCATTGTGATAAGCAACAGGAGAGACTGAGTGTTACATTGGAAACACGTAAATATTGAGCAAACATATGACTCCTAAATGGTTGAATCACAGTGACACCCTAACACGTACACACTTGCATTCATAAATATATACGAAGACAGTCAGTAGAGAGAGAAAAAACAAATTTTGTTTGAAGAATAGTTACAATTTGTTTGATAAAATCATTGTGATCAAATATTAGACAAAAGTAAAATGTGAAGCTGCAACCATATCATTTCTCTATAAAATGTCCTATAAAATGGCATAAATGATTAATCGGTCACATGTTGTTCACCATTAATTAATTTCCTTCAATGTGAAGCAAGAAAACCAATGATTGTTTAATTTCATAGTCAGCTACTTTCATCCTGGGTTCATGAACGTGAAAACATAACCCTCCTGTCCGCACTGAGGGCACTGATTATCTCTGACCTGGAGGCACAAAGGTACACAGAAAAGCCAAAGGGGGGCTGGGGTTTCGAGAGAGAACTGAAGCACACAGATGAGCAAGCCCAACATGAAGCCACCCTGTGAGGCTGCCACACATGTCATGTGGCCCCAGCACTCAGGTACATCGTTAAATTAACAGAGATAATAGAAGCCGTCAGCTTGGGAAGCCACGGCCTCAAACTGCCTAAAACCCATTCATGCGCTTTCATTTTCTGCTTCACACAGCCATTCATGGGACCATCAGTCTACTGTGACAAGAAACGGCAGATAAACACGGTCTGAAACTATGGACAGCCGCGAGAAGTGCACTTGTTGTTTCAATTCTAAGGAAAAACATCTTCGTGGGCCCCTCACCAGGGTCAAGTGTATGGGGAGATGGGAGTGGATACATATGGCAGAGTGGATATAAACCCATGGGTTGTCAGAAAAAACCACAGGGCACAATGCTGAAGGCAAATTTTAAAACATATAAGTCGTTTTTTTTTCTTTTATAAGGTCAAATATGGCTAGTTTGTGATGCACACCAACTAAAAAATTAATTCCATTGCACACATTTCTTTTATTGTATTTTTAATCTATATTCTAGATTCTCCTTCAACACTCAAACTTGAAGGTGGATTAATAAGGTGGAGTGGGTGTGTAATTTCCACTACATCTGCTGTGTAATAATTGAATTCACAAAAAGTGTTTTCAAGCTTTGTACTTAAGCTCATGCTTTCCACGTTGGATAATTAATGACATTTAGGATGATTACATTTCCCCACTGGCTTCCAAAGTGGTCTAAGAGTTTAACCTCAAATGTAATTTTATGGGGTTAAAGGAGATTGTAGGTGATTGTAACCCAGGCTGACATTTTCTGCTGTAAGGCCTCAGACGGAGCAGCTGTTGGGGGTTGGGGGTATTGTGCCACATAATATCACCAAGGCACAAGTAGCAGCAGGTGTAGGAAGAAATACTCTATGAAAGACATGGGGCTGTATTTAAAGTAGAAAGCATGCTTGAGATCGGGACTGCAGAGAGGCTTCAGAGTGGCTCTTGACCACAGAGGGATTTCTTTTTTTTTCTGTGAACAGATGAGAAGTTTTTCATGTCTATCAAGTATCAAAGAGGTGGACAGTGTGTCAATCTTTGGACTTAGCTGTGCTGAGTGCTTCAACATTGAATAGAGAGTAATCATCTTCCTGTCACATCATCTGCACCAAACGCTCACCACAGTTCACAGAATGTTGAGCAATGACTCACTCACTGTGATCGTTAAAAACAATACACATGTATTTTCTAATAGGACAGGAGTGAAGAGGGATATGTGGCGGCAAAAGATAAAACGCAGCAGTTGTTGAGAAAGCTGCAGAGATTTCACCAAAAGACATAAAAATCCTGAACTTACACGACACTTGAATCATATTGTGTCACCAACCCATGTTTTAACACTGACCTCAGTCATAGGACTTCTGGGATGACATGTGTGCATCCAAAGAACTGGGAAGTACTGGGAACATGAAATACACGCGTAAAAGATACATAAAGTATTAAGTAAAGGAATATTTCGAAAGGAACATCACTCACAAAAACAAGGGGGAGCCTGGTTTACAATACGCTCTACTAACTGTGGTGATAACAGCTGCTGAAGCGAAGCGTCACCTGACACTTTTACAAACCATCCTACTGTTGTCTTTTGTGAGAGTACGCATCTGATTTGCTGCCAGTGCCTCCTAAGATCATGTGTCACCGATGACAAAAAGCAGAAATGCGTCTGGCAACAACAACTCACAGCACAGTTAAAATGATCCTCTGAAACTAATGAAGAGCTAATGAAGAGGGCAAATACGTGTTCATGAAGACTTCTGGGTGTGCCGTTAGGTGATATGACTGGAGGCAGGCGGTCGTCCTTCTACTGACCCACATCTTATCTGTACGCCATACAGTAGCTGAGTAGGTGAACACAGACAGACATGCATGTGCTGAGCCTAATGCGACAGCATAAAAGAACAGATGACTGCTAACCCCAGTAACTTAGTTGCGTTAAAGTGAGAGATTAACCACCAGCTATTCCAGCTTGCTGGGAAAATTAAATCAGAAGTCTTCTTCCTAAACTGATTCAACATCATTATTCAATATTAATGCAACCACAGAATGTTTTTCCTTATTACCAGATTTAAAAGAAAGACCACAGCATTATGAAGTGTCTTAACAGACATATTGTACTACAGAATGGCATACAGATCACTGATATCACTCCACAACAACAGAAGATAAGATGGGTCCCATTTCCAGTCCCATTAGAGCACTATAAGCCCATGATATAACTCCATAAAGCACAATGAGTCCTTGGAAAGTGTCTGGTTATTGTTTTCTATCATTAAAACTGGCTTAATAATTGTTTGAATACGACAAGTGAAAAGGCTGAAAGGGGAACCAACCTCTTTTCTCCTCGAGATCCTGGAGGAACTGCTTGTAAGAAGCCATGGAGCTCATCCCTCCCTCCCAGAGAAAAGAAAGACAGAGAGAGAGGGGGGGGGGGAGAATTGAAAGAGGACAGAAATGGTGTAAAGTAGTAATTGGGAAATGTAGGCAAAGAAATGACAGGGAGAGAAATGGTTGATCAAAAAACCTCAGGTAAATGAATAGAAGAGAGTGGGTGAGAAAAGGTGAACAGAAACTCGCGAGGAAATGATTAAAGAGGTAGAGGAGGAGAAAGAGGAGGAGGGAGAGTCTTAAGCAGGCTACAATCAATCTGTGTGGCCCGCTGGTCCTGTCAAAGAAGAGCCATCCTTAAGCGAGCAGATAATCCCACATCTCTCAGACGCCTCTTTACTTCTCTTAGGAGTGTTGTTGTCCTCTGTGTCGCGTGTGTGCCGGTGCGGTTACTGGAGCTCTGAGTGTGGCAGTGTGTTAGCTCTAAGCCGGATGTAGGAACTGGACTTTGACCACAAGGCGGGTGATGTCACTTCCAGAGCCAGAAACATGTGTTTCACTTGCGTCTACAGCGAGTGAGTGCATGTGTGTGCGTGTCTGAGAAGGAAACTCCAAAAAAAGGAGGCGTGTTTGTAATACTCAAATATGTGTGTGTGTTTCAAAGCAGCATGGTATGTTGGCACTACAGTTTTTGCATGAATGTTTGACTGTCACACATTTGTCATTCAACATACTTCGAATCGTCGCATGCGTCTCTGTGTCTGTGTGTGTGTGTGTGTGTGTGTGTGTGTGTGTGTGTGTGTGTGTGTGTGTGTGTGTGTGTGTGTGTGTGTGTGTGTGTGTGTGTGTGTGTGACGCTTGGCTTTTCAGCTGCTGCTGGATCAACATACTGAAGCAGATTACAGAGCAGGAGAGTTCCCTCTCGCTCTCTTACATTAAAACAAAATGTAAGACTATTAGTTAAGTCATCAAGAGACACTCTTGCAAAATGTCAGCTAAAAGTGATGTATGTTTTGGAGGCTATCGCGGATATCCCTGTAAAAGGTCCTGTACTCAAGGATTCATTGATTAAGTCATCTATTAAACATTGGGAGATAAGATTATCCCACAGTTCAAGATTATCTTTTTAATAATTTCTTTTGTCAGACCAAAACTTGAGGTTATTCCATTTATGATGATTTCAAAGACACAAAAGCAGAAAACTGACGCACTCCAGAAGCTGTCAGTTAATATTTCACATGTTCATCTAACAAATCCATTATGTAAACCAGTTGATGATAAACTATCAATAAAAATATGAAATAATAACTTACTATTTATATTTGTACCTAATAAGTTCCTAGCTGCCTGGTCACGATATGGGGATGACTGACATTTAAGTAAGAATTATTTGAAGCGAGTCACACAATTACTTTTACAGTTGTGGAAGACCTCGGTTCACCCCCTCTGTATGTTCACATAATATCAGCTCTTTTATTCTGCGTCATAAAAACACCCAGTGGTAAATAATTACCTAATACACACACACACACACACACACACACACCTACACACACATGCACGCACGCACACACACACAGAAGAGGTCAGATTAGGCCAGAATGGATTCTAGTTCCATAGAAACAAACGTTTCAGTTTTCTAATTTAGACCAAATACTTCTCATGACTTCCTTCACTTCACTTGTTGGAAACGGTGAGAGAAGAGAGAGAGAAGTGGCATTAAATGTCAACTCCTGAGATAAGTGTACTTATAACAGGAGTTTAATGATGGTTAACGGACTACTGCTGCAGTTCACACCAGGCCACAGGAGCCTAAAGAAAAATAACTAATGTTTATATATAAAGTCTTGGATCATTTTGGAGTGAGTTGTGTTGTGTTCTACAAGAAACATGAACTTGGGTAGCAGGACAATCTTGTGGCCAGGGGACGGAAAAAAAGACATCTCTAGCAGTGAAAGTCTTCTTCACCTTTCTATAGACTGTTGGTCTAGCCGGATAAGTTTTAATTGTCTAAATCAGAAAAATAATAAATGACTTCAAATAAACTGTATTAGATCAGTATAAACAGGTTTGACCATTAAATTAGCAATATGACCTCAAAATTCAATTCAAATGTAATAATTCAGAAAGTGGTGTATGATAGTTAAAACCATAGCTGGTCTTTGATGTTTATTTTCTCCTACACGTGCTTTCTAACCATGAAAGGGACCCAGTTACATAACCCAGTTTGGTTGAGTTGTATAAAAATGGTGGTTCAGAGATGGAAAAAAAAAAGAGAGAAAGCTTCAGATCTTTCACTTCATTCATTCAATCAATCAGACAGTGAGTGGTGTTGGTTGCATGCATTCTTTAAATATTGTTTTTTCTTCGCAACTCGTGCTGTGGTGCATAAGAGTGATCCCAAATGCGAGCCCTGGTCGGAAGTGTTCTTTATAGAAGTAAAAAAAATGATAATCTCAGATTTAAGTTTGATCCATTGACAAAGCATAAAATATCTTCCAAACGCACACTAACACACAAACACAAACCAAGCGCAGAGCAGATAACAGTTCAAAGCCAACACGCTCCGTTCAACATCTCTTTTAAGTTGAGGGCTCCTGACAGAAAATGCTGAAAACTGTTCAGCGATCCTGAACGCTCCTGGGAGCCTTCTCTTTCACATTACCCCGTCAACAGCAGCCCACTGCATCAAAGACCACCCTGGTCACACTGGACACACACATACTCACACATAAACTATTATCCACAAGCACTTTTCCTCGGACCAACCTCACACACACCAGGCCAGAGGAGGCGATGGTGTGACTGGTAACCATAGCGACAGGACACAGGACAGTCCCAATTTCTGGTGTGTTTTCCACCTTCTACACACCCTGGGGCCTGGCAAAATACTGTAAACTGGTCCGGAGGTTTTAACGGTTAACTTTCAAACAACAGAACCGAAGCAAATTAGGAAATATTGGATTGACAGACATCTCAAATGCACCAGTACACAGGAAGTGTTTGAGTAACACATAAACCTTGACATAGACAATTAAGCTACATCCCTGCTGTACATTTGAATCAAATAGATTAGTTTCAGCTGACCTCTCTCTTTCCATAAACACAAAGTGATCTTCAATCTCAAACCAAACACCCAGACTCTGGGAAACAGATGTTTTCAAAATGGGCATAAAAGACCAGATCTGGCACAATTAAAGCCACATATCCAGAAGTTGAAGCCAAGGACGCTGAAGAGAAATAAGATGAGAGTAAATGTATGTATTTACCTTTGTAGGAGGAAGTTTGCAGCAACAGCAGCAACATGGAAGAGAAAAAAAGAAAATATGATTGTTAGACCAAACAATACAGTAATTCTATCAATTTAACAACTGACTGTAAAAAGTAAATCAGTAAGTAATTCATCAGTTTCAACTTTGCTTGACAAAACCTCACAAACAACACGCAGCACATGATGGGAAACACAAAGACTAGTGTTCATTCTGGTAATGAAATAAAAGCTAGCGAGTGGCTCTTCATCAAGCTGACAAACATTGAATCTGTACAGATTCGTCTTTAAACACTTCCTGCTGAAGGTTCATTTAAAAGAGTGACAGTCAGAGAGCCGGACTATATGCTCTGTGACACCACCTGAGTGTTTTGTACAAGTTCATTCATTTTTATCTGATTATCTGAAGTGTACATCTGTCTCAATCAACGCATGTAAATTTATGTTTCAGCACGCACGGGAGCACGCACGCACACACACACTATATGGCGATATCGCATGTATGGCATTGAGCCCATACACATTGTGAGAAAAAGGCCTATTTCTGGGGGGACTAAATCTGGAGAAATTGCAGCGGGCGTCTAAGTTTTACATCGTTTGATGTGTTTCATAGCAGCACACATTGCCTCTCCAGGGGAAGTGAAATCTAAATCTAAGTTTGGTCTCCTTTAATGAGAAAGGTGGCGAGATAGGACGAGGCAAACGGGGAGACTACGGAGAGGATGTAAAACTGGCTTGAACAGACGGCTGGACAGCATGATGCGAGAGTGGGGAGGTGAGACGACGTCGGGCCTCCGATAGCTGGGGAGTGTACAGAGAAACACGCAGGAAACAAAGGCACATTCATCTGGGGAAACCACAGAGGAGTGAGGTGGTAGGCTCTGTTCTAAGAATTGTCACGAGAGACGGTGACAGCCTGAACGTCACTGAGCGTGAGATGGATCTCTACCACAGTATGTCTCATGTCTTCAAAATAATTTTGTCAGAAGGAAGGAAAAAGAGAAAGAGTTTCTGCAGATGCATGGAGGTCAGCTAGTGCACGGTAGAACTAACGAAAAGTGACAGAAAACCCCAAAGAACAACACAGCAAAGCGTGGCACTGACCTAAATCAAGATATCTAGTCCCGTCTGTGTGAAGTAATTCCGCACCCCTGTAGCCTGAATGAAATACCTTCTTTAAAACAAAATATAGCAAAAAAGACTGTAAAAGAAATAAGTTGCCCAGTAAAGCAGAAATAGAGCATGAGATAAAAGTGATCCTCAGCCTGTTTTACGGTGCGTCGCATCTTTGACTAAAGGAACCGCAATCACACGTGAATTCAGATTATTTTCACTTCACCGTTTCTCGCCATGTCTGCGATGGACATATTAATAATAACATCTTGGGATTGTCTACGTGTTGCCGTCAATCTCACAGACGTGTTTCAAAATTGTACTGATCTTTTTAAAAACGTATTTGCTTTTCAAATTTTACACGTTTACCTGCAGTCAATAAACGCACCTTAAACTTTTGGAATGCCTCCGGAACCTTGTGTTGACAGATCAACAGTGGCTCAACAGATTGACAATTAAAACAAACACATCAACACACTCACACACAGAGACACACTGGATCTGAAAAAAAAACATGATAACACAGACATCCACTACGGGCTCCAACATGTCCACCCACAAACCATTAAATGAGCTGCAACATGGGAGCAACAGGCATCTCATAGATGTATGTCCTGTTTGACTATTCCTTACCATTCTCTCACGTTGATAATTAAAAAAATATACACATTTGTTTTTGCTGCCATTTGTTGTATGAATTTCTTAAATAAACCCGAATAGTCATTGCCTCAAATATGTTGAAGTGCGCTAAATACAAAGCAGGGGAAAGGCAAATTGTTATTGAAGGAACATTTTTCCATTGCCCATTACAATTTCAATTCAGTGGTTTTCCATGATTTTAATGTAGCTTGTAACCCAAACGGACTACTCATCATTATTGTGTTTCTTACACAATTACAATGGAGGCTATAAGGGAGAAGAGAGCAAAGCAGGGTGAATGTCAGTGATCCAAACCGATTTTATTCCAACCAAATAGATTTAATTTCTATTTGCAAACAAACATTGAAGGAAGCGACAGGAGTACCAGAAAGGGCAGCTCAAGTATTCAGCTGAAAGGCAGCCAGCTCAGCTCAGACAGATATGGGAGAGTAAGTAGTGGTGGTTTTAAAATAAAACCAGTCACACTCACAGTTACACTCACACAGACAGTACTATGACTAAAATACACACCGACTGCTACATGATCACTTGCACAAACCTATTCATCTGGCTTTTGTGTGTGTGCAGCGAGCTCATGCCATTAGATTGTCAGGCATTTAATTGTGAGCTGCCAAGAAACTGAAGATAGAAATGCTAAAGTAACACTGGAAGAATATAATATATTCACTTTACTGTAGCAACATTGTCAGCTTATCAAAAAAAAGAAAAAGAAAATCAAAAGCCAAAACATTGAAAAATCCATATGAATAGAAAAATAAAGGGCAAAGCTCTTCTTGACACACGCACGCACGCACGCACGCACGCACAAAACAAACACACACAGTAGGCCTATGTGCGTCACATAACCCATGACCGTATTTTCCCAGCTCCAGGGTTAGGTCATGCCAGGATTCTCCTTTTCAACTGCTAATTAAGAGTTACATGTAACTAATTGAAGATACACTGTCATCAACACATACGTCCAAGTCACCATTCCTTAATGTCTACCCTGCTGTGTAAAACATAACACGATTTAAAGTTTGGTTGAAATTGTGCATTGCATATTTCCTTTAATGAACACAGAGATAAAGCTTTATTATGCGTCGTTGTCTTATCTATCTGCACGAATGGGCTTCAGCCCATGATGAAATGAAGCTACTGTTGCTCACAGCACGATGTGTGGTCTTTCAGAGATACAGTCATTATTTATGTGCATTAGAGGGTGAATTTGTAAGACGGGGAAGAGATATATGCATTTTTGATGGGACTCCATTAATTCAATAAACTGAACTACATTGACGCTCTTTCTGTGGGAGTCCCCAAGCTGTGAGAGTGTTATATAATACAATTATATGTATGAGACCCGCTTCAAAGAGACATGGTCAGCACAAAATGATCGTCAAGGGGACCCCGCTGCTGTGCACATTTATGTTGCGCTATGTGAAGTCACACTTAGGGAAAAATAATCCATATTTTTCTGAGGAGCAGCGGCTTTTTAAGAACATATAATAGATATAACCTCCTCAGATGGTTTACTGCTGCAGATCAAATCCAGTGAGAAAACCCCCAAAGGTAAAAATTACGCAACCACCATGGTGGAAATGTTAAAGCTATAGATGTGTTTCCATTGCAGGAATCTTTCCCAGGGAGCATGTGCCTTTTGAGGAATCAGTTCTGCTATCTGCATTTCCACTGGAAAACCTAGGGATGAAAATTGATTTGTGTTCTGCCTGCATAATGCAAAGCTCTACTAGGGGGTAGTGCTTTATGAAGGCACAGTAGTGGTATGGTCTGCTACTCGAAACTGGGTGAGAACATTCTTTCAATTTACATAGGTGACTCAGAAGATACAAAATGAATTTATCTTGAAATACAAAAAACAAAAAAAGCTATTTGCATAAAGCCAGGATTTAGATGAGTTGTATTAGAAGTATTATTAGGCTTACATTTTTAAAAATCAAGGCTCATCAACATCCAACAACAGATCCATCATTGTAGCCTGTCGATTTCTACAGTCAATGCAGATGACTAAATCATCTATTTGATCTTGTTCGTTATAGATTGTCTTAGTAAGACTAGTATACAAACCAGGGAAGCAAAGTCATAAGAACAGGTGTGCTTGGACACAAATGTGGGTTTTGGTTGGTTGTGCTCAAAGGAAGCAGAGAGGAACTAAAGTCAATCCCCTCGATCAAAAGATCTAATGACTAATGAAATTATTTTATTTTTTTCATTTATCTCCCTCTTCCACATTTTAACAGATTCAAAGATTCAAAGTGTAATAGCAGTAGTGGAATGATCAATCGTTTTCTGTTTGTTTAGGTAAGCGAAAGGGGTGAGGTAAGAACTTAAACTGAAAGGTCAGTGAGAAAGTCAAAAAAAAGGACAAAAAAGCCTCTATATACAAAAACTAAATTCATTAATAAAGGATCATTCTTTTCCCAGAGAAACTATTAATTAACTCTAGTCAAGCTTACAGAGGATTTCTGGAACATGAATGCACACCCACAGAGCCAGCACTGTCAGCTACTGGCCAGCTGAAAGCTCCTCATTTCATTACAGAGTGTAATTAATAACCAGACATTAAAAGGCCTAACTAAGCAGCTGCAGAAAAAAAAACAAGGGAGGAAGAGGAGGGGAAGCAGGAAACGAGCAGAAATATTGTGAAACTGTGCGGTGATTATTATTTTAGTCTTACCTTACCCTAATCAATTTTGAAATTATATACGAACACCCATTTTTCACTTTGTTGACTTCTTTCTCAATCTGCTGGTCCACAATCTGCCATTTGTACAATGACACCGGAAAAATGCTGAGCTTTTTCTTTTTTTTTTATATAACAGAGGCTGATTTCAACCCAGAAGCTGGTAGAGCAGACACAGTTAAAGAAATATTTGCCATATTTGGTTGCTGGTAAGAGGAGAGAGAGTGGAAGAGGAGCTGGGAAGTCCCCTCTCTCATAAAGCCATCCATTTCTGAATCGACACCTTGTGAAGCAGCTGGGTTATTCAGTTTGCTGTCTGAAATAGCAGCTTCCACAGAGCAAATGCAATTTGTAACCTTTGCTCCCCCCACCCCCATGTTGCATGTTCTCACTCAACTAAGTTGTATGACTATGAGGTGACTCCTTTATGAAATTAGCCCAATGAATGCTGAGAGTTGTTAATTAAAGTGCAAATGGCAATAAGTTATATGCAGTATAGAAGATCTCAGCACAAGACAGATTTCTCTTCTTTGCCTCTCTTTATACACGGTATCAATAGATGTCAACACCCTGAAATGTGACAGCGATCAGTCATAGTGCACAACATGCAAATACCGATCCAACTGCACCCAGCAGACTCAAACACACACCCTGGTACCGCAAACAGCTGTGGAATACGTGGGGCTATGGAGGGGAGTCAGCAGAGCAAAGAGGGGGTCGTGATGACCACCTCAATAAAAGCTGCTGCCCTAATATTCTCGGTTGGTATTCAAATGTACTTTTTTAATATCTAATGCACCAATTCATTTGTAAAATAAAAAATAAAAAAAAAATCCCACAGTGCACTGGTGAGTTCAGCTATATATGAAAAGGTTGAGGGGATGGGTTTTAATTACATTTATGATTCATCACTTCCTGTGGTGTGAGATACCGGTAATATACGTAACTAAAGTGTACTTGAGAGGATCTCCACTAAAACGGGTAGACTCATATCGGCACGGTAAAAACACGTCACTCCTCATTCTGGTCAAGCGGGTGGCAGGGGGACAGAGGACAGAGGAGAGAAAAAGTCAGGGAGGGGCAGGCTCGTACAGTGGCAGAGGGGACACTCCCAGCAGACTGGGTGCGCCAAGACAAACAGGTGGCCTATGAGACACTGCAACAACTGGGAAACATATGGCATATATATCACATACAGCCCACTCCCTGCTCATCAATCATGCACTTCACATTCATCTTCGTGTCTTTTTCCCCTCTATACGTCCCTCTGTTGGTCTTCGCTCAATGCCACCGGGGACATGTTGAGCAAGGGTAGGGTCAGTTGTTCCGCTGGCGTGCGTCCAGGCGAGGGGAAGAATTCGCTCTCCACGCACACCTGTCTGAACCTCTCTCACTTAAGCCCACCCAGCAGTTGACTTTAAGAATATGTGGACAGGTCTTCGTCACGTATTCGAGCATCAGGATGCTTTACATTTGCATTCGTCATCCGGCCATGAACCCAGCTGCCCAAGTCACACAAGTCTAATTTTAAAATTACAGTATCTACTCCTACAGATGATAGACACAGCTTTGCGACACCTGCTAAGTAATAGCAACAGCTGAGGTGATGATTAAAATGATGAAGATTTCTGACATTTATGTAAAACATTTCGGCTGAAGGTAAAAACTCAAAGATGAGTGAACATGGACAGATTTTACACTTTAAGATTAATTTACTCTGCACTATTATTATTATTATTTATACTTAAAATTTGAAAAATGTAAAACTACACTGTATAGTTTTTTGCAACATCCTGCTGTTGCCTCCATGTCCAGCAGGGAGAGAGAACAATGTGCACTTTCAGGCTATCAGAAGCACCAGCCACTATTAATATACAGAATGCCGTGTACAGGAAATTACGCTCATACACAAAGGGCCTCGGGAGCTATTCGGTAGCTTGGGTATCTGGGAATTCAGACAGCAGAAGGAATTTGAGTGTGAATGGAGCCACATTACGACATTCCATCATGCAAGTTAACCTCGAAAAGTGAAACAGTTCCAAATCTACGAGATGCTTCAACATGCCACTGTAAAAACTGGCATGATAAAGTCATTATGTCAAACCGGTGTCTCGGCAGGAGTGGCTGTAAGGCAGCCAAACGCAAGTCATTTTTTTCACCCCCCGACATAACAAAGATGACTTCTGGAGAAAGCCGCATACGGCCACAAAGCGGGTGGTACAAAAATAGGCCTTTGTTTAACTTCTTGCTCACTCCCAGTGCCCTTCCTGCTTCTCTATCTCTCCTGTGTGATCTGTTCCTCCCAGTCTCTCCAGTTTCTCTCCCTCCCCACGGTGGCGCGTTCTTGTCCTCATTTCTCGTCCTTTCTCTATCAGTCTCTTTTCCTCTTCCACAACTTCTCACTCTCGTCCTTCTTTCACTGAACTCTGGAAATTGCAGCCCTTCGCTGCCCCATTTTCCCCTTTCAGTCGCCTTTCTTTACTTAAGCATTTTTCCCTGGATCACAGCGTTTATATACATAACAGGTCAAAACAATTAACATTATTAATATTTTTAGCCAGGCTGCATACCACTACACTACTTTCTCTCTCTGAAAGCTACTCTTGTTCACACCCGTACCACCTCTCTTCATTCCTGAATAAAATTCCAAAGCACGAAGGTTTTGTCTGGCTGATTAGAAAATAGTAGGAGGTAAGCACTGACTGCAGATTAAGATCACATAAACTGAGAATGTTCAACACAAAAGACAGAGGAGTGAAATCTGGTGATTTTTTTTTGTCAGGGCACCGAGTTTCATGTATGCACTACGTACAGAAAAACATCAGTCTTGGGCCACTCAATAACAATTTAATCCTCACTAAACTACCTTTTCCACCTTCACAGAACAATGTTAGATCTCTTCAATAAAGATTCAAGGTCCCTAAGTAGTTGAGTTGAGTTCCGTGTGAATCGGTGCCGTCATCGAAAACTTTGGCGGCTATACTCCCACCAGAATCTGCCATGACAATTAATTTCTGCACTTCTAAGGACTAATCTTGTGTTTACACATTCTGTGCCTCACAAATTGTCTTGACAAATCCAAACGCCGGCTGTAGAGAACAACCTATGGAGCTGCTCGATCACTTGCACGGACCCAGCGGGCCAAAATTGAGAACCAAACTGTACAAGAAATAAACTGAATTATGAATTGAATCGAATGATTCTGTATCCACAGGCTGTGTTGCAGAGTCAAAGGGAAATCCTGCAACATTAACCAGGGGCTAGGTAACCCCAGTATTTAAGGAATGTACTTTCAAGTTTGCATTATGCAACACATGTTAACCAGTTCAAGTGGGACTCGAGACTTTCCCACGGGGTGGGAATTTATTTAGTGGTCCACCCTAAGGGTGTATTCAGCCTTCAAAATGTTGAGCTGTTTGGAGAAGTGGACTGGATTCTTGTGTTTAAGATTGATCAGATTGCACCATTGTGGCACATACTTTTTTGAAAGAAATACATAAAGCAATCAAAAAAAGATGGAGACACATCTATTGCAAAACAGGGTTCTTACCCCTCATAAACATCCACCTTTATTATTTAATTAAAGACTCACTCAGGGGAAACTAATCTTGATCTATATATATATAAAATATCTTCCTGTTTTAAAGATTAAATAGTTTAAGGATCTCTTTATTATAGTAGCTCGTTTATTATGATTCAGAACTCATGGTCTAACTACATGCGAACATTTTAAGATAATGTAATGAAAATAAAATGCTGTCGTTATAACCTAATATACATCGGCAGGAGCCCAACAACAATTGAACTTGACTTTCAGTTACTCAAAACTAATTGGCTTTGGAAGTTATAGGTGCATTACGAAGAAAAGGAGAATGCATGTGTTTGCAATTTCCTGTTTTCTCCATGAGAGGCTAAAAAAACAGGGAAAAGAAAAACAGTGAAGATGTAGAAAAATCTATCTGACCACCACTAGAGGGCTGAGTTCAGGGAAGATGGAGGGACGGAAAAAGAAAGACAGGTATGGCAGGACATGAAGGGAGAGATCGACAGGTAAAGAGAGAGACACAGTTAAGGCTAGGAAGAGAGGCAGATACTGTACAGGGCAACTGAGGGGGGAATGTGAGGGGTAGACATAGAGAAGGAGAGGAAGAATGGAGGCAGAGCGAGGATTAAAGGGAGTGATAAAACCAAAGTGAGAGGAAGACGTGTGAGAGCAGCCTTGTCTCCTCTGCATCAGACATAAAGATTTCATTCATTCGCGCCGGACAAACACCACCACTCTGTGCCCTCATCTCCCCTCCTCCCCCTTTCTCTCGGCCTTTGTTGCTCCCACCTCCCCTCCTCCCTCTCTTTCGCCCTGCTTCTCCATCCCCATTGATGTGAACAAAGTGAAAGGGAAATCGCATGGTGCAGCGCTGTGATCAGGCTCCGCTCTAACCCGCGCACTCCACAGTGCACTCCCCTTCTCAGAGAAGAAGTGCGGCGCTGCCAGCAGAATGGCCCGGAGAGGTGCTGACTGGCAGAACGAGGTCCCCGGAGGAGCCACGGGGTGATTTTTAACGCCCCTCGCCTTAACATCACGCTGACCAGTTTCCTCGATTCACGCCGAGGGAAATGATGCGACAGCAAAGCCCAGAGCCAGCCTGCTCGCCCATCCCCGGGACCTGGAGGAGGCAAGCGAAGCAAGAATGCTCCGCCGTCAGCAGGACAGAACACACAGATGCAGTAGGCTGCAGCAAGTAGCTCACAGCACTCAGCAGGCAAAATGTGATCCACTGCTGTTGTTGTATACGGTCAGTTTGGTTCAGGTGGTGGGGGGAGCTAAAGCAGCAGGGATTCATTCAAAAACAAACGCTGAGACCAAACTGATGTGTGTAAGATGCTGCCCTCTCACTCAAGACACAACTAGGATTGATTGATTGATTATATATATATATATAAATATATATCTTCCATGTTCAACCCTCTGATACATCAGATCAACACCTTGCTAAAATGTCCTCGGGTGCGACACTGGATCTATACACCGCGTTCTGAATCTAAGCCCGACCTTTGACCTCCCTACACGGTGCAATACAAAAAGAGACCATTCAACGACATATTAATAGTGTTTGTGGTATGCATATGGTTGCATGCGGTTCAAACATGAAAGCAGTTCATTCATGAAGTCACATTTTCTGCTTATAGATCTAGCGGTCTACACCAGAAGTTTTCAAGCCCATAAACAGGACACACAATTTCCAACAAGTATATCAGAATACATGTTTTGCCCCCTGTGTTTAGTCTTCAACAGTTTAATGTATTTTTTTCTTTCCAAAGTGGGAAAATGCAAAGTCAACAGTGACAGTGAGCAGAGCAAGTTACAGGATGAGACATGGGATATGTAAATGTAGAACATTAAGTGGGAAAACATTATTCTGCCAGGAAACACCAGAGGAGGCAGTGAAGAATAACTGAAGGGAGGAAGGGAGAGACAGAGAGGCTGCGACCATCACATCATGTCCAGCAAAGTTACACTCAAATTTCCACATTGCACAAACACGACTTGACATGCACACCCAAACACACTCACAAACATATGACAACCCCCTCTCACTCTTCTGCACATACACAAACAAGGATCAAAGGTTAGATGTGAACTGTGATGTGGATTATCTGATGCCTGAAGAGACGTGTCCTAAAAACAGGGAGTTTATCTTACCCTTCTCCCTGAGGGCGGCACTTCAAACCACTTGACTCTGGTACAGGACAAATCCAAACATCATCTCCTTTATATGACTTTGCAGCATTACAATTACACCATTGTCTCTATTAAGACTATACTACTAAAACAATTTTTCATAGTAGTGTTGTCGTCAAATTGTTCTGCCACACATAAGCTCGCCCCAACAGCAAAACTATGTGCTGTGTTACATAAACCCACTTATTGAACATTAATGTACATAAAGGGGCATTTATCCAAACCTGTTCTAAAAGGTAAGATTCTAGGAGGGGCCATTTAAGAGTCACTGTACTGTATGTTCAGGAGTAAGACAACAATGACGATATAAAAGAAAAAAAAGGCTGCCTGAGAGGTAAATTGGAAGTAGGTGTGGAACCACAGGTTACAGGTCACGTTATCAAACAATCAGGATGTAAAACAGGCTGCTCATATCTGACAGGAAAGAAGACTACGAATAGAACCACACTTTAAAGTCTCCACACAGGTCGTCGGTGATAAAGGCTAACACCCTGGTTTGCAGATAGGGCTTTGGACAGACATGTAGACCCACACTCTTGGCCTCAACTATGTAGCACATGGGAGTGTGCTGTCTTCAAAGCATCCAGGTATGTCCTCTACAAAAGCGCAGACATGCTGCAACTGGACCTGTGCTACCTCCGAGTACGGCTGCAGGTGGGAGAGGCGGTGCTCCTACAGTTGTGAGGAGTCTGACTGGCATAGTGCATTACTTAGCCCCGGACCATCACCTCAGCCACACGGTCACATAGTCACACAAGCCTCGCAGAGACACCTTCTTACTCTTATTACTGTTGTTTTCACATCTGTAGGGGTTTGTTTAAGCGTTACTATGACACCCAGCAAGTTAAATCACTTGTTTTCATTTCCTGTTTAGTGACTATGCTTCAGAGAAACTAGAAGCACAAAAAGGCAGAAAACCGCATCATAATGAGGGAAATCTGACTATAGAAACCACTGGCAGTGAAAATGTCACTGCGAGTTGCATGACACCGTCACGCCACTTGCTGCCTAGTGATGCCACTCGAGTATACATTACCATGCACCCATGGCCTGATTTCAGAAACCACAATATGTGCAGACACAAAAAAAGGACAAGCTGTGCTTACCCCCACACTAATTCAATATTCATAACTTTTCCAAGTAAGTAAGAGTGCCATCTGGCTTCTGACAAGAAAAACACCTTCAGATCGGATATCCAGACATTCATTATACCAAAACAGAAAAACATCGAAATCAGATTTGAAACTTATTTCAATTTGGCCAATTCATTATAATGTGGATGGTGATGGGTTGGCTAAGCAGGGGAGAGGTGGCCTAGTGTTGAGGGAGACAGGCATCAGACCAGAGGGTTGCCGGCTCGAGGCCCAGTCGAGGCGGTCTCCCTCTGGAAGGATGCACGAACCCCCGCCAAAAACAAAAGAGGCGCCACCTCTAATGCCCTTGAGCAAGGCACTAACCCCATCTGCAGCATGTCTTTTTTTTTTTTTTTATAAAACATCCATTAATATTAACCAGCTCAGGGACAAATCGACATACTGCTGTCAATACAGGAGAAAGCTTTACTTAAAAATGTTCCAGCTAATTTGAAGCAATTCTTAATTGCCTGGGCAGGCATTGGCTTTAAATGTCATGCTAAAAGTATTCATTGTACAATGAGGAAATTAAATTACAGGCATGTTCAGATTCAGTGCAAAAACACGGCCTCTGCGAACGTTCTGGATATGATGGCACTGTCAATGTTTAAAAAGGAGTCATACCAATGTTAATTATAAATTATGGACTATAAATTGCATAAAAACATGGATTTTATACACCATTTTTAAAATGTAGTAATAGTGCTACAGCAGAGATTTTTCTTGAAGTAAAGAGAATCATGAGCCAACAACATAAAATTGAAACTCTCATTTAGTGGCCTTGAATAATCTTTAAAATATTCAGTCAGATTAAGTTGTAATAATTTGACAACCCACAGTATCAAAATGCTGTGTTCTCTATTTTTATCAGTCACTTAGTGTAGTATGGCAGTTTTCCATTTTTTAAGTGATGACCGCTCCCAGCTGCCATAAGGTGAAGCTACTGTACTACACTGCTGATCACGACATAAACTCCACGCAAAAACTCCTGGTTTCCTAGGAAAGACCAGAAAGTGGGTAAGAGTAAGTAAAGCAGGGTAAACGAGATGTGTGTATACCGATCGTACAAAACAAGGAAACGAAGGGACATAAAAATGGACAGGAAGAAACAAGAAAAAAACAAACTAAATAGGAAAGAGCATTTCTGTGCTGCAAACTTATTGCGTAATAATGTACAAATACATACATGCATACAAACTAATCAAATTCTAATGCATCATCCAGTGCATAATTTAGACGGACCAATAAGTGATGCAAGCAGTTCAATCGATGGAAATACTCTTATTGATGAAATAATCTGAAATCAGAAAAGGCCATTTGATTTCATTCAACTATGTGCTCTTTAAAATAGCAGTGCGGTGACCCCAGTGGTCGAGGAACGTGCTGCGTGGACAGCGTGTGCTCGATTGGACTTTGGCCGGGTGGGCCATTTGCTAAATAGCTTTCCCCTACTCCCTTGCTCCATATCCCCTCGCTCTCTCTCCCTCCCTGAGCATCTTTTGCAAATGGAGACATAAAAAAACCTTTGTGTGTGTCCAGAACGCATTAATTGGCACATCAGGAGAAAAACTAACACGGGCACTTACCCGCAGCCCGATACAAAGCACAGGACTGTTCAGTAACCTGCTGGAGTGTGGAAACATTAGGCCTGAATGAGAAACGGCAGCAGAGCTCTCAGGAGACCAGCCTGGCTAAAAAGGGCCGACTATGGGCATGCACTTTTAGTTTTCTCCACTTTTAAGCTTCACGTGTACGGCAAGATGGTTCAAATCATACAGTACACAAGCTAATTTATTCCATCCTAGAGATAAAAAGCTATAAGTTTATGTTGTTGATGTAATCAACAATTTCCTGACAAGCTCTCAAGCATGTGTGTGTGCGCCGTTTCCCATGATCCCACCCCAGACTTTGTGCTGCCTCTGCCAGAACAGGAGACGAAAACAGTCCCAGCATCCTCCCTCTATCATGTTAGCTATGTCAGGAATGTTCTCCGGCCTCACTCATACCCTGCTCTGCTGTGTCACTGCCGGCTGGAACACACGCACATTTGAAAGCACACCTGCGCGTGCACACACATAAAATAAATCATCTGGAATTTATATTACAGTAATTGTGTGTTATGTGACATATGGTACATGTAATTATATTAAAATAAACTGAATTACAGATGACTGAGAACCTTCACAGAAATGACACAATTGTGTACTTTGCTGAGAGATAGTGACTAATCAAGCTCTAAAGCACACATGTGTGTTATAATACAGACACAGAACAGCCTTCGGCTATAAAGTAAAACTGAGCGGTGATAACAGTGACTACTATAAATGCAACCTTTTCTCTGTCCTTCTGTTTTAGTTGTGGGGCTTCAATAAGGTATTGAATCTCCATCAAATGTGACCGAGGAATTTGTGTAAACCTTTGCATATTTATTTGAAAATATGATCATAGCATGGCAGCATTATTGTTATTATTTATCTTATATGCTCACTGACAACACTGCACTAATTTCA
Organism: Colistium nudipinnis; assembly: GCA_016785305.1. NCBI lineage: Eukaryota > Metazoa > Chordata > Actinopteri > Pleuronectiformes > Rhombosoleidae > Colistium > Colistium nudipinnis. The sequence continues at coordinate 497,899 of JAFBJU010000566.1, read as the reverse complement.
TTAGTTCCTTGAGTAAATGGTTTTATTTTCCTCCACATCTACGATACCCTGGGGTGACTTCGTCCAACCGACAACACTTAAGTTTGTTTTTCTGAAGCTTAAATCCAGCTTCCCACGGCAAGCTCTGTTTTCTTTGCTAAGCAGCAGCCAGTCATGACTTGCTCGCCATTTCTCATTAAATGTCTGACAAGATCAATATCTTCTTCAGCCAACAATGTGATAATTATAACCGACGGTTGGGCCAGCAGCGTGGATCGTATTCAATCAAGTAATCAAGAGTATCGTCATGTGGTATGAAGCCGCCAAACCAAACTGGAAAAAATGTGACTTTAAATCCCTTAGGATTATATTTAGTGGCACCTATCCTCATTACAAATACAGACTATAGTGTGGTGGAGGTTAGTGGTAGCCTCCTTCTCACATCACACTGTGTCAAATTCAATAACTGAATGTTTCCAATTATACGAACTCAGCACCTTAGGTTTTGCCCATTGGTATAGGACATGTGCACAATTTGACAATGTCAGCTCTCAATCCCCCCCTGCCCCTCTCCTTCTTCTCCTCTGTCCCCTCCCCCCTCCTTTGAACCCCTTCACACCTCTAAGAGCGAAGGTTGCCATCATCCCACCCTGCCTCCACCCTATCCATCCATCCATCCATGCCCCTCCAGGAATGTTATTGTCTGATTAAATGCTTCAGATTAAAACAGGAGAAGAGACAGAGTGAGGGAACGTCAGACGAGGACGGCAGGAGGGACAGAGGGAGGGATGAGGATTAGCAAAAGAGGGGTGACAGACGGTATATCCAAAAGACCTGCTAAGGGCAGAGGAGCTGCACCCTCCCCCTTCTATGCTCCCCTTTCATTATCCTTCCTTCTCTGTATGGAGGCATGCTTCAAAATGCTATGATTTAGGTATAAAAATATAACTACTTGTTTTGTCTTTCCTCTTTATTTTATTTTTTGTTTCTTTCTAATGGAGGCCGGAAACATCTCTAAATTAGTCTCCTGAATACATGTTAATCTTAGAGCCTTGAGCTACTAAAGATACTAAATGAATTCAGTGAAAAAGAAATTCAAAGTGAAACATCAGTGTCTCTACAGGGGTTTGGGTATGAGCGGGACATTAAAGTGGAAATCAGAAGAGGTCCATACTGGCAGTCCAACAGAGCATGGGTCTCCAGCCTGGCAGGTCACGTACCCCTTGACAGATGGAGCCGGTCGGGTCCCACACACACACTGACATACAGTACTTAACAACAACACAAAATTAAGTGTGCATTAACACACTTAGTCGCACACAGGCAAAACGGATACATCCCTCTACTTGAGTGCAATCAGCCGTGTGCTCACACACAGTGTATATGAGAGCATGTGGTTGCATGAAAAGCAGGCATTTAGTGGCCGGACTATTAGTGAGCATAGCAAGCACAAAATTGCACTGTTGCAGAAACACAACAGTGGCGGACAAGTCAATACCAAATGGCTATCACACTGAGTCTAAGCATAAATTATAATAAGGTAAAACAAATATTCATCTTCTGATTTTGTGAATGTTTGAGCCAAAAACAATGTATAATTCCTTGAATCCTTTTCTGATAAGAAAACCATGTTTCTGATTGATCAACACAATAGGGGACAGTATACTAAGGAACAGCTGATCTTTCTGAAGCAGTGCACTCACTTTGGCACTAATGGATTGACGCAGAAAATGTAAGGACACACACTCACACACATGTGATTTTGTATTGTCTAGTTCTTCACTGGAGCTGAGCAGGTGAAAACAATCAAACCAATACCTTATATCATTTCTGGCCATTTTTTAATCGCTTTTTTACCTTAAAAAGTCCCTGATGTTGCCTGAAGAGGTGGGAGGAGGCTAAGGATGAGGACATTGCTGCTGGCACAAAAAAAGCAAGAAGCTTACAGGGGGATAGTTGAGATTTTACAGCTCTGTGGGAAAAAGAAACATACTTAAAATAGTGCAACCTGATTATGGCAAACATGATGGGGTAAAGTGCAACAGTTCAGTGTTTCCATGTCAGCAGGTGGAGCTGCCATTATGTCAGGAACATATTACATGCTACGGGTAATACGGCTCAATTTACTCATTATCTTAACACCGTATCTTGGATAGCCCCATTATATCTCTGAGAGACAATCGGCTTCATATTCGTCCAGAAACCCAATCAAAGGCCAAAGCTTTCCCCACTACTCCACGGTGTCAGTGCCAAAGAGAATTACACAAGTACCACAGAGAAAATCCCAGTCGGACAGGCCGGAAACCAGAGAGAGGTGAGGCCATGGACCAGTCCAATGTGATGGGGGTGTCCTGGGTCTTTGCCAGGCCATTGCTGTAGTAAAGTGGATGAATGGGATTAGGGCTTGGCCCCTTCTGGGGGTGTGGAGGGGGTGTGCAGTTTTTGGATGGACCAGATTACCCTCTGCCTCATTTGAATGGCAAATCCTGACACCAACTCGCATGCACAAGTACATGCACATAAACACACCAAGCATCTGGAAAGTGGTTTGTAAGAAATACACTGGGGAAAAAGCGAAATAACTAACAAACAAACATACTTGTATTCTTTGGAAAAGGGTATAAACTCGTGATTATCCCAGATTTTTTTTTTTTTATATAAAATCCTATATTAAACAATAGTGAAGAATGTACAGCAACAGTTGCCCATCATCCAAAGTCATGTTTTGAAGATTTATATCGTCTTACCACATCCCATATATAAAAAGCAGGAACAACGATTCACCATTCAAATTGCATTAATTTTCTCTGAATCCACTTATTTAACTTCTTCCCAGTTCTGGTTAAACTCGAAACCCCATAAAATAGACCAGTGCTTACTGAAAACTTGCCTACAATGCCTGCTCAAAAGGATTTGGGTTATTTTAGAAGTCTAAAGAGGGACTAATATCCTGCTAATCACAATAAAAATAGGACAGTAGGGAGAACGTCTGAAAAAATATATGTATTTATCATCAAACCATCATTCACATTCTGATGATAACATGACATTGATAACTAAGAATCTTCACAGATATGTCTTTATCATTTTTTTTACTAAGCTCAGAGTTAGGAAACACTGAATTGATTTACTAATTGTTTAAATGTATAGTAAAGGCTTGACTAATGGAGTAAAGAATAAACACACACACACACAACCTTTGTGGCAGTGTTTCCGGTTTGCGGGTGTGTACCTTCTAAGTGGCCCAGCTCCAGTGTGTGACCTAGTGTCCCACAGTGAGCGTGCAGTCAGCTGAGAGTCGAAGGCTGAAGGAATTGGAGCAGATTAAAATTCACCCCGCTTCTCTCGAAAGTCACAAGCCGGAGTTGACACTCGTAGCCAATCAGGACATCCTTTCATCTCGCAGGCTTTAAGAGCAGAACACACTTCCAATAGCATGGGTCTGACAGTTCACACAGGTATTAGGAGGCCAAGACAAAAAAAATGGGGTTTGTTTATAGAATACATCTCTTCTAAATCCATGGTTTTTCTCAATAGTAGATCAAATTAAAGAATTCCCCTTGTTTCACTAAGAGAAGATACTTATCTGAAAGGAACTGTATCAATCATAATTTGTTAATACCTACTGCCTTTCTGCGAGCATTTTAGTTGATAAGAATGTATATTTCAATAACATTCTATACCTAACACCCAAAGTACATTTAGGTATTCCGCAAAAGGCCAACACCTTATTCTTATTATGGAGGAGGGCGAATAAATGAGAGTGGTTGTCACATACTACTCAGACAGATGATGCCCTATGGGGGACTGAGCGTGCCTGTTCCCCGTATTGCCTTGAGAGGAGCACCCATGATTAATTGATTATCTTTCTCCCTGTTTCTTGCTTCTTCTTGAAAGCTGTGCCGTATTTTACACCTGCACACTGCACATTCTGCAGTAAACACAGACATTTGTAGTAGTAGTAGTTTTATTTGAAATGGATTGTATTGCAAGGGCAATACAATCCATTTCAAATAAAACTACTGTACAGATTTTCTATATTTTTTTCCTATGGCAAAACAATTGATTTGAGAAAGTTTCCGTCCCAATTTAAATTTTACTCTTAATTTTACCATTCCATCCAATGGTCAATGGACAAACAATGTTTTAAAATTTAAACTGCTTAGTGTGTGTGTGGGGGGGTGATTCCACAGAGGTCACAACAACAGCAGTTTGTACCTTCTCCTGTTTCCGAGTGGAGACTGAAGTACAGGCAGATCTCCAAGGATTCTGCAGACCCACAAACACATATGCGCATGCATGCACGCATTGCACATGCGCACACACAGGCACACGCAGACGCACAGTGTTGTCAGGCATGGCAATGACGACTGATATTCTTGACCTATTTTTCCTTGAAATGACTGCACACGGAGATGCACAGCCAGAGTTCAGCCCCATTTCCTGAAATGACATCCAACATTTAGGAAGCACCCACAGAGATGCGATAAACAACACTCTGCTGTATGAGTGCAAACACAATGAGATTTGACAACTGCCACGCAATCCAAACGAAAAGTTCAAAATATGTGGCATGGCCACACTGCCTTCACTGTTGTGAATAGTGCGCCATGAATACAGGCCCTGTGTGCCGCTGAGAGAAGAGAGGGTCACTGTTAACACACACACACACGCAAATAGGGACTAACACACATTTATACGTCGGAGCAAATATTACACATTTCTTGGCTGCAGTCCTCACGTCCATTCAACTCCATTCTCTCCCCTGACCAACACACGGAGGTGCCCACAAGCTCACACATGCCCAGGCACAATAAAGCTCATTGATTATATTACTAAAAATCAGCTGGGTGCTGGTTATGCAAGAACCCTGGGGGCTGAAGAAAACTGCTGGGAAACAGTAACGGGGGAGGGGGGCATGAAAGAAGAAGGGAGGAGTGGAATACAATTTCACAAACAGATTTATTGCTTAAAGAGTCAAGTGCCAGACAGAGTTCATTTTGACACTGCAGTATTTTTCTTTTTTTAACAGCTGGGCGTGATGAGAATCTTTTTTCTGGTTTTATTTTGCATTCTGTATTGTGCTTTATTAAACACGCACTCACAATAACCGTCTCATACTAAATGAGCAGCTTTTCCCTGCTTTTGTAAATGTGTGCTCTACTTTGAAAGCGATGGTCTTGAAATTGTATATCCTTTTACTATATGAAAGCTCAAAAATTGGGAATGTTAAATGCCTATTCTGTTATGGCCCCACTCACCTACTTATTTCTGATAGCAATTTTAATGCATTAATAACAAGCAATTTGCCCCAGCAGGGTGGAAAGGCTTCACAGCAGAGGCCAGAGCTCTGCGAGCGATTGATTTCCCTGAAGTCCCCTTCACACACACACACACACACACCCCCACGCCCGCACGCATGCACGCCAGCAAGCACGCCTGCACGCACGCACGCACACACACAGGCACACTTCCCTATCCCTCTACAAATGGTTGAGTTTTTCCTGCCAACACAGTCAGGTGCGGCTGGAGAATGTGACCAAACAGGAAGTAACTAGGGAAAGACGGGAAGGCAGGGAGAGCATAATAATTAGGAGATAATGAAATGTGCCAATGACAATGGGAGGAAAATGAAGAGGGGGAGCAAATGAAGAAAAGAAATGTTACTGAGCAATGGGGCAAATTAAACCGCTAAAATGAGACAACTGTATGTACAATTTGAAGCAAGGCTATTTAACTACAGCAAATTAACTGATGATATGAAGACGAAAGTTATGGTATTAGGGGCACATGTTGGTTCATGTAACAAAGGAAATATTCCAGAAAAGTCTTGACCAGGGTGTGATCTGTGAGGCAGACTGAGATTGTGCTGTATGATTGAGAGATGTGGCGAGATAAAGGAGGAGGAAGAGAAGGCGCGAGGTTGTGTGCTTGCAGGCAAAGCTCCACCGTGCGAGTCAGGGAGTCGGAGGGGGGAAAAAGTAGGCCACGTGGAAAAATCCAGCTGTAATGATCCAACTATGGGATCGGACAATAGCTTGCACGTCTGGCTCTCTTCTTTGAATGTCTATCTTCTTCTCTTTCAAGATGCAGTTTTCGCCTCTCTTAGATAGTTACTCAAGTTGCTGTCTTTCACTTTATATCCTGTGACTTTCCACATCCTGTCTCCTTCTCTCCTGAGACTACAACTCTCCATCATAGTATTTATAACTCCTTTTCCATGTATTCACACTCACCCCCACCCCTCATTTACTTGATTTCTTCCAGTGTGAGATTATTTGGCAAAACCAGTTGCCCACTACCAAATATCAACATTTGAGTCTAATTTCACCAAAAAGGGGGGGGGGGGGGGCAGCAACAGATGCAGCTTAATAGGATTCATGACGTGGTTGGAGGAGCACAGGCGTCCTTTGTGGGTCCACACAAGTGTGGAGAATCACAGAGACAGGTACAACCACACAAACACTTGACCTAGAGAAGCAGGAAGAGCTGGCCTACACCGGCTCACCACTTCCTGTAATCCCACATTCAACTTCCATTTCCCACTCTGGGTCAATGACCCCTGAACACGTGAGGTAGAAATTGGAAGTCGATACATATGACTTTCAGCACTGAAATTACAGTATGACAATGTGATCGTACTGCAAATATCAGTTGGAATAACACTAAATGACTGTGTGCAAAGTCATGTGGGACTTCAAGCAGAACAGTAAAAAATGTATCCTAAAGAGCAGAATATAGCCACATTGGCAAATTGTCTTTTTTGCTTCATTACCACATTCCAGCCTACAGGGTCAAAAACATCCAGACAAACACATTCACAGAGCACAGGGGGGACTGAGCTGCCAGAAGTTGGCACTGCCAGTAGACTGATGAGTTAGAGGTGTTAAATATACAGAGAGAACATCATCTTCAGCCAAAGATCTGCAACAACGTTAACCCTGCACTCCACCGAGACCTCACACACGGGAGCACAGGACCTAAAACAGATTTCTCACAGAATAAAACTAAAAATGGTGAAAGAAAAAATGTAAAAATGATTTGACTTTTTGCAAGCACAGGACAACATTTAAGCTCTGTGAATTGCAGCCCAGCTAATCAAATGTTTTGGCTATTGAACATGACAGACTGTTCAGAAATCCATTTTCTCCCGTCTATATTTTTAAAAGGGTAAAGTTCGGGTCCCGTGTTTCCGGACAGTCATTTTCCTCTGAAAGTTTAATTGTTTGGTGTCCTACCAGGTTTCCTGCCCCATATTTATCTCGAAAATGATTTTCAAAGACTGGCATTTTACCAGTTGCGTTTCAATGAGCATGGTGCACATTTAAGCTGTAAATGTTATTATTCCCATTCCATACGTTATTATTACTAAAAGAAAACAAAACAGCACAAGAGAAAAGGCAATACTATGTTGTTTTCTAAATAATTGTTGTGGTGCTACTTGCTCATGTGACTGTTGGTGTCAATCCACACAAAACCACAGGGTTTTCCACTGACTAAGTGCCTGTTTTCTTGGTCAGGTCCCAGCGGTTTTCGATATACTGCTTTAGATATCCTGTCATTGTTTCACAGAACAGTTACACACACACGTATAATTTCACGGAAAAGCACCAACACACAAACGCTGCAGCACCCATGTTAATAATTTAAGCTGGATCAAGTGTCCCTGCTCCAGTTACTGTCAAGTGATGCCAATGGCAGACTGTCAAGTTCACATTTCCCAGTCTATTCTTCCTGACAACTGCTACAAGTGACTCACACACAGCTGACAGGGAAATTAAAACTCACACACATATACAAACAGGAAAGTGGTCATAGGGTTAGATTTGCCACATCATATGAATCCAGACTAAAAGGAGGTGGAGAGAAAGAGAACCATAAATGACAAAATGACCGAATGACGGGGGTGAATCTGATATCATCCAGGACAGTAGGTAGGCTGCTGTCACTATGTCTTCAAAGAGCATGACATTATTGAACAGTGACATGTTGCAATAGACATCCTCTTAGTGGATCGACTCCAGAGGACACAGTCCTATAGGGTTACCGCCTCAGTACAGCACAGACAGGGAGACAGAATGATCTCCAAAATAACACAGAAGTCAAAGTCTAAGACGTTCAACCTTAAAGGGCCACAAAACACACATTAATCTAAGGATCTAAGCAGATGTCAGAAGCCTTGTCCTTGACGCATACTTCTATTGATACAGATCAGCAGTGTACAACAAACAAATAACAAAAATATACCCACAACTAACCCTCCAATGCTGTGTGTGAACTTGAAACATCCTTACAGTTGTTTTTGTATTATGTATAGGTTGTAAAAGTAAAGAGAGAGGAGCTAATCCCGTCCCGTCTTTATATGGCCTGCACCAAGTTTACCAAAACAATGTCCCATGCCCTGATTGGGTTTGTCAAACAAAGGCCTAGAAGAGAGGATGCCATTGTCATCATGGTCAGAATTGGACTGCACTGATCTATGATCAGTCTGGGACTGTCAGGCTGGGACATTTCCAGCTCTACCTAAAATCAATGTGCTTCTGTTTCCTTCATCTCTCTTATGGGAATCCCCACAGTTAAGGCCTTATTTATTCATCAAGGTAAAACAATGCTGCTCACAGATAAAGTAAACGCTGATTGTGATAGACAAATGGCATCTTAATGGACAGCAATCATTCGCCACAGGCTCAGAAACAGACGGCAGCTCTGCCAGTGTGCTGTGAAGTGAAGCAGTTTATTCATGTCGTCCAGAGTATATGAGGAAAGATAACAAATGAGATTTAATGAAGATCCTGCCTCCTTTCTGAGGAACTTCAAAACTTTTAGCATTAGAATGTATTTTTATCTTGAACTGGTTCATCATGTCAGACAGCTAAACAAAAATCCCCAAGTGTCAATAAAATGCTGACTTCTGTATAACCGCATCAGATGTAGAGTGGAATTTGTCACATAAAAGATTCATGCAGTGCTGTTTCTTTTTTCTTTTTTTTAAACAAATGGAATTTTCAGTTCATATAGATAACATGTTTTTCTTTTATGTATCACTTGCTATGCACAAAGAGAAGTGTCTCTTCCACCAAAAAGTCAGTAATATTTGGGTCAAAAACTATTCAATGATGGATTAAACAGGAGATAGACAGGGGGCGTCTGCATATTTTGGCCTAGATATATTCCAAATAAGGCCGATACTATTCAGAGACACGTGCTTCCGCTTTCCTCCATGGAAACGTATTCCAGGGCCGGCAAATCACAAAAGCGTTGCCATACCAAAGACGTTACAAACTGTCACTGAAATCATCTCTCGAGGGGATTTTTCTCTCTATGGTTACACAGGTTGGTTGTACAGATACTTGATTATAGAGGAATAAAACTCATGGCGAAAACCTCCGTACATCGCTTATTGTCTATGGTGCACACCGTATACACAACTAGCCTCAGACCCTGAGGAGTTTAGTTTCATTATAATAATCAATAATTTAAAACCACCTCCTTTTCATCAGCGCCAGCATCACAGATGTGACCTGAGTCTATTGGCTTTCCAATCACACAGGCACACACACACACGCACGCACACACGCAAATCTCAATGCTGGTGGTAACACCACTGGTGCAGGGGGGTGACACCACAGACACACAAAGTGACAGGCAGAAGACCAACACACACCACTCTATTTTTTATTTTTTTTAAACAGAGACACGTGAGTCAAAGCCAACCTTGCCAGTGACTTGCAGCACTCATATTTACAGGATAAACAGCATACACAAGGCGAAACATGAGGCCATGTGGGGGAAATTATCTGGTGCTGGCGGATGGTGGTGATGGTTATGATAATGATGGGGGGGGCTTCATAAAACTTATTCCTCTGCTTGCTGGGTTAGGGAAATCAATTTGCCCCGAACCAGCTCAATACAGAAGGTGAACAACAAGTCCTGCTTCCTTTATCCAAAATATAAACAAAACTAAACATCCAGCTTAGGAAACTATAAAACTGGACTGGCTCTCTGCCAAAAGGATCAACTTTCCCCCCATGGATCAGACACATACTATGAGCCACCTATTTAGAATGGTCCGTTTCCTTTTGGCTTGAGAGATTACATTTCCAACTACCCTACGTACGAATATCTTCTCAGAGAATACCATAGGTGTCGCACGTTCAACCCCTTTCCCAATCTCTTTTTACCTTTATATCTCTCCAGCACATCTTCATAGGCCTTGGCGAACTCCTTCTCCTGGGAATGGTTGGTCGGCAGCAGACCCGGTATGAATCCGGCCATGGTGGCTCTGCGCTCGCCCTGCAGACTACCGCAGTGAGCCGGTCCGCTGCTGCGCGTCAAGCCCCCGCTCCGACCCTCGTCTCCCCTCAGCGTCCAAATCAACACCCGCTCGTGTGCTGGAACTGGACAATCTGGCGCATGGGCGAGCGGCACGAGCCCGGTAGCTCACTTCCAAAACCGCGTTAGATAATCCTTGGGAAATACTTCAGAGATCAAAAGGGGAGAACAACAAACACCTTGAGTGAGCGCCTATTAAAAAAATGTGGGACGTCAAAGACGCAAGTATCCACTAGAATGCCGGTTATATAAACGCTATCTATCCATTCTGGCCGTGGGAAGGAGAGTGCGTTAGGGACGCTGGGTGTGTTGTCCCCTCTCCTTTGGACGTCGGCGTCCACCCGGCTGACTGCTGCTGTCTGCGGCTCCTGTGCAAGTGTGTGAGATGGGGGGAGCGTGTCCTACACACCCCAGCTGACAGAGTCCGCGGGGAAGGCGGGGGTGGAGGTGGAGGGGGACAGTATGCCTGCCTTCCGTCCCCTGAGCGGCAGAGCTCTAGAAGAAACCGTATCCGGGCTCGGGCTTCCTATCCCCGGCTGTGTCTGCGTCCCACCGGGGCTCGCAGCATGCTTTAGCCGTTAATGGCCGCTTCTGTGCGGAGCTCAGCGGTCTCCGCCCGTGTGTTGGTCTCTTCTGCTCAGGTTTCTCGGCGTCTCTTCCTGCAGTGACTGTCTTCCATCCCTCTCTACCGGCCACGCCAGGAAGCTCCGCCACAGGAATTTGGAGAGCCGGCGGGAGGAGGAGGGGTTGCTGGGTGCTAGCTAGCTACGCTAGCCAAGCCAGTTTAAATGGCTGCCGGTGTACAGTGGAGGCGCAGCGCCCTCGCGTGGTGAGCACAGCTCGGTGAATGGTTGGTACTGAATCAGCCAGCACAGTGGGCAGGCACGCGTTCAACACGGAACAACGTTTTTTTTTTTTTTTTTTTTTTTTACTTTTGAAGGGAATGTTTCATTTTCTTGTGAGCCAGCATCTTTATGCAAGGATGTGGAACCACAATTCGAATTTGATATACATACATTAAACGAATGTGGAGGGATAAGATCCACAGTATGCTTCTCATAGTAGTAGGAGCATTAGGGGAGTGTGGCTCAGGTATGCTCTGTACATGTATATGATGGTAATGCATTACATTACATTTAATAACATGTACATGAAGTGAGGTAGATTATTAAATGTGGCTTGGCTTAGACTGTGACCCTTCAAAGCAACACAATACATGTGTGAGTGATCCCCCTGAAAGACATCCAGTTATGTTTGACTCAAGTGATAAATTTGATGTTTCGGGTGATTGTGTCCATCCTGTCCGAATGGAAAACACAGCCATCATCGGATAATCTCAGCATGTGCTCATCTTTAGGTCAAAGCTTGCCTCACTGTAATGTAATTGTCATCATTTTCACTGATGCCATATTTAGTGGTATTGTTACACTGGACGTCATTATATCCAGAAGCATTTCTTATATTCTCCCTCTCCCCTATATTTGAATAAAAAAAACACATCTTAATATAATGTTGTCCAGCACAGCACTACCTTTTACTCAGTATAACCTCACTGTTAAAATATATGAATTGATTTGCACAGTTCTAAACATGATAAACTTCATAAAGTTAGAATTTATGAAAGTATTATGAAAGGGAATTGCAATAGATTGTCCAAGTGCATCGATTAAGGTGGAGACAATCAAGGATCTCCAGCATTTGAGGATTGTTGAAAGTTACCATTATTTCCATTTCCAAGAAAACGAAAGCGATATTCTAGTGTTTAGACTGTGCTTACAGGTAATGTTTTGCATATTAAGAAGTTCAGCTTCCAATACTGTCTCAACGTTGTAAGGAAATTAAGACAGAGGGGAGTTAGTGCAGTATTTTCCAAGAGGAAAATGCATACAGCTGAATAGGCCTCATTTAACACGATAAAAGCAGAAGCACTAAGAAACAAAAAAGAATAAACCAGTATGGAGAGCACACGCCGTACTTGTCAGAGCATGGTTCAATGAAGCAAGCAAACATTCATACGTGATTCTTCTTTTTCCCTTCCCTTCCATCCTGTTCATAATGAATCCCAATTCAAAACACTACGTAAGAAAGCAAGGTCATCAGCAAAGAGCCAGCGCCTTTTAATGAACTCTGCACTGCAATAGCACTCTCAGCACACAACAGAAAGTTCCTCACGGCAACAGAGGGAGCAACAAATTACATGTTGTAGGACAAAAAATGTCTTTTTCTGTAACACTTTACTGAAAAATCATGGCTTGTTTACAACACTGGACATGGGACATCAATCAGGATATGGGAAATAACATTTTAATTTAAAACCGAGAGCTCACTAAAGATATGTTTTAAATGTTTCCTGTATTTTAGGAAATGTGTTCTTAATTATAACCATATATACGAGCAGCGGCACATCCAAATAATAAAGGCACTTCTGGACAGCGGATGTTGTGTAAACAAGATGGAGGTTGGTGTGATCCTGGTCTCAAGGTCCCAGTGACATTTTATTCCCAGTATGTCCGGCTGAGGGGGCACAGCTGGACAAATCATGCTTTATACTCTCTATTTTTAACATGTGTTCCAAGTTAACTACAGTACTGACAAATAAAGCTGGTGATATCTATGTCCTATTAGAAAAAGGCCACCACCTCTCAGTGAATCATTTAGACCTCCGCCTAGTGGTGGACAGTGGAAAATTAACTTTGACTCAAATTTGTCATGTCATTCCTTTATGTCAGGGGTCTCAAACTCAACTTACCTGGGGGCCGCTGGAGGTAGAGTCTAGGTGAAGCTGGGCCAGATCTGACCTATTGTATCCCACAAGTGATAAAAAATATGTATATATATAAAACGCCTAGGGCAGGGGTCGGCAACCTCCGGCTCCCTGTGGCTTTGGAAAATAAATAATGAGTATTGAATTAAAATGTATTTTATTTTAGTTTGTTAGCTTTTAAAATGTAATTCTAAATTTGAAGATTACAGTGATTTTGTGAAATCTAAATAAAACGTGTTCTTGTCGCTCTTAATATGCGTCAAAATATTCTACCCAAGGTAAGCCAACTATGGAGAATTCTAAGAAAAGAAAAGTGTCTGAAGAAAACAGAACGTTTAATGCTACGTGGGCAGATTCATATGCTTTTCACTGCTTTCACGACTGATTTCATAAATGCAACACATTATGGTTTGTTTATACATAGCATAAAAGCAAAAAAACATTAAATGCAGTGTTATTTCATTTTAAATGTCAAAAGGGTTTTATAGCCACAAATAGGGGGGCACAAATGCCCCCCCTGTTCTTTAGTATACAATTTATTTTCATTTTTTCCCATCTCATAACTTTTAATGATGTAACTTTGCAAATGTGCACATGAATAAAGTTCTTAAAATGTGTGTCTGGGGTGCATATTGAGTCATCTCTTTGCCTTGTCTCTGACCCTCTCCATGTTTTACCGCAGCCTGTAACTCATATTTTTATTTTGTGTATGTGAGTGTGTGTGTTGTTGTGCTGTCACGCAGAGTCCAGCTTCACAATGAATGTGCTCTGTGAGCCAAAGGGACATACAGTCCTCAACACACCAGAATGACCAACGCCTTCTCAGCTGCACCACACCATCTTCCAAAGAAGATACTCCCATGTATTTGTCACATCCAGTGTTAAATCATCCGAACTCATTACTCAGCCTGAAAAACAGATGAAACTAGAAAGTGCTCAAAGAGCACAAACCTCCACCAGCGACAAAAGGCGATATCTGTATTCTGTATTAGCACGCCCAGAAATCTACGTTCCAGATTCCAGATCCAACCAGGGTCAGAATATAACGAAGTGCTTCAGGAGCGGACTAACTTTACAGAATTTCATCCATCTACAAAGTGCTCAGAGAGGACACAACTCCACCTAAACGAAAGGAAGAGAAAGACAATTCCTGTAACCATGCCCCTAAATCGAAACAACATTTTAATGGAACACTGTTTTTTTTTTTCATTTAATTGCTGACAGATTGTCAGCACCAAAACATAGCCTCCCTGGCAGAGGTAATTAAACACAACTTTGACAAGTCGATTTGATCCATGCCTACATTTTTGTTTGAATTACAGACTACTTAAACTGCACCGTGCCCCAAATAACCGGGAGAGATTGAGAGACTGAATGAAATGATTGTTAGATGTGCGTGACTTGGATTAGTTTGTTACTTAGTCGGATAACTTTTAGGCAATCCTTTGCAGGGTATGATCTTTGACCAGCGGTCTCAACTTTTACAAACATCCGCAAACTATAGGACAATTTCAAATTCTAAAATGCCACATTTAAACATTCCAAACAACCTGAGAATAACAGCCCGCCTGTGCAAGTGTAAAATGAGTAACACGAGTATCTGATTTGGAAAACAGACAGAAACTTTAATTTAATGACTTCCAGGTGATTACGGCTATAGAATTATAAATAAACATATCTTATCCAGCAACATCACTGGTGAAAATGTTGGACTGAAAAACACATAGTTTTAGATTTAATATGTAGGTTTTATGCACATGAAATTTTGATAACAGAACATGTTTATGCAAGCCAATAATCGTGTGAAAAACATCCAGTCAATATAACAATCCTCTTATATTTGTGTTTTTCCATTTTAATTTTACATATGTTTTTACATTCAAGTCTGTAAGCCAATGATTGATGATACTTACAGCTGTCATAGGTATGGTCAGTTTGTGTAAACATCTGCATTACATTTTCCGTCTACATCTGCTCTACATCTTTTGACAAGATGTAATCCATGCACTTTCAAGCTACACACACATATTGAGAGTCCCTGTCAATTTGAATTCTGGGAAATCCCAGAATTCAAATTGACAGTGTCTCAGTAGGACTGCCCTCAAGCTTGTCTCTTCTTTAGGCACTTCAATATAGATTCCTCTCTCTGTCTATCTTTGTTTTCACCACACTTTATTTGTCACTTTTTCTTTTCCTATTTTAATTTCTCTCACTCTTTCTCCTTCAACATGCAGTTTTCTTCCAGACAGCATCTCTTTTGACACTCTTCTATTCTTTCTTCCATGTTCTCTCAATCACTTCTCTTTCTTTGTATGCGGTTTGATCTCACTAAATCTTTGTCTTTGGTTTAAAATCATCATCTTCCTTTCTGCTATTCTTTGGACCCACTTTTCCACTCCCCCATGTACCCTTCACCCCCTCCCCCTCTCTTTCTCAGGGTCTATTTCATTCCCCCCTTCATTAGCTTTGCAACAGACTTGATCATTCACTCGTCTCTCTCTCGCTCTCTCTTTGCCTTGACAAACGCCCTCCTCCTTTCTCTCGCTCCAAATTAACATTCAGGCACTCTCCCTCTTTCGCTATTTGTTTTGCCCTCCTTTTATATCCAGTGTCAGTTTCTCTCACCCCCGCCACCATTGCTTCTCCTTTCCTTTTTTAACCATGGAAACAGAAGAGACCACGTCTCCATGGCAACATGAAAAAAGCCTGGGCCTTCAGCTAAGGCTCCCTATCTTTTGCCAGTCGAGAAAGAAATGTGGAAAAATACGGCAGGCAGAAGGCAGACGGCTAAGTTACATGCAGGCACAAATGTCTGGGGTCCTGATATTCATGTGCATAAATGATTACTGCTTCAGTCTCACACGCACACACAAACATAAACACACATACATTTTTGTCTTGTTTTTTCGAGTCTTTTATCAAATATAACTTTAGAGTTATGTCTTGCCAAACATTTTTCATAGATTCTATTGTTTAAGTGTTATTCACTTTTTATACTTTATAGAAATAAATAAAATGACACCAATTTCTGCAGAAAAGACTGATTGACTCACCTAACTGCCCTCAACAACAACAATGTCACATGTTGAATGGAAAATGCATTTGTAAACAACACTTTATCAGGAGACTAAATCCTCTCCTTACACAAGGGGTTAACTCATATTATTATGTCATTCAAGGACAGTATTCTGCAACTTCACGGAAACAGAAAAAACAGGATGCTGTAAGTCAGTTTCATTGAGATTCATGCTCAGCAGGCAGGCAGAGCATTCCAGAGAGGCTGAATAACAGAGTCCAGTCAGGACAGCAATGTCTACTTTGCCCTCTCCAGGGCCAATTCAAAACGAATCTCTTCACAAAGTTCCCCGTGTCTCCCTCTCTCTGCTTCAATTATTCACCCTGATCTTGATTCCGTCTCGTGGGAGAGCAACTTTTCCTTCCTTTTTTCTTTTATATCCAGTACAATGATAAGCATGATATCTCAAGGATAAAATAATGAGATTATGATGGTCAGAGGTTAAGGTCACCATGAATAATAAATGACATTCCACAAATAAGATTATAAAATGATAAATCCATGTTTACATCTTAATGTTTTCCAATACACATCTGTTTATTATTCATTATTGATCATTATTCAATCAGTTGCGGAGGAAGGTGTCTTACACCTGAGCCTCTGTATTCTTTACCTGACTCTTTTCAATAAACACTCTATAAAAGTATTCTATTGTTGCACTGTTGGATGTCATGAATGTAATGTTTACCATATGGCCTTTGTACACAAGCAGCTTAATGTATTCATTTCCCACATTCCAGCCTCTGCTGGGAAATGAGGTCAATGCAAACACATAGTCAAAATGATGTTTAAAAAAAAACAGAATGACAAAAGGCCTCATCCATGGGCGAGCACTGGACACGCCTGAGCGATACTGGATGTTACCAGAAGAATGAACCTACACTGCATCACCGTATGATTGCAAAACACATTTGGCGTCACCGCAGTCACTGTAGGTAACTATTGCTACTCAGGACAAGTCATAGAGACATTAAGCGATTAAAATTCCCCCCCAATACAAATGTGTGCTATGAGAGAAGAGCTTGTTTAATACGTATAGTGGCGCTAGACTTTGAAAAAAAATTAAACCTGTCAGGTGACCAAATAAAAACACATGCCTCACTTTAAAAGCCGGTGAAACTGAACATAGAGAAGTATTAAGTATATTACGTAGCAATTTCTCCACTCTAACAGTTTTATTTAAGCATAATGTAGGACATCCACCTCAAAACATGCATTTATCCAAAGAGCAACCTGCTCATTCAAGCCCAGAGTTCGATACGCTACCACTCCTAAATCTGTTTTCTAAATATGAATCTGGACTGCACAGGGAACATCTCACCGACGCAGTTCGCAGAGGCTCCAAGAAATAACTTTTCCTGGTCAACATGGGCAATTGTGTGGAATCGACGCCAAAATCAACTGACGTCATCTCTATAATTACCTACTCATGGGGCCCTGTCCCATAGAATTAAAATGTTTAAACCTTTATAATTTGGTTTATTACATGCTCACTTATCAATTAATACATCAGGTTGATGTTTTCAGGCCACTGTATACACAGAGGTCCACATGGGGGAAGTGGTGATGGCACGGGTGTCTGTAGGGGCCACACCATTTATTACCCAGATGGGTTAAACTGGACATGACAAAAAGGGGCTTTACATCTAATTCCTCCATTTACCTTCTTGGGCTTATAGAAAGTAATCCATACGAAAGACCTAGAAGTGAATTAGTGAATTAGAAGTGAATAATACATTTATAAGAGGATGCACTCTCCAATCTTAAACTTGACACCATGTTTCATGATGAGTCAAGACACAGATGCAGGATTGGCCACACAAAGCGTCCGCTTTTGGAAATGTTTACAGGTGGAGAGGAGATTTCACACAGCAGAGTATTGGCAGAGTTAGCAAGGTGTCACCCATGTTTAAAGCCCCTGGGTGGTTTGTGAGAGGGCCAATGTTGCCTGGGCCGCTACCTGCTGCCTTCAGACCTGAATGATTGCTTTTGTGAGTCACTGACTCAGCCCCAAGCAGCTGCCAGCCAGGTAACCTCCCTGTTCAACGGCCTCTTTTTAATAATTATAGATGATAATGTTTGAATGATTTTCGTTTGTTGTTTTTTTTCCTTCAAAACTCTAGTGTGAGTGATGTTGTTGCCAAACACGCACTTTCTCTCTCTCTCTCTCTCACTACATGCAACATTCTTCCAAAAAATGGATTAAAAAGAGGAGAGTGGAAAACTTCAGCACCGTTGCGTTCATTAAAAACATCTCACATGTGAGCATTCGTATTTACCTCACATCTGCCGAGACATTAGTCACCGGTGAAAAAGAATTCCGGGACATGAAAGGGGCACCACCGGACGATTCGTTCCACATCCAGTTGCAGATAAAGCTTTCACTTGTAAATCCCACATAACAAGGTAGAAAGCTAATGTCAGTTAGGTCTGTCTACCCACTATTTATACCTTCCATTATACCTTATCTATTGAGGAGTGAACAGGAGATGGAGGAAATCCCAGACCCAATTTACAATCGAAAGCTGTCTTTGGGAGCGGGCCACACAAAAACTTCACCAACACAGAGCAGCGTCATAACAAAGGCCTCAACAGGCAGGTTCAAACGACGACACAGCGGAGTCATTTTTATGGCATCACACTGTTTGGTCTCAGTTTTGAGACATTTTTCCATTGAAATGCCACCTCCGTCACCGCAAACTCTGCACTAATGTAAAAGGTTCATTTCAGGGATTAAAAAAATATATACAGTTTTTCCCGCTTTTCTCGGCTTAGTTTTTCAGCTTGGTCTTCGTCTTTTTTTTCTTCATGCGGAACTTTCACAGATATTACAATCTCTTTATTTGAATCTATTATTATCCTACTTTCAAACCCAGTGCATGTATGCAACACACATATACAGCCCGAGACTTACAGGCGTACTTGAACATTCGCGTGCACTCTCCTCTACAGTTCCCCCAAACTCGTTTCTGTCCCTCATCTCTCACAAACATTTTCTCAGTCTAGCGGAAAAACACACACACACACACACACTTGCTGTTAGTTTTGTGTAATTTTGCTATCCTCTCTTTCACTCAGGATGGAACAGCATCCTTTTCAACACACTTCTGCACAATTATACCATGTGGTGCTCTGGAACTCAACTGAACTGAGCATGAGTTATGCTCACAGAAGCTCCAAATCCTCCCTCCAAACATTTGCAGGCCGATTTAGGAAGGACAAGACCCAAGGGGAAACTCTTCCAGCATAAAAAAAAAATGGCCAGATATCTCAGAAAAAAGCAAATCGACCCGTCTTGTGAAGAGAAACAAACGCTTGGAGAATCTAAGCCCTTTACGCTGCAGGTCTAAAAGTGTCAGAGCCATCTGCAAATCCTTAAAAGCGAAGGTATTACTTGGGGATGGCGTTCCTTTTTCTCTTAGAGTCCATATGCGCATGAATATACACATACAAACACAATACACCAGCAGAGCTCTGTTAACCTCATCTAGGCAATGACAGAAAACCTTCACCCGATCTTGACCTACATGCTCCTTCCATGTCTATTAAGGACGGAAGGAAGCTTTTACTACCCTGTCATCAGCTCTTAACTTCAACCCCACTTTCCCCCCATTACTTCCCACAGCTGAAAACTAAAACCCTAACCCAGCATTAGCGGTATGGCGGCAGCAATGCACGTTTACAAGAGTTTACTTCTCACATAAATAAATGGCTAAAATGGGATGTCAGTTCAAGACTAATGCCAGCACTTAATACTACAGTGTGAAACAGTTGGCAACATGGCATGGCTGTATGCTGAGACAGATACAGGGCGGGATATTCACCCAGAGAAGAGCGTGGACGCCATTAAAGCCTCAAACTGTAAATAATCGGCACAATTATGACGGGACGTGAGAGAAAATACCAGCACAAGAATTGCAGCAGCAGCAGCAAGCCCACTTATATGGGATTTTTAATGTACTGTATCAGTGTCTCATTGCGTGAGCAGGGGAACCCTGGTTTCTCCAGAGAGCGGAGTAACCTACATTTCTCCTCCATCCTCTGCCGGCTCGAGTAAGAGGGGAGGAAAAAAAAGAGAGAAATAAGGAAGACAGTCGCTCCTTTCTTGTGGCTGAACAGAGGCGTCATTGGGGTGTTCACAAGGAGAGATGCTCCTCACCTTTGACTAACCGTATGTGTAAGACTGAGACAGTAAACCACACCCCGCCCTTCCTTAAGCTCCTCTCTGATTTATACTTGTCTTCGCCCAACAACTGTAACACAAACACGTTTGTTACATGATCAGCCGAACATAAACTTCTGCCTGGCATTTACAAGATGTCACGTTTCAAAGTGAACCCTGAGGGTGGAAAGAAGAACATGGGAAATAAGCCTATACAATCACAGCCAGTTCAAAAACTGATGGCAATACATTTGAGGGTGAATATATTATATATAATAGCATATTGTACATGCTTGTATCCCAACATGGATTCAGTTCCCAAATACAAGGTGCCATACGCAAATGTTCCCTCCTCTCTTTGACATATATATGGTCTGAGGATTATTAGGGACACGGGTCTTGAATGACAGCCAGAGGAGGAGCCCCACCATAAAAACACGAAGAGCTACAACAATGTCAGCATACATACGCAACTCTCCACTGTCACCGATGGACATAGACCTTCAAACTGCTTCAAATTCATACTCGTACACACAAACACTGCAGAAAACCTCCTACAACAACCACAGTCTTCTGCCTTTTGAAACCGAGCAGCTCAAGCAGACTTAAATGCACGGACGAAGTTTGTCAACGCAGGGGGACTCCGAGATTTATTGCCAGTGTGAGACGGTTGCTCCCTTACCTGCAACACGAACCACCGCTCTCTCCGCCGGGTCCAGCACCGAATCCTGGCTCTTCCTCTTCCTCCTCTCATGTTTGGAGAGGTTCCATGGCAGAGTGTCTCCCGGTGGCCCCACGAGCCCTGACGGACACGGGGACAACGACCCCCCGGAGCGCTCGCTGCGGAAGGACGGCTCGCTGACGCAGGAGCGCTCACTTAGGGTATCGTCGTCTGACGACTCCATCTCACTTCAGACCTGCAGGTAGGGATGAGCAAATTAGAGCAGTGGAAAAGGGAAGAAACGAGGTTGAATGGGGAGCAGGGGAATAGTGGAGAAAGGGGGAAGTAGATGCTTAAGACTAAAGTGGAGACACTGTATAATTCATCGCTGGCTCCGTGTGATCACGCAGGGACCATGAACGATGCAGTTTCAACGTAACAGCATAATCAGGCATCAGGAAGGGGAGAGAAACAAATGGGCTATGTGAGTTATTGTGTCGAGACAACAGTTAGAACATTCAGTCGGCTGCGGATCACTGAAAAGATGAAAGAAGAAGGCAGCACATGACATGATGATACACATTAGTGAGGCCTGATTGGATGAACAACGGTGTGTGAAGTGTCATAAAATAGAAACAAAGCTGATCCATGATATAGGCATGCATAGTTACTCCTTATTTATATTCCTTCTATAGCACTGGTTATAAACCATAATTAGTCAAATGACTGGTTGATCTGTTTCAGCTCACGATTGTTTCTCTTATTGTTTGCAAAGATAATACATTACTACACTGGGTGATGTTATTTTCTGAGATAGAAATGAATGAAATGGCTAACTAAATCATTGTGACATCCATTATCAGATGGTATCACATGATCACGGGGATCATGGGGAATCGTATTCCGGTCAAAAAAGCTTAAGCTAGTCTCTCTAGCGCTAGCATTGGCACATGAATTATTTTTCAGGCAACCTTGACCTTTGACCTATCGTTTTCCAGAGTTAATCATTCGGAGATACTCTCTAAAGTAGTAATCTGTAGTAAAGTGTGGTGAAAAAATAAATCCCTGCATTCCTGTCAAAACACACACACACACGCAAAACAATAGCCAGCGGCTTATTTAGTTCAGCTTTCTTCTGTGACATCATGTCCTCCTCCTCTGAGCTGATTAGTTGATTACATAGATGATGTTGACAGACAGACAGCTCTATGCTGTGATAGAAGACTGGAATAGGAGGGATTTTCTTAAAAGTGCCTGCATGTGTCTGAGACAATGAAAAAAGGCATGAAAGAGAGAGAGAGAGATGAGGTTTCAAGTCTTGTCAACCATTTCGGTTTTTACAGATGAGTCAATCTGCTAGTAAGACAAGACTAAGCTGTATTATTTGTTTATCCAATTGTCTATGTCTCACTTTCTTCCCTTTCCCTTTCAACAATTTCAAATGTAGGTGTTATGGCCAAAGTCTTAACGAGTGATAGCAAACGTATTGTTGTACACACACAATAAATAGAAGTGTGTGTGTGTGTGTGTGTGTGTGCGCGTGTCCTGATGCTATGATCTGTCCATCCCAGGGTCAATAATCAATAAATGTCCTCCTTAAGCTGTGTGCTGAGAGAATGAATTGGCTTTTACTTACTTTTACATTACAGCAGCACAGGGCGTTTTCAGAGCACACATTCAAATGCAATTTAATACATCCCAGGAGGGTTAGTTACTACTTAAAACCCCCAATGTGCCACACCAGTGACACATTGTAGGTGGAATGGTAAACACCATGACATTTCGGCTATGAAGAGTCACTGGTGATAAGGCTAAATGCCATTTTTTTTATTTGTCTGAAGCACACAGGTTGAAGGTCAAGGTGAAGGTTGCAATAAAGACTAATATTTCCAGCAGTACGAGAACATCATGTGCTCAGGATTGGTGTTGGTGTTGATTATTATACAATGTTGAAATATTGAGCCACAAAATATATACGTACAAATCCAATGAAGTGGTCTGTGTCAAACAATTCAGCCACTAACAGTTATGAAACCAGAAAAGAGTCACTCAGCAGACTAGACCGTGGCGTGACTCGAGTGGTGATCACAGGGTGGGAATGTTTCTGCGCACGATGTGCAGCGAGTCCAACACAACGGCTGGGATTTCCATCTGTACTGCTGCTGCCAAAAAGTCCTCCTCCTCCTCCCGCTGCTGGCCCCTGGCTCGACCGCGGGCAGACCCCACTTCCTGACTCCCCATCTCTATGGCAACACTGCAAGGACAGAGTTAAACCCTGGCCCAGAATCCATTGCAGCCCTCAAAAGTACGGTTGTGTTGTTGTGTTGTCTGGCGTTTTCTACAGGGTGTGCGTTCATAAGTCAGTTTCCCCACTGCCTGCTGACTGTGAGTCAGGGCCACTGCATCTATGGGGTTTATAAATAAAGTCAGTAGCGAAGCTTCAAAGCCACACTGTGTCATTACAGCTCTGATGGCAAAGTGAAGCTCCTCCAAGAAGGAGACGACAAGCAGAAACACCGGCAACAGCACTGAGAGAGAGAGCGACAGAATGAGAGAGAGAGAGAGTGACATCATTTCCTGCATAATGATGCCTGATTTACTTTGCTCACAGCTTCATATCAGGACTGCAATTATTATTATTAAATAATTATTAACAATTTTTCATTTGTGATTAATCTGTGGATTCTTTTTTAATTACTGGATTTCTAATCAATAAAAAAGGAAATATAAGAAAAATATACAAATATACAAAACGCCATTCTTATTTACAGTGCTTATTGCATGGATCAAAAATAAGCTTTTGCTACTTTTATTTGAAATATGCTGATATGGTATTTTAGATTTTGTTTGTGTTGATTCATTACTCCACAGTAATAAATTTCACTTGCAGATTGATCTTTCAATCTTTGAAGATACATTCATCAATATTGATAACTGTCTCCACAAGCCCTCATGCTCTCTGGCATTCCACTTATTACCGTATTTAATCTACACTATGTAAAAAATGGAGAAAATGGAAATTAAAGCTCCCAAAGGAACATCTTCAAGTTGTTTCTTTCAATGCTTTTTCTTGCAACCTGTAATCGCCATTATCTGTAATTCGGACTAATATAGTGATATACATGTAACTAAGCCTCAGCTAACAGGCAACAAAGTTTTATGAACACATACATAAAAAGATGTCGGCTCCTGCAGGGAAACAGCAGCTGAATTAGACCGTGCAGAGATGCCGGATGCTTGACTGGCCCGATTTATTACTGACAACGTGGATTTTCTACAGACACGGCCTGTTCCCACAGCTCCGACTCGGTTTAGGCATGTGTGCGTGTGGAACGCGACACAAAAGAAGCGGAAGAAGAGCAGGAGTGACAAAAAAAAACAAAAAAAATCTGACACAAAGACACTGACAGAGGTGTGCAAGGAGCAGAGTACAGAATCCAAGCAACCGATTGAAGAGAGGAAAGAAAGAAAGGAAAGAAAGAGCAACAGCCACAGCTGCCAGAGAAGGTCCTAATGTCGTTCCAGAGAAGCATTCTTGGGTTTTAACAGACGCCGATGAGCTTCGCTGACATTCACGCGCAACAAAGACACACACATCTCTGCTCTGCCTGATACCACTGCCTGACTGAATGAATGCATCCCCTGCTTTATCACACACACACACATATGCTTGCACTAACACTAAGAGAGAATGAAAATAAAGAAACGTGTGTTCACAGGTTAGATATCAGATCTAAGGTACAGGAAGTCCCTACACACACACACACACACACACGCACGCGCACACACAGATCAATATTTACAGCTCATGGACGCAACTGTTATCACCATGACACAGAGAAAGGTCAGCCAGTCAGTCAATCATACAGACAGAGAGAGAGCAGGCAGACAGCAGGACAGAGGTACCACTCAATCAGTGGCGGGCCGTGCACTTCACACCTAGGCCTTCTCTAGTTCTAGTCACCTTGAACTTTGAGCAACTTGCAATGGGCATTTTTCACAAACAGCTAATCAATACATCACGAATAATCAATAATGAAGACGATCCTCAGTTGCAGCCATGGGGGAAGCTAAAAGGCAGAGAGAGGTCGACCGTCTCCGGTGCCTCAATGCCATTTAATTAACATCACTGATTTGAATTGAGACAACAGAAATTCCCTAACTCGAAGGTCGTGATGCCTTCACTGCCGAGTCTTCTAAATGAATCAAATTGCAACCGGGTCGCATACTACGAGTGCACTCTTTTTTTCTGCAGCATCAGAGACATATCGGCGCTCCCCAGCCCTATGACACTCAGCAATAAGTGGGTGTGTCCATGACCAGTGCAGGAGAAATGAGTGACAGAGACAATATAATTACATAATCCTGCCTGTATGAAATGGACATTAATTATGAGTGGGTTGTTTGTGTCCTGCTGTATTTGTAGCTGTAGGCTCAACGAGTGTAGTAGCCTGGGTGTTGAAGGTTTAACATAAGGCTGGAGGGAGATGTGTGCATTTGACCATCTGGTACAAAGCGGCAGGAGGCTAGCCCTGAATCTGGATTTCTCTCTCCCTCTCTCTCTCCTTCTCTCGCTGTGGCTGCACCTTGCATAATATCAATGAGGTTTTCCAGACAGACTGAGGGACAGACAGCCTGCAGACATGGATCCCACTGGAATGATTAAAGGTGGAGGTGGAGGCTGTAATCAAAAAGGCTCTCTGGATGCAATTGGCTGCCCAGAGATTGCAAAGATCAATAACAGACAAAAAAGCAGCTGAGAGGCTTTTTTTGGGGGGTTTGTTTGTGCACACAAAAAAAACAGAGTTGTAATGCAGCTGGTGTTTTCATGTGACCAATTTTGCAGGCATGCCTTTCTCTGTCTGTGTGGATGTGGAGAGGGGGAATGCGTTTGCATGAATGGACATCAGACAGTGGGCCGAAGTGCCCGGTGCAGGGAGCGGACTGGAAGCACTGGGCTCTTTGTCCAGCACACACCGCGTCTGCATGGGTTGGCTGTAACACCGACTAATTACATTTATCCATTTGAGGATGCGGAGGAAAACGCTGCCGCTATTCTGTCGACACATTAGTGGAGAGCAGCCTTCTCACGACCCGGAGAGCCCGACTCTCTCTTTATTCTCTCTCTCTCTCTGCCTGTGTGACCATTAACCGGCACAGCCCTCGGGATCACACAACACGAGCAGTGTGCCTAAAGAAAGGGACGATTTCCAATCCTCACTGATTGTTGAGCTGACACCACACAAACGTCCTCACATGAATGTCACTCCACCGCGTCTCTGCGTTACAGCACCTTATGGACAACAAGTGTACGCATTCTAAAGCCCGATTCCTCGACGGGTTTGTTTAGTACCAGGACACGTTTGCATTTCGGCAAGTCAGTCAAACAAGCGGGGGTTTAAAGTGCAGCGCGTGCGTTCCTCGTCATCGATTGGAGTCGTGGTCGGTAACCGATTCGCGAACGAGGTGTGTCATGACACGAGTCGACGGGTCCAGACGAATCCACGTGTGTGTGTGTGTGTGTGTGTGTGTGTGTGCTTACCTCCACCGGGCAGCAGCGCTCGCGGAGTCCGAGCAGAGAGCGAGGGAGGCCGGGGGGGGATGCTGCCGCCGCCGCTGCTCCCTCTCCTCCCGCCGGATGGATGGATGGAAGGGTGGATGGGTGGTTTCCGCTCCACCGACCCTGGTTTCAGTTAGTACGCGTCCAAAAGCGGAGCACAGAGGAGAATACCGAGCAGCGTGATACTGACTGGTAATGGCTGTCCTCGTCCTCCTCCTTCCCCTCCACTCTCCCTCCTCTCGCCGTTAACAACCCCCAACCAGCCCTCCTCCTATGGGCCGCTCTTACTCACTCACTCTCTCTCTCTTTCTCTCTCTCGTTTTGTCGGGCTGTGTCCACGATTCGGACACTTAGCCCATGTCTGCTGCACGAGCTAAGTGTTGCCGAAACGAAGATTTCGGTTGTACTCTTGCGTCATCTGTGGATCGGCAGCACCGCCAAACCCGCACGCGCACAGTCAGTGGGTCAGCGACTATCACGCGCGCGCGTTCACACTTTCTTTCAATTTGGGGAGGAGAGTGGGCCACGGGGCGTCACACGGGAATATCTGCAGCAGCGTCATATTTCTGATTACACAGAAAATGCAGCGCTGGGTGTGATGTACGCTTCTTTTTTCCCAACACATCACATTTGATTGTTGTAATCTGGGTTTTTATAATCCCTACACATCCACGCGCGCGCATGGATACATTCATCCCAAAGTATCAGCAAATATACCCTATGACAAAAAAATACCACCCTCTTCCTCTCCAAGCAGCTGGGAGAAAAACAGACAGAAGCTGAAAAATAAATAATTAATTACAGCTGGTGGAGGGGAAGAGAGGCAGGAGAGTTTTGTTCTGTCCTCATTGTTGACCCCTGACCTCGCATATGAAGGGGTTAGAACCAAAGTCTACCTACACTAGAGAGGTTCTCCACAGTTTTAGGTTGGGTCCTAGAAACAAGCAAACTTTAAATGAATGCTTTTGAAATTGACAATACACAGCCCAGAAAAAAACCTCATGTGGATGATGGCTAAACCCAAATTTGAAAAAATGTAAAAGAAATGTTAGTATTTATGTAAAATCTTGTTGTTGCATCCCCCATATAACTATATTGTGTGTACTATAGGTGTACAGTTATACATGAAAGAGTGCATTCAGTGGTCAAAGAAAAATTGCCTTGTTTGAGTTGATTGCTGCCTTGGAGAGGCTGCTGTACCACTAGGTCATAGGTTTATTGGCCAGGAGGAGGGGGGCAGTGTCATTGCCTTTTGTATTTGGATAATCATGTACTGTCATCCTCCCTCATCAGCCCCAGCAGAGAACGAAGCACTGCTAGATTATCTGTGCTGCAGCCGCTATTAATCAGGCAGCTAATGTACTGGACTGGTCACGTGAACCATACAAAAGGTGACAATAAAAAAGGGTAATACTCACGGCTATCACCGCTCATTACTCCATTATCAGTGAATTATGGTATATTGTACTCCATCCATGTAATCAATCTTTCGTCATAAACAGGCCTGATGCAGTACATAAAAAGAAAACCCCCTGACACGAATGTACTGGCAGGCAATGGTGACAAAATGTGATTTGCACAAATGAAACCCAGCGATAATGTGAGACATGGATCTATTGGTACTGCACAGGCTTTGTGCGCAGCTGTGATTGCCTCTCATTTTCAGTCTAATAAGACCACAGGGAAGAGCAGTGAGGCCCGCTGCCTTCAGACACAGCTTGACTGTGTGAGTCATTTCTCATGGAAAAACGTATTCATCCACATGTGGCCAGACACGGACAAAGTCAAAAACGTCTGGAGTTTAATGGGTGCGATTTTAGGATGTGTCGGTGAACTGGGTACACAGCTCAGATGGCAGTGATGCCCACTAAAATGCAATTCTCCAGTTTGACCTGACATGAACTGTAAAAGCAATTGCTCCTCTGTCATCGGCCCTGAGATGTTAGATGGATGGTTTCCGGAGGACTAAAATACAAGTAAAATGAATAAAAGCTAAATCCGGCATAAAAAATGTATGTTTTCAGCTTCTTAACAGCCATAACTACGGAAAGAAAACAACCCATCGCCACCAAGGACATGACCTGAGTGAAATCAAGGCTAGATTTCGTGCGATTATTGATTCTCAGGATGACCTCTCAACACAAATACTTTTTCGCAATCTAACCCGAAGACTTTCACAAACACATGGTTGTATTATGTATATGCACATAACTGTTAGGTCCTTTTTGGTAGAGTTTCAAATAAAAATAGTAAAACCATATAATAAATAATTGTCCTTTGTATAGATGCACAATGACTTCCTTAGTTTTCCTTTCGGATAACCTGTACTCTTAGCTCCATCTTGTGGTGACTTGAGGAGCCTTCTGTATTCATCTGTCCAACCAGATTTAAACACAGGTAATTGAATCAAGGATGTCAAAGACTAGCCATTCATAACCGTTTCTCGTCTGAGTGGTCCAGCCATCCCTTGGGAGCGTTTACTCGATAAACTGTTGCATGATTTACTCAAATTAGGTCAGTGGGCTAGAAACACTGACTGTAGTTCAACCCCAATTTACAGCAGAAGCCTGGATGGAAACAAATCAAGACTACCACAGCGGGAGGAATGGAATTAAATCGTTCAATGGAGGTCATAAAACCTGCTGTTGGGGGGGTTAATAGGTAAAACCTTTTAGTTTGCCTCATGTCATAAATATCAACATATTTTTTTATTGTGCAAACGTGAGTATTATTTAATATATTGCCTCAGTAATTACCAACAGCTGACACCGGCATGGGGCTAAACACATTAAACCCTTTGGATGAAAGAAGTTTGATCATCTAAAGAATGATGATGGAATCCTCTTTTAGGAATAACAATTGTAAAACACTGTTAAGTTTTTTGGGAACATTTCTACACCATTAGCTTAACACTGGTACACATAACATATAGTTCCACCAACAAGGTTAGGATTGAATTGCCATTTGTCTGTCTAATAGCTTGATTACAGAAAATCTACACATTTCCTGGAAAATGTTCTACAGGGGTTGTTTATTTCTACTAAAAAACTGCTTTAAAGACCAATCCAAAAATGCAGCTGAAAAAAAAGTCCCAGTATGTAGGTCTATATGTAACAACAAAATGTAGTAATTTAATACTTTTGTATAATCATTCATCTATAATCACTTTAAAAGACCAAGCTTCATACGCATCAAAACGTCAACTGCTCAAGTTAAAAAATATATTTTTTTAGCTGGAGGTTGGAGAGGGAATGTGACCGTGAGAAAAAAAAATTAAGGACAGTGTATGATAATATTTATTTGAAAACTTGTAGAGACAAACAGGAAATGGCAATATAGGAGCTACTTTATACAGGAACAGAGCTTTGAGTGGTTGTGTGTTCCTTCACAGGGACTCCTCTCCCTTGCCTGTATGGCAGGGGGGTGGCTTGTAGGTCCCCTCCTTCACCATCTTGTCACGCTGCTGACGGATCTCATACAGCCTCTTGTTCTGCAAGGTGGAAGAGAAGAAGAGGGTGGAGAATTAATAAGAACATAAAGTAAAAAAAAATCCTAAAAGTCGCCATACTTTTTGTGAAAGAAAAAGAAACTATTGGGTAAGAATTCCTGCTGAGAGCTTTTAATGTATTATTAGTAAACCCTTGGACTCAGATGCCATTTTTCTTCCCGATGACACCTCTGTAAATCATAAAATAGTTTTTTGAACAATTTTCATCTACACCTGACATCTGCCTTTTTTTTCCTCCCCCCTCAGTTAAACCAATGCAGCATTAAGACCCAGTTACAGCTGTAAGACAATAGGAGATAAAAACCCAAGCAGCGGTTAAAACATTTTCTTGGCAAAATGATTGACAGTCTCCAAAACACAACACTCACCGTCTTCTGCCTGTGCATGCACTCATAGAAATCCTCAAACTCCACCCGGCACTCCCTCCTGGAACGGATTTGCCCAATGCCATGGCTACATTCGATCCACTCCTTCTCAAAGGCGTGGCAGCGTGCCGCCCGCTTGTGAGGCTGTTCAGTGCTCTGCACCAGCATCCAACGGTCCAAGTTGATGCCAAGCCGCTGCTGCATATCTATTAATGGCATGATGCTGATCAAGGAGGAAGGGGGGGGGCCAGAAAGGAAATAGTGTAAATAATAAGTGCAAGTGTACATTGGGAGGTTAAGCATGAGATGGATGCAAGAGACAGACAG
The DNA here is from genome assembly GCA_016785305.1 of Colistium nudipinnis. Lineage (NCBI taxonomy): Eukaryota > Metazoa > Chordata > Actinopteri > Pleuronectiformes > Rhombosoleidae > Colistium > Colistium nudipinnis. The sequence continues at coordinate 467,165 of JAFBJU010000566.1, read as the reverse complement.
CTTAGTTTGTTTGTTCAAAAGGCTTCACAGGATCACTGGATGAAGTGCGTTGATAGAAATCAACCAATCTCTTATCTAATCTCAGTACATTCAGAATACAGTTAACTCTACATAGATTGCCAGGATTCAGCAGGCATACGAGTGCATGACTGTATTCATCAGATTCCAAAGGAAGCACAGGCTTTGTAGGTAGGTGGCAAACTGGAGACACACCTGCCCCTAAATGCTGACGATGACTTAAAAATATATATATAAAAGTCACCTGACAGCATCAGAAGAGCACTGTCTAATAAATTGTGCCTCCATAAATCTGGCTTAAATGTGGCCAGTTAACGGAATCCTTCAAGAGAGACAGTAACCCACTCAATACATGTAAACAATAAAACATAACAATTCACAGAATGCTTGAAGCGTGTGCACCAAAACATCTATCGTGACACAAACTCAAGGTACCAACAAAAACTGCTGTGATCAGTCAATTAAAGATCATAACAATTATGTATATATGTTCTTAATAAACGTGCTTTAAAGCTTTTGGGGAAAAAAATAAATAAATGGACCGCTAACATCAGAAGATGTTGAAAACTAGCAACCAATCCCGAAAAGCTAGCTAGCTGTCCGTAGTTAGCTATCTATCAATTCGCCGCTTTACTCTACAGATACTCAAACTGGTAGACGTTTCTATGTATGTTGTGATAACTAAAAATCGTTGGTGCATTTGACATCAGGTTGGAGTTTTTACAGTAATACTATAGACTTATGAAATACATTATACCTCAATGACCGTCTGTTTACGCTAACGTAAGGTCGCTCTCGTTTAACACTTATTACACTGTGCACATACGTATCTTCAAACAGCCCACACATTCTACAACACTAAAGCAGCTCCAATGTGCCGCTAACGTGTGGAAAAGTACGTATATTTACCAAGTTTGGTGAGGTTCACTTTAACCTTCTTCCGACTCCACACGACCTGCTTTACGGCAGAGAAGCAAAACACGGAAGTCGTCATAAAGGCTTTCTTCTTCCGGTGCTGCGTCTTGGCGATTGAGAAGCAAACTCCCTCCACCGTGTGGAAGGGTGTGTGTGGAGCAGTAGTTTAACAGGAAAAAAAAAAAAAAAAAAAAAAAAAAAATATATATATATATATATACATATTTTTTTTTTTCCAATCTAAATATGTTTTTCTCAGTCAGTAAGCTAAGTTAGTTAGTTAAGAAAATGTGATTTTTTGTCATTCCCCAATAGCAAAACCAGTTGAACTATATACCTTTCATTACAGCTCTCTTCCAGCCAACACTGCAATGTAATGCACAAAGAAATAATGTTATTGGCTTCACCTTTGTTTGACAAATTCAAATCTATCTATTAAAAGTGTCTATGTTTCACTTCTTTTACTTAATCGCAATGAAATTAACTTTTTTTTCCTTTGATTTCAATTACAATGCATTGGTGGAAACTAGAATTAAAATCTGATTGTCTTTCTCTCTCACGATAATAACAACCCATTGCTTTGGTGCAACGTGAGATTGTGTTTATTTATTTTTTTCTCTCAAAGGTCCACGAGTTGTTTTTCACAGTCCTGCGCATACGACTCCACAGGGCAGAGCTTTAACAGTAACAGGAAATACAGAAACAGAATAACTACACTTAAATACAGTATTGCTATCTATATACTCAAAAACCTTTTGAAATGAGGACAGGAACACCCGTCTCCATTTCCATTAACACTCATTCAGAACATTTCGGGAAGTTCAGGTTTCCGTCCGTGGTACATCTGTGTTTTTTCACAGGCAGGCAGAAACAACTGATAGATGTGCACCAAACTAAGCACTGCCAAGTTACATAAGCAGCAAAATCCATAAAGCTACTCCGAGATGAAAAGAAAATTCCAGTCAGTCCCTTGTGGATTGAAGGAAAACCTGGTAGAAAACCTTTTTAAACAGAAGCACAGAGGTGATACAAAGCTAAAGAAGCAAGTCCAACTAGTGAGTGTGATTAAGAAGAGCTCATTGGCATCAAAAATTAAAGTGTTTGTCTCCAAAACCAGAAACAGATAGATTGAGCTGTGTTTAGGACAACATAAAGTATAAGAGGAAAATACAAAACATTAAAATGATTATAGTCCTTGCATCACAGAATTGATGAAAATACTGAATGCCCTTTAAATTAGAACACGTTGATACAGAAAAGGGACAGAGCCTTAAAAGTGGTTATGTTTTTGAGCCAAGCTCTTCTCGAGTTACATCCAACATAAAAGGCCCTCTGGTAGGTGATTTATTTTGGTTGTACCACAGACGATCGTATGCAACTGAAGTAAACGGACTCAGCAACAGATTAACAGCAAGAAAAAAAAAGATCAATTCAGATAAAGTGCATAAGTGCTCATTCAAAAAGTGGAACAAACATGTCCATTTGACAGACGTCCATTCATACACGCGCACACACACAAAACAGACACACACACGCACAACATTCAAGTGGGTCAGACAGCCAGTTAACACGTCAGAAACCAAAACCACTGGTGTGTGTTCTGCTGTTGGTCAGTGTGGGTCAGCAAATGGTCAGACACTGGTCCGATCACATGACACACACCTGAGCCACACAGTGACCGAGGTCTGACAATGACAGACTGTGCAGAGCTGTGTGAACCGTGCACTGTCACAGTGGTTTCATTTTCCAACCAGAGGAGAGAAATCATTCAAACGTCAGTGAAACAAGTTGTTGATCAACACAAAAGTAAACATGTGCATTTTTGATAGCCTCTGAATCATTTCATTCCATTTTTATCCAAATATTTCCAAAACGTGTGGATTTTCTAATTTTACTTGTGATCTCGATAACTTACAGTTGGCCTGGAAAAATCACAGTGGGTACTTTTCACTATATTCTGATATTAGCAATGTGCAATTATTCATTAATAATGTAGACAACTTGAGATAATACAATGTTCAAGGGTTTTCCATGTCATTGTCAAAACTCAGTGCTGTATTTTTGCAATTGATGAATCTTTGACCTTTTTTGTCCCCCGCTATTGCCCCCTCCCTCTCCCTACTGTACCTGCTTTTTGTAGAAAAAGTGAAATTTAAGTGCAGCTAAAAAAACTTTAACTTTCCCCAGTGCAAATCAAAACTCTGCCCATCTTTCACACAAGACACAGCTCATGCAGACTCATGCACACACAAGGTCATCTGAATATAAATAGAGGGAAGGAAGGAAAATAAAAGCCACAACTGTTTAGTACAAAGTCCACATTCACTCGCACATTTTTATAAACATCGCCTTCGTCTCCAGCTAACCCCCCGACAATCCTACTCCCTCCACTGTGCTTGGTGACATTTCACCTCTTTACATGATTACATTGTTTGTACTTCTTTCAGAGAAATTGTACCTCTTATTTTTTTTTTCTTTTCTTCAGTTTTTTTTGCTTAAGTAGCCAAGGCATTTTGCACCAAGGAGTAAACATAAATCATCATCTTATAAATCTCAGAGGTAGAACCCTGACAATTTACTCGGTGAGGAGATTGACAGGTTAATAGAAGACAGACGGACAGACAAAAGTCAACAAACCCTGTCTCTGTTTAAGACGGTGTCTGTGAGTCGCAAAAAGCAGCAAATGAGGGAAATGAGAACAGAAAAAAAAGCCATGATGAAGGGGAGAGTGTTAAAAGTAAATGTCGGGGAATTAGTAGGTTTCTTTTGTGCAATCCCAAGAGCAAACATTCTCTCAGACATAGAGGATGACGTTGCCATCTGGGGGACAATGAAGGCCTTCGGTGGAGGGGTTCATGGCTCGGCAGGAGGGGGGCTGGACCTGCTGTCCGACCATCTGGCGACAGCTTTTTGGGTGAGGCGAGTCACAGTCGTCCGACGTCAGCTCGGCGATGTCGTCCGATTGCGTGTCCGACATCTCCAGGTCACTGCGGATGCTCTCTGGCTGAGCCAGCGTGACGTCTCTGAGACCCTCCCTGATGGACACCCCTGGCGACAGTCCCAGTGCGGAGCCAGACAAAGCCCTCCCCCTTCTGGAGCTACAGTCCTGAGGCTCCTCCCCGCCGGAGGCGGTGGCCATGGCTGCAGAGCCCGGAGGTGGAGTCAGGTCCTCCTCGCTGGTCAGGCAGAGATGGCTGGGTTTGGTCTCAATGTCCACCTGGATCTCCAGGTTGGTGCACTCCCTACAGAAACACGTTATTTTCTTTTGGAGGACCACATTTGCTTTAATTACAGAGGATTTTTGTGAAAACAATAGCACTTTACACATTGTTGGCTTTCGGTAAAAGACTTTTACTGATCATATAATATTGTGTTTTTGACATATTTGTATCAGACATTTTTTCTCCCTCCTATTGGTATCAGCATCGATTCCAAAAATAACCCTTCTAATTTCATCATAGCAACCATACAGTACAATTGAAAAATGATTTACATGCTGTAGTTCAAAACAGGAATGGAAGGGGAGGTACAAACCCTTCCTTAAAAAGCAGTTGCAATAGCTCTGATGTGATATAGTTTATTTACAACAAAGAGAAGCTGCCTTTTTTTTCGGAGAGCAGCTTTGTGGAGTAAGCAACTCCGGGAAGCCACGACTTCAACCCGCCAATTCATCATTTTAGTTCCAGTTCTATTATTTCTGTTACGCACATCCAAATCAAAACTCACCTGTCCGGTAGTGTGTAGGAGGAGATGATGGAACCGGCCATTCCTCTGGTGCTGGCACAGTCACTCCCTGCACCGAGGCTACCCGTCTCCCTCTGGGCTGATTCTTTAGCCAACTCTGCTACTTGAACCTCCAGCCTGAAACCGACAAACGCCCACAGTAATCAGTTATTCTGTTCTGTCCAAACTTTTAATAAATGACATAAAAATGCAATATTAACCATCACAGCAATACACACAGACAAAAAAAGACATTTCTTACAATTAACAGTTCATTCATTTATATTCTGTGAACTGAACTACTAAAATAAGAATAATGTATATGATATAATAATTTAATTTCAGGACAATTTGCATTTTCAAAGGAGAAATATAAAAGAGCTTGTTTCTTCAAAATAAAAAATACATCCATCAGTATGGAACAAATCAAAACGCATTTTCTAATGATGAACAAAAGTCAACGCCTGTGTTCGGAGAGCGAAATGATGAAAAGAACAGTTACTCCAGCTCCTTATCTTAAACACTTTCACTTAAGCCCTCCCGAAGCCTCACCTGCTGTATTTTCCTGCACGGGTTCCCAGGGCCCCTCCTGCCAAGGTGTTGAAGTGCGGCGTGTCTCCCAGAGTCCCGGGGGCCACAGAGAGGCCCTCGCTGGGGGAGGTGGTGCTCAGGCCGCTGACCGCGCCGTCCAGACTGCTCTCACCGAGGCTGGGAGACTTCAGAGCTCGCCATGCATCTGCCACTGCACGATGAATGAGTAAGCAAATACATTAAGGCCAGCTATAATATACAGGACTGCGTTAAAAGCTAAAGCCTGAACTTTCGGAGACAGAAACATCTTGGTCACCCCCTTTACTTTAAGGAAATGTAATCAGTCCTCACCTGTGATTGGTCCGTCATCCTCATCAAAGTCAATGCGTACGCCTCGTCCTTTGCCCCTGCTCACGCCACAGCCCCCTCCTCGACACAGAGAAATGGGCACCACACCGTACACATAGGCCAACATGATGGGCACACCAATGCCTGAGAAAGGAGAAAAAAATGTTAAGATAAGGGTTTTTGTATTTATTGTAAGAGTAATTTCCAATATTTATGTTCCAGATGAGAAATAGGTCTGCGGATTAACCAGAGAAGAGGATATTCCTCACGTTCATTTTTGTCTTAATTTCTACTTCGGCTACACATGGCCTGACATGAGTGGTATAATGTGCGACCCAGTGAAGATCAAGATTAAGAAATTATATTTATATATATATATATATATATATTATATATGACAAACTAATTCTGTAATGCGTATTACACTTTGTTTAATTTTCATTTGATTTAGTGGATTAAACAACTATTACAACCCCTGTGACGAGGGATGCGCAGCCGTGCGTCCAGACGCTGGTAAACAAACTGTCCTTGGTTTGTTTTGGCCGTCGGGCTCAGAGATTGATGGCACACAAAAGATGTCGGCCACGCTGTCGAGGTCCTTACCCACGCTGACAGCTGCGATGACAGGGGCGGTGATGATTGACAGGGCCACGCCTCCAGTGATGGCCAGGTTCCTCCTGTGACGGGACGTCTTCTTCAGCTCGTAGTGGGCGTGGATCTGCAGCAGGAGAGAGTGGTTCAAGTCATTTCGGCAAAGCATTTTGCGAGAATTTTACCCTCAAAGACGACTTGTAGACTTTGGAACATACACTGCGTATTAGCAGAGGGGTGGTATGTAGACTCCTCCTGAGTTTATCTATTGAATTTCATGTTCATAGACGTTCACAATCCCAGAGATAAAAACGCTCATTTTGTAAAGACCCACGAGATACGTAAAGCTTCACTGTGAATCATCACTGATCTACATTTCACACACAGACCTAGTTTTGTCAGACAGCTCACAGAGCTTCCTTTAAAACAAATCTCTAGACATGTCAGTGAGAAACAAAACGGGTCACGGTTCTCCCACATCCTCCGTTGGCGCCGAAACATTTTCCTCGAAGGCTTTCTGCCTCTGATTATACAAGAGCTCTTGCAGAGACTTGAACTTTGGCGGTTTAAGCACGCAGTTACATTTCTCTCCACAAGAGAGGGCTAGAACATCTTAAAATGCAGCAAATAACTTCTGTAGCTGTTTTGTTTTGAAACAGGAAACTGCAAAAGGTCATCAGAGCTTTCACTTGATCACATTTGTGAAAGGTTAACTGCTAGGTGGCAATGTTTGGTTGACTGAAATCTAATTGACCAAGTATAACAGCTCTATTTCCCCATAAAACATATGAAGCAACATACAAGCAAATTAAAGGAAGAATGAGGAGCAGCTTCATTAATGAAATGCACTGCTTAAACTAACTTCAAATATCTTTATTTAAATGTTTCATTAACACAAAGGCACTAAATTAAGCACATTTTTGAGTATTTGTATATATTTTTTATAACCAACTAACTTCTATCAAGTGCCTGGACTGCAATTTAATTCCTTTTTTCTGCCTATGAAGTGAAAGTAAAAGCTAAAGTAATTTCTTTAGGTCAGTGTGAGTAGGAGCTGCTCTCGAGTACTCAAAGGAACAGCAAGTTCTTTGTGGCCTTTCGAGAACTTTAAACAGAAGGGCAGCAAAACGAAACTTGGTCAGAAACTTTTTCATTCTGCTTTCTGTTTCTGTAAAATCCACACAATTACTCTAAAAAGACTGACCCTGGCCTTGTGCAAAACCATATGTGTCGTTTCTGTGGATTTCAACTTCTGTTTTTTGTGGAGGTGAGGACAAAGATAAAATTCAAAGAAACGACCAAAGAGATTCAAAAAAAGAGTTGCTGAGTTCAAATAGAGGAAGAAAAATAAATGCAAAAGTTTGTAAGCATTGTATAATATTTCCTATGAATGACAACAATTTTTGTCCTTTGCAAAAAAAAGCTAGTATTTTCTTTTTTACTTCTCATATATTAAGACCTCTAACCATGATTTATTCTGTAAACATGTGATATGTTGGCTGAACATTGAGAGTTACATTATGTATAACAGTATGTTACAAGTTCTGCTTCTGTTTGTGTTTTCAACCCTTGACCCAATAATTCTTCATTAGTGTTTTATTTAAAAGGACCAGTGCTAATGTTGGAACTTGAGCTTTTTCTTCAGCTGTTTTTTACCTTGCGGCCAACGTAAACAGGGATGCCGATGACCATAGCTGGAACAGCGATGCCTGCGATAAGGGTGATGCCGACTGGAGCTCCGATCAGAGTTCCCAGCTGCCACAAAATCTTCTTCTTCCTGCTCCAAGGCTTCTTCCCCCAGAACGTACAGCCGGATGGACTAATGAGAAATCAGGGCCGGAAGAAGAGAGGAGGGACAATGGACAATGACAGGAATGGGAAGAAAAGGAATAGAGAGGTAAGAAGGTGAGATTTGAGGTTTACATTTACATCTTTGAACAGCAAGATTTGATGGGCTGCCCCGCATATAACGAGGCTTTGCTCAGATCCATTCGTATCACTTTGGAGCAAAATGTTTCGGTGACAAAGATATGACCTGGACATTTGAATATACCTGAGGTAGTGCAGGTCGGAGATCTCCTTCATGCAGAGCCAGCAGAACTCACAGCCGCAGACCGCGCAGGTCATGTGATTGCAGCTCCCATCATTCATCTTGATGATGTAGGCGCCACAGCGAGGACAGGGCTTGATGTCATCAGCTGGAGACAGAAAGAAGTTGCAAAACATCAGCAATGCCTCAGGAAGGTCCTTTCAAATAAAATCTAACACCTTACCAAGCTACGTGTCTGCTTGTGTGTCTGCGTCCGTTAAGGGATTCAACATTTGTTTCAAAGGAAGGAATATGAAAATATATTAAAACATGTACTTGAATGTATCAAACTTCTGTCACAAAATGGAAGAAAAACTAAATTCCATTATTTGTGTTCCTCTGTTGGAGTCAAAATCAAACGTCATTAGTGCGATGGATTGAACAGTTGAAGTGCGTTGTCCTTTAAGGGAGAGAAAGCAACAAAGGAAAAAATAATCAATGTGGCGTGTGTTTGAATTCAAGACACTAGGAACATTCCTGGCCCTTGAAAGGGCATTTTGGCATTAGAAGGTATTTAAAGAGACCCATGAAAAGGGTGCCGTGTGTGTGTGTGTGTGTTTGTGTGTATGTAGGAGTAGTTGTTTGTGTACTTGTGTATTCTGCTGACATGACTTTAACATACTCCCTCTTTTCTCTATTTCCCTGTCCTTCTCTTCTCCTCTTTTCTTTTTTAACCCTTGCATATCTGTCCCTGTTCCTGTTACAAGCAGCAGGTAGGGACGGACGGACAGACAGTTTCATGAATAACTATCAGCTGTGTGGCTTGTTGTGTCTTCTTCTGAATACTTGGCAGAGAGAGGCAAACTGGAAGTGGTGAAGAATGAAGAGCAGCTGAGGGCAGCTGGAAAGATTTCTTTAATAAATCTTTAATCAAAATGCCCAAGCACTCATATTTGTCTGTTCCCCTCTATTTACAGTTTTTCTTGGTAGATAAAATTAAAATAAAAATCCTTTAAAGGGGCCAAGTAAAAATCATAGTGACATAGTTTAATATAAACTCACACGTTACTGAGCTTGGTAGGGTTAAGATATTTCTCTTCTCCTGTATTTTAAAAATATAAGAATATTAAATACCCACCACATGAGTCACAAGATGTTTTTTTCATGTCCTAATGATGCACTCCCTTATTATGAGCCCAATAGCCTTAACAAGTTGGAATCTTAAAAAAAAAAAAAAAAATGCTGAGTAAGAGTTTTCCAAAGTTTCCAATGTTTTTTTAATGTCAACGAACCAGTAAAATGAATGGCTATATTTGAAATGTCTTTTTTGAAATTCTGAGAGTTTGCTGCAGTCATGGAACTATCCAGCGGAAGAGGGTGTGATATAAATAGTGTCTCACACACGATTGAACAAGGATTCCCCCCCAGCAGTGGCAAAAACCAGGGAGCCGCAGACTGACTGACTGCAGAGATCAACATGTAAAAGAGACGGCGGACAGGTAGGGTAGAGGATTTTTAATCAGTCTGTTTACCTGTGTGAATTCAGACACACACATACAAACACACAACTATCTGCATCCATCATCAGACCCAATCCCTGTGTAGGTTGTGTGTGTGTGTTTCCCATGTACTCACCGGGGCCCTGCTCCTGGGTGTAGCTGGGTGAGTGGTTGCTGTGGGTGTGCAGGGATTGCGCCCTCTGCTGGCGGGCAGAGTCACAGGTCTGGTTGGGGTGCCAGGCCTGTTTGCAATGGTAGCAGAACTCGGCGCCGCAGCCTTCTCTGCGACAAACCAGCCGGGGACAGCTGGCACAGCCCGAGGCGATGACGGCGAAGCTGAGACAGACGGGGAGAGGAGAGATCAGGAACGTGGCAACTGAACAAATCCAAATACATGATCTTTGTAAAGATGACAAACTAAAAGTAAATTAAAGCAAGACTTTTTTTTTGTTTGTTTTTGACACTGAAACCAAAAAAGATATATGAAATAACCAACATGCTGTATCTGGAAAATTGGCTGCACCATACTTCTCACTCAGACACCCACATCCAAAACTGTGGGCAGCCACTCACAGCTCAATGAATTTGATGGATCTGTGCTGCCTGCCAAAGTATTAAGTAGTAGTAAAAAACATTTTTACTTTACTCAAACCAAAGCTAAAAGGTCTGTGTAAAGTCTTGGCTGGCTCCAAAGGGAATCTGATTGCTCCTCTGCGCTTCCCTTGCTTTTGGCTCTTTGTTGGTCAAAACCTCTAAACCAAAATGATATCATTTCACACTTTTTTTTCCCCACATAACTGTATCACATACATTTGCACTGTGATGGGTGTGAATCCTTTTTGCAAAAAAAAAAAGATGCTGACAGTGACAGTTCAACCACATGTTAATAAATGTTGTTTGTGAAAGACACCCAGCTCACAAACACGTAATCTATAACCTCAATAGCGGAGGTAACAACTGGCAATCTTAAAGATAACTAGACATTTTTCACAAAAACTACAGCTGACCAAATTTTCCATAAAAGCAAATCATGGAAAAATAGCAAAATGGGAGACATGTGGTGACAAAAAGCACAAACGAGGAAATTAAGAGTAGGCAGGGACAAGTGAGATATAAGACGTTGTCAATCACATGGAGGACTCACAAAGGAGGCCTGTCATGAAATATTGTCACCAAGTTACGTGGGAGAATGTTGGAGGAGTGATAATAAAAGCACCAAGGGATTTTAAATCACATTTCTTTGCCTTTTTTTTGTACTCAAGACTAAACAAAGAGGCTGCCAGTTTTTTTTCCCAGCACATTAGTCCAAGCTTTGCAATTACGAGGACATTAAGCGAGGAAGATGTGATAACGTGGCAAACTTGTAATTGTTTTGGCACGCCTCCAGCCAACCGGCCCCAACATGTCCCTCATTACCAGCTCGTCATCATCCCGGTGACAGGACCCGTTCTCAGAACGGAATAAATGAGTGCACATCAGAGGAGACGGGAGTTGGCTTTCTCGGAACGCGACGAGACATGAAGTGGCATTCCCTCGGAGGCCCTTCACCCTGCGCCCGTGAGGATTTAGACACCACTCCTTCTCCAAACACGCATCTGCAAAACGTAGCCCAGGCACTCCTGCAATGTCGAGAGGCTAGTCTCAAAGGTCAGTCGGGTCACCAAAAAAGCGACTGACTACTCAGATAATCCTGTAAACTTGCAATGCAAGTGAGGGAAACATAAACAGAGCTATGCCAGTTTTGCATTTCTTTTCCTGCAACATCAGCGATCTGCTTTTAGGCTTCTCTAAACAAGTTCACTAGTGTGTTTACCATTTACCCGCGTTTGTTTTCCTCCGTATTTTCAACACACAGGGATATGTATCAAGGGATTGCAGGTGGCAGTCCATTAAATGGTTCTTATGACATTTAACTCAAAACCACAAATGCGAGCCTCATGGTGGATCTAAAAGAAAAAAGTGAGAGGCTTGTGTTCTTGGTCTGTCTAAAAGCAGCACAAAAAGTGTCTGTGCTCCTACCCAAGACTTTGTTGTGGTACCGCGCATAGGCTGGCACCACAGCTTTCGACTGGGAGAGAGCACACAGAGTGATTAGGCATCTGACATCTCCACGGTGAGAGGAAGAGGACACGACGGAGAGGGACAGAAACAGGTGAAACAAAAGGGACATTTGAGATCAAGAGCTGACATGTCAACGAAACAGGCAACAAGGCTGAGGGAGGGAAAGAGAGCAGTGAGAGGCGGAGGAGTTTTATGAGTGCCGACATGCTGCGCGATGAGGGGAAACATGCACAGTCTGTCAGTCCTGTCGGTGTTAAGCTCTGCCGAGGGGCCACCTGGGGAACCTGGGGAGCCTGTAAATGCAATTTTAACGCCAACACACACATGTACGCACACACACACACACGTTAATACCAGGCTGTATTTAACACCGGGATGGACGTAATGTGCACCAGTCAAACTCAGTCACACAGCAGCATGAAAAACACAAGCATTACATGTCAGCCGGGCCACAAAAGCACAAAATTCAGAACAACGACCTCACACGCATGTACACCGAGTCTAGTGAGTATGTATTGATCTGTCTAATTAAGTCTCAACTCCTGTCCCCCCTGGCAACGCTCCCTATATGGCACCTTGATAGTCGCCATAGCAACTGACAGCCAGAGGAGACGGCAGAGATCCACTCTTTGTTCTCACTAGATGCTCAGGTCTGACAGTCACACAGACTGAGACCTCATTGGCTGGACAAAGGCGACAGGTCAGAGGTGAATGACCGGAGAGGAGGTGTAGATTTATTAGATTCCAGATTAGTTTCTGGACCCTTTTGTGATGCAGCACGAAACAAGCAGCCACAGACTGTGCTCTTGTGTTTGAATTGTGTGACACATGCCAATCAGCATTTCTGTCATTTAGTGGCCTCACCACAATCCTACACTTCTAAGCATGTAGTTGAACCTACAGTGGCCTTCAGGTAATGTAAAAAATGCAAAAGTCCCTGTTTCAAATGTTTGGTTTGTCCACTCATGGGGAAACATGGAGGTTCGACATGATTTTAGTTTGAAGTGATAATATGCAAATTAAAAGATAAGCTTAGTAAGAATATGAATTCCTGTCAATTAATACCTTATTCAACACACTGTATTTTTATGGTTTCTTTTTAAGAAGTATTGCAGCAAACAGTAAGCAACACATTCCATGAGGTCTGCAAAACAAATGAGGTATTGTTTAGTAGCCATGAAAAATTGTTTCGAGGACCATACATATTTTTTTAAATTAAGGAAATTTGCCTGCAAACAAATATTGTAAGTTGCTGTTAATTTGTTTTTGGTTCACTGGGGGACAATGCAAATTAGCTGTGATCTTATTTACATCCAAAGTTGTTGCAGGAAAAATAATACTTCCTCTGTTCATAAAGCAACATTAACATTCATTTGAAAAACATTCTGGTCCCATGATGTCCCAATAAACTCTTTTTTAGCTTTATTTTGAGAATATAATGTACAATGTAGTGTGTCTTCTGGAATATTGTTAACAAACAATAAATAGGCCACCACATTTACTTAAACGCACGCAAGCACACACACACACGCACAGTTCCTGTTCACAGAGATAAACATGTCTATTCTCAGTAATAGTCACACCTACAAAAGTGTTACTGTGGAAGCCTTGTCACCAGTGACGGATATCCTATGTGCGTGTGCGTGTCTGCGCGTGTGTGTCTGCGCGTGTGTGTGCGAGCTTGTCCACTGTCCAGCCCTGGCTATCTGTGGTGAATAATAATAACGTTTATTAAACTTGTTTGATTTGAAGTGCGGGGTGAGTCACCACCGGCGTCAGGCAAAGGATCTGCCTGGTAAATATGTAGGTCAGCAGTTGACCTGTGCCCCTGTGATACGAGTGACGCAAACACACACTTTGGTTTTGTTTTCTTTGAACCAGAAAATTGTACTGACCCACATTTTTTACTTGTGTGCTTCTATTAACCTTGACATCTAGAACACAATGTATCAAATACTGTAAGTGTTTCCAGAACTCTGTTACAGATTTATATTTAGGCTTGGTTTAGTAGGACACACTACTCTCACTCACTACCACGTTTCTTTTCCACGTTGGACACTTTACGGACGATGAAAGTATCCCATCAGCATAATCTTACACTGAGAGAGGCAGCAGCAAAACCACTTAAATTCCAAAGTGTGCATTTTCCTCCATTTATATTTTCACCTGTGTCTGTTTGATTATTAGTTTAATTATTAGCAGGATTATAATAAAACTACTGAATCAATTTGCACCAAACGTGGTGGGGAGATGGGGCCCTTATCAAATCTGTCTCAAAGATAAATATGCAAGAGGCAGAATGTATAATTTCACTTTTCATAAATAGTTTAAAGTTACCCAAAAGATAAATGTCATCGTTCAACACGCGGCAGGCCTCTGACATTAATGCTTCTCACAATTTGATACTACTAGTTACATATTCGTTTCAGTGTATTTGCATGAGCAAAATTGTCATAATTTTGAAATGATTTTAGTTTTCCCTATTTTCTTTTAGGTATGTCAAATGTGTGCACAAGAGACCATGTTTGTCCTGCTTTAGTACTGTCCTAACAAAACTGCGACAGGTCCCACAGCCAAAGGTTTTGAAAAATTAACAATCATTTAAGGAAATTCCACCCTATAGGTTCCGTTTATTGGGGTAAGGTGCCAAATCATTATGCAGAAGCATGAATAAATAGAAAACTACTCTCACGCAGACACATATAGTCAGATTTACGTAAAGACACCACACACACTATGGCCTTCCCCTGAGACAACACCAGTATTAATGTGGCCTAAAAAACTCACTGAATATCTGCTTCTCTTCTTCCCACCCACGAGCGCGTGTGCGCGCGCACACACACACACACAATGAATCACTCTTGCTTTTCTATGATGAAGCCAACGCCTCTCATTTGCTCCGGAAACCGATGCGAGCTGCTGTGCGTCCAAAACCCTCCTTCGACCACAGAGCGAGCTCACAGCCTTCTAACCTAGTTTCAGTTTCTTTTCCTCGACTTTTGAATCCCACCTCCCCAGACTTTCTCAGTCGAACGGTGTCACACTGGTTGCCGCTCTTCGGGCCCATGCAGAGAAGTAAAGCCATTTATGTGGATTCAGAGGCAAAGCTGTTCACGTGAGAGTCAAGCTATTACAGCAGAAAAGGTGCGGGGATAACCCAACAGAACAAGACAAAAGTTATTCGGAGCGTCACAGAGGAAACAATTATAGAGAAAGAGCAAGAGAGAATGACAGAAAAGGCAAAAGACAATGATTTTGCAGCTTATGGCCTGATGAATGAAATAAACCTCCTACAAGGTACAACGAGTGCAAAGTGTGTAGAACAAATATCCAGACTAATGTGAGATACTTTTCAAAAAAACGTACCAGATGTACTGGAAAATGATTAAATTAAAGTACTTTTAAGTATTTTATCGTAGTTATAAGGTATATTTACCTAAAGCTGTATTACAGATTTATTTTCGAAATTATTATATTTAACAGTGCTGTCACTAGTCCTATTTTAATCGTTTTAAATCCACAGAAACTATTGTTAATTTATTGTTTAATTTATTATTTTTTCTCAGTTAAACTGCTTGCAGCCACACTCAAACATCAGCATTTTCTCAAACATCTGTTGTAGATAATTGAATGGCTTTGCTAGCTTTGAATGTATCGTCCTATTGATTAGTTTGGATTCTGTGTTTCACAATTACTCATTTGGTCCTCTTTGACATCTTCAACAATGGGAGTTCCACTCAAAGGCAACACAGTTATTTCCGGGCAAACTAATGGGCCAAAAAAGTGCGCCAAAGCTCTTTTACATTTTTCAGCTTCATCTCTGATCAGATCAACTAGAAACAGGAGGAAGGAAACCAACATTGTCGAAAATGGCAACTTGAATATTAACACTAAACTGTGAGACATTCATAATCTTTAAAACCTAATTTGATCTAATCCCAATGTGAAGACGCCACCTGTCAGAGGTTGTGACCGGTTCTCCCAAATGTTATGACAGTTTTATCAACTGCGAGATGATGAATAGATTACTCAGGAAAATAATCAAAACATTCCAACTGCGTCAGCTGACGCTTGTGTTTAGAAAAAAACGGGTGCTATTTGCTACGGGGTAAATGCCTGATCTGATCAGATGAAAACACTTGATAGTGTCATAGAAACGCAAAAATGAAAACAAAGCTGAAGCAGGCAAAGATAAACCAGTTAACACACTGAATAAGGACAACAGATAGTTTCTTACCCGCAGTCTGGCGCTGGGCACCATCGGCAGTCGGGATCGGAGGCGAGACACCTCCGCAGCAGGAACTCCTCGTACTTGTCCAGCAGGGCCGCATCATCCAAGATGTCCGCCACCTGATGCGGGGCCAGTCTCTCGGCGCACTCGGGGCAGCTGAGCTGGACCCGGCTCTCTGTGATCTCGATGCGCAGGTACTGGCGCAGGCAGCAGAGGCAGGAGCGGTGGCTGCACCCCAGCAGCTCGGGGAGCTGCTCGGCAGGCTGGCACACCAGGCACAGGGGGCACTCCAGGAGCTGGGCCTCCCCCGAGGCAGGGGCTCCACCCAGGGACGGCTGGCTGGAGGAGAGTGGCTGCAGCGGGGGCTCGGAGGCAGCATCCTGGGGGCTCGCCGCTGCCGCGGTGGCGGTCACCGCTGGTGCAACGGAGGCTGCCGCTGGCGCCGAGCTCAAGGCAGAAGACAGGAGCTGCTGCTGGGTGTGATGAAGGTGGTGATGGTGAGACAGAGGGGTGTTGGCCGCCGCTCCTTTGGGGCCCCTGGTACCCCGAGAGCCCCGTTTGCTGTGAAAAAGGCTGTGGAAGGAGATGCGGCCCTTACGTTTGTCCGCCGCACGGCACTTAGGGTTGGGGACGCCGCTCACTGAGGAGTGCGGCGACTCGGAGTCTTTCTCTGATCCCATTCTCCCAGCAGAGCCACACAGGGCTGTTTATTGTCCCCCGGTGCACTTTAGTGTATCGCGGGAAGTGTCACGAAAACAAACTCGTTGCACACACAAAGGAGGATTTTGGCCCTCTGGTGAAAACACAAACGGAAATCCAAATGTTACTCAGGCTCTTTTCCTTTTTAAGAAGAACAGAAACCTTATCAGAAAGAAAGAGCGTGAGATAAGAGAGAGGTAGGTACAGAAAAATTTGAGGAATTGCGCAAGTTGAAAGTGGAAAGGAAAAAATCCCCTCGGAGTCTGTCTCAAAACTGGTGGCCAAAAGGTTACCAGTGAAAAAGAAAGTACCGTATGTGCTCTCTCATGTCTCAGGCAGATGTCGAGGTTAAACGCCGAAGATCCTCCGTGTCAGAGACAAAGATGAATGTCTCTTCCAATGAATGACTCCCTCTCTCGAAACAGATGTGGGGTTAAAAAAAGAAACAAGGTGACAGAAATATCCAGAGTGCAGCGTTGAATGTGAATAAGTCCTCCGTTCGGATCGAATCCTCTCCAGCTGCGCTCGGAGCCGCTCCTCTGCTCGTCTGCCTCTCGCGCTTGTTGAACATCGGCCCCTCTGAACGGTGTTTTCTGTCAGGAAGAGGTGAGCCGGAAGTTAGTACAAAGAGCATGCTCAGTATGACACACGCCTCTCCTCTCCCCTCCGCTCTCGCAAGCCTCTCTGTCTCTTGTTTGCTCTTCCTGGCTTTGGATTTGATCATTAACTCTTGTGACCCTGTCCTAAACTGATCTCTCTGAGCTCACCACATTTAAATACAGAGACGCAGCCCTTGATGTGGTAACACACGAATGTGTTGAGCACACATGCTTTTAAAGGTTCAATGGAACAATATTGCACCACAAGACGTTAAATCATCATCAGTTAAGTCTGTGACATCATCAGCCAGTCCCGACCAATCATGTCATCATTTGAAAGCCGTCTCCGTCTCTTTCCATCACACCGAGCACCGCGAGCTCCTCCACCACTTCACACTGCTCTGCTAGTGCCGTCGCCATGGAGACGCTCACCGCGAGCGAGGAAAACAACGACCCACTCTGTGGCTCTGGCACTTATGTATAAGCACGCACACACACACACACAAAGAAAAACACACTCACGCAGACACAGTTAAGCATGAACTGGTAGATGAATACTGACTATACTTATGGAAATATACTACCCCAAAATGCACACACAAAATCCAACATACAGTATATCTTTTTTTACATATAGTCAATATACACACACTTTCAAACACAAAAACACACAAACACCTAATTAGACATGCAAACGCCTTTTAAATAATTTCCTAAAGACTGCTGTGTGTGTGTGTGTGTGTGTGTGTGTGTGTGTGTGTGTGTGTGAAAGATGTAAAACTGTACACGAACACACACACTCCTGCTACGTATTGCATGCACACAGCTGGAGTTTGTTTCCTCATTGAAAAACACTTACACACACGCACGCACACACACACACAACCAAATGCAAAAATCAGTCACACAAGCACAGCTGGACACAATAAAAACACAACACATGCAAATATTTACACGAGTAAATAAACACACACCACCTGAACATTGTCAGCCTCACACACGCGCACAACTTACACGCGGAAAGGATAATTACATCCTTTGTCCCCACTACTGTTACAGAATGTGTGAACGATTGTTGAATAGCGCAAGTAAAAGACACTCACTCCTCATGGAATGTTCTACACTCAAGACTATGAAAGATGAAAAATGGTCAAAAGGATTTAAAAAAATAAATATGATGAGGAAATATGATAAATATAATAAAAAGTCAATACTAAACTACTAAACTAAATTAACAAAAAACGCAGACCCACAGACCCGACCGGCAGCAGCACAGCTGTTTCTGGTTTTAAGGGACACACACACACATACCCACTCAGGGTAATAACGACCCAGTAAATGTCAGACCATCCAGGATATTGTGACCTGTGTGTCTGTGCGAGGATTGTGAGGGCGGATTCACGTCACTCACAGATAAGCAGACCAGTCTCTGAGCAGCGGGCTTACAGCAGAGAGACTGACTCTGCCAAGTGCTTTCACCCGGGCTAAGCTGAGAAGTCCGAGTCCGTTATAATTTCCAGGTCAAAAAAGAAAACAGAAGCCAGGAAACCATAAGAACTGATTACAGGCTTTGATTTTATTTTGATATTTATTTTAAAAGCTTTTCCGAAAGCAAAGCCGGGCAGAGCTGGACAATACTGTTTGTCTTTGCTGAACATTTCGGACTCTGGCTTCCTCGCACAACGTGGCAGAGACACATTTGACCCCACCGATGTTACCCACAAACAATGAGAAGGCCTGTGGCAACACAGACTGCATTGTTCTAGCTTTTCCACAGACGACAACTCACGACAGCAGAATAATATAAAACGGTTTTGTGCATGTTTAAAGTCCACAAAACCTATCATGGGTGCAGTTATATTATTTTAAGGGTTGAGCAGAGGTAAAATATTTTTCTAGTAACCAAATCAGCCTATACTTTCTATGTGACATTTACCTGTCGGTATTAATGCAAAGTATTGGACAAATACTCACAAGAAGGTGGTGGTGTAACATTCATCACAAAAAATAAATAAATAAAAAATAGATCATTCATATAGACCAAGGAAAAGTCAAAAGAGGACCACAGGCATGAGGATCAACCCTCTGGTCATTTAGGAATGACGGTGCAAAAATGGAACCAGGCGGTTGTAAAGCTACAGTATTTCAGCATGGACCACACTGGTGAACTGACTAACTCGGTCATGCCTCAAGGCTGAGAAACACCATGAGAACACAGGTTTCGTCATAAAAATGACAGCCCAAGGTTAGGAGTGCCTCATACCGGCTTCCACCCCAGGGGCCAATTCACGCTCACCCTGAGAATCCTTCGGACACTTAACCAGCAAGTCAGAATTATTCATATTCAACTTAATCATATATTGATCATCTATATCGCCATGACAACTCGCTGCAGGAAGAGGACGGAAGCATAACTCTGAGCGGAGTCGCACGTTCAGTAAAAAAGGATGAACGCACATAAAGTGAATGGCTATTTACATTATTTTAATGATCAACTGAATCATATGTACACACACATTAACAGTCACTAACAGTTAAACATGGAAGTACATCACTCATAGTGTGAGTTTGTCATTACCTAGAGACACACACACATTCCCGATTGGGACAGAATCAAAAGCCCAATCAGACAGACAGGTTCCTTCATCTCCTCTCAGATCTCTCCCTCATTTGCTTTCCCACATTTCCAACTTATACTGACAGTACAGAGTGCACTAATAAATGGGTGAGGGAACGTACAGTTTGTACACACACACACACACGTTTCTGCTCCTTTGTTGGATATTGCTTTTATGGCTTCTCCCCTGAAGATATTTGACATGTCACCGCAGGAGGTGCTTGTGTGTATTCAAGAGCATTAATGCTGACTGTATTCCCTTGGAAATGAGCCGTATCCACATGGTGTTGTGCCAAACTGGCCTGCACTGGGCCCGGGAAGTTACTGTTCACATTTCTAAATCCTATTACTTTCATTTGAAGATCATGTAATACACATTTATGGCTAAATCTGTTTCTAATTTCTCTCCATATCGACTCCAAGTAGAAGGACAGACACACGAGCCTTACTACATGCTGTAGTAAGGCTGTACCATGCTGGTACACTGTATATTTGAACGAAAGCTACAGAAACAACAAGGTAAAAGAAGGAGAAAGCCAATGCAGCGAGTGGCAGGGAGTTACGTTGTTTTGTGAGCGTGTATGTACGTGTCTTACGATGGTCATGTTTTTGTCTGGCGAAGGGGTCGAGGTTTGGAATTGAAGTCCAGGCTCATGTTGTTTTGGGTTTAGTTGGGTAAGAGGCTCGGGGACGCACCTCGTGTCCTCACGACTATAGAGAGCCTGATTTGTGTTGTGTTAAATTGAGCAGCAGTGGAGTAGGAGTGTGGAACAAAGTGTGTGTGAGTGTCTTGATAAAAATAAATAAATCAATTCCAGATTGTGAAGTTCTCAGGCTGTTCAGACCCATCTGTCAACAATGAGACAAATACACCAAGAGCCATGCGCTCTTTCGTTTCCCTGTGTCATGTTGTCCAGAACATGTTCCCCTTCTTAGTTTGGCCTTAAAATGGAGCTGAGAGTCTTTCAGGAACATGACCTCGTGTACATGTTGGTCTGCAGATAAAACAGCAGCCTAACAGCTAAGTGAAGGCTTCGCAGACCTGCACTGTCAGGAAAACGAGGTGATAGTTCAAAGTTGCACGCGTGACGTCGATGAGGCGATTCGGCACACGTTTTAAACCCACCTCCTTACAAGATCGACAGCTGCTGGTTATTATTTCACAATCTGAGCTTGGCGTGTGCATATAACAGAGGCCCGCGACCGCAATGAAGCAAAGCAGTTTATTTTCAACCATATAAACAGCTACGAGGGGGAGAGAGAGGTGTCGTGCAGGTAAACTGCTCTCAGCACCGCTGTTCTGCTTTAGACAGTGAATCTATGCCTCAGCACTTTGGGATCGTCAAATCTCTCCCTGCAGGGCATGGCCAGCCTACATGCTGCAACTGGCAGTACACACATCCATCTTACAGACGTGTCTATCTCTGACACGCACGCACGCACGCACACACACACACACACACACACACACACACACACACACACACACACACACAGCTTTTTTTGTCCTTCAAAAGAAACATAATGGCTTCACAAAACTGGCACAAATGTTCACAACACAATCACCCCAGATTAGAAAATGTCTGCATTAGATGGAATTTGAGATTAGCTCAGAATACATCATTTGCATCTTTAAAATAAAGGTTCTCATGTAAAACATTGCAATTAACTTCTACAAGCCAAATGCTTGCTGACACTTCAGATTTTCAGCACCAATACTTTGAGGCCCTTTTTTTGGATCATTTTAGCCATCTGTTTAAGAAGAACCAAATAAATAATATCGAACTTTCTGTACCATGTTGAGAAGAACAGCAACATGCACGCACACACAAACTCAACACAAGATTCATATAAGCAAACAGCTGTTCGCTCCAGCTGTTCTGTTGGGAGAACTCAGATTGCTGTCGTCCAACATGATGAGTCAGTGCAAGCCTCGACAGGCTCCACACTATCCCGAACAAACGGAGATGAATAAAACTACTTCTTAACATCCTCACACGTGTACAAACCCAGCCACATGAACACTTCACAGAGCCCACGTGTAATAATGTAGTCATCAAAAACCTGCACGTGAAGAAGATTTGGCATTTTTTTCCATTAAATATCAAAATAATAACAATTATCACATCATCATTGTTAGGCAGCAGTTTTAGTGAAAATGAATGACACAAGAGTGATGTCAATTTCTTTTGAAGGCATTTATGCTCATGTTAAAGCTGAACGGTTAAAATGTAAATTAAAAAAAAAAAGCTACTGGCTGGTTCTGGCTTCAAATGTTTACTTACACACTGTACCTAACATAACGAAAACAATAGACGAATGAAAACCGAAAGGATTTGGGCTTTTGGACTAATTGTTTAATGCAGCTGCTAACATGTTAGTACTGATATATCCACATGTAAGAAGCATTTAAATGGTTTCACTAAGCTGGAGCTGTCAGTTCTAATTCTGTTGGTTTAGTAAGAAACCTCTTTAAAGTGTTCAAGCGCCGAAAATCCAAACACAGCCAAACATTTTCACAACCCTGTTTCCTAAGAACGTCAATCTTGTTTATTGATTTTGCAGATTCCCAGAAAACGTAATAGGCTGCTGGGAACTGTGCATGCAGCTGCATGCCTGCGTTGTTGAAGATGAAGGTCTGACTCCCCTTCACTCAGTCTAGATTAAAAAAAATCTAAAAAACGAGAAAAACTAATCTGAACACCCCGCTGATGCATAACCAACAAAGAATATTTTTTTAAATATGATACCTTTGATATTTTGTCAGCCCTGTACACACACAACAAAGAGAACGACCAAAAGAAACATCACTTCCATCACATAAAAAACGACCATTCTGGGACCATTGCTCTTCCCAATGTTTGACTAAAGAGAACAAATCAGACAGAACTGATTATCCTCTTGGTGCACTCAGCATTGGAGAGCACCTTATCACTTTGGATAAGAGCATCAGCTAAAAGCCTCCAATCTAAAGTGACTGATGACACTGTTTGAAGATGAGCAGATCCACAAAGGGCTCAGGTCCAGCTGACGGCCCGCTTTACTCCGGTCGCCCTTCCGTCGTGATACTAACTAAAAACCCTCTTAATTTGAATGCCAGGGGGCCGGTCGCACAGGATAGGTGGTCCTCTACTCAACCTGGAGTTAATAACAACATGTAATTGTAAAAAGACTTCAATGCAATTATTATTAAAAACTTACTAAATGATAAAGAAAATAATACAGCTGTCAAATTTGCACAATATCTCCCTTTGAAATGTGTTGCATTAAATGTAAATAATCAAGTATGTCTAGTATCTCTAGTAAAGACAACAAATAGGAATTGTTAATAAAACATTTGATGCTGAATTAGCTGGATCTGGTTCTTTAATTAATGCATACTCGATACACCACAGTGCCAACCAACAGCAAAACTACATGCCAATCACTGTAAAACTATGAGGTAACATGTCTCTTTGTTTTTTTCAAAATATTGCGGTTCCCATTCAAATCGTTAACATAAACTGCACAACGCAGCTTAAATTCAAGCCATTTTGTTTTCACTGGGGAAGAGGCATCAAAACGGTCAACTTGTAAAATGACACCTGCTGCATATGATAAACGATGCATCCTCTTTCACTGAAGCATCAAATCCCCTGAGAGGATGATTAAGCTTTACATGAGGAGGCAGGGCATTATTAGAAAGGAGATTTCTCTTTTACTAGTGTGGAGGGAGGGACCTCTCTTTATCTACCCAGGGATCCACATCTTCATGGCCATAGTGTCTGTAATGAAAGATAGCGCCCCTTTTTTATGATGATTTTATTGTTTCAGCTGCACTTTGTTAATGGCACTAAAGCACCCGTTGCTCTGTTGTTAGGCACCGTCCAGTCCTGAGGTAGTTACAGCTTTAATAGCACAGAAGGCACGTCCAAATTATTAGAGGCTAAATGTTCCTTTAAAAGGAGCGAGGTCAAGCAACATGTCCTCGCTTTGAGGGATCACCGCATCCGAGTGAAAACATTTGGTTCTCGGAGAGGTCACAAAAGAAAACACACACACACAGGAGTCAGGGTTCTTCCAGTGAGCAAAAGGACCGACTGAGTCACACGTTAAAGATCACGACTGATGAAATGGGCATTTTTTGTTGATTCATGGTGTCCTGAGTGACTTCAGTGCAGCCTCCGCCCACAGGGCGGCCTCCATCACAGCACCACACAAATCAAGAATTCACACCTGAGACCTGCTCAGTAGAGACGTGGAGAGTCGGTGGATACAAAAGGCCGAAAGTAAAAGCTGGAAGATGTCGGGTTCCGGTCTCACCAGGAAACATGCCAGACCTGTTACTTACTATAAACGTTCATGTTTTGATCAACAAGATTAAAGATCTACCGCCAGTGGGGGAAGCGAATGATCCAGATGCTCCAGCAGATAGAACTAAACCATAGACTGTAAAGAATAGTCGTCCCACTGAAAAAATTAAGCCAAAAATAAATACCTTGGATATGGGTGCTGCCATCTTGCATAAGTGTTGTCAATCCATGCAAAGCCGCAGCCGGTGGTGAACTGAACCTACAGCCATTAGCGTCTGCAGCCACCACAAAAACACCATCTTTTTTATTGACAGCATTGCCAAGATGGAGCCAGATCTGGTCACATGAGGACGTGCAACACAGTAAGTCCTTTGTTCAAATAAACTGCTCCTGTCGGTCAGTCATTCATCTTTCATCAACTTGGTCTCACCATCAAAAACGAGGAAAAGATCCTTCAACCACACCAGCTGCAGCAGATAAATCCGACAGATAAGATTCTCATACCTTGCTTGTTTTCTCATATTTAGGAAATAGGCGTGAGTCACCACGAGCACATACAAGTTCAAAAAACAACAAGGCTATTCCACTTGCATTTCTTTTCCATGATAGAAATTAGCAATTAGAGTAAAGTAATGAGATGAAGCAAACTCTTTATACACAGACATTTTTTTGTCAAACAAAGGCAGAACAGAGCTGAAGTTTTCCGACGGTGTTTCACACATGTACATTCAAATACACACGTGCTGAGCAGCAGCTTGCCACACAAAGCGCTGCAGATACGCCGTTATGATTTGAAGCGATTTCATGCTGGCACTCCATTGCACTAGTGAGATGACATCAAAGACGAAGGAGGCTGTTTTCTGTGCAAAAAACAACCCTGATGAAAGCTGCCACTCCAAGCACGCACAACATCTTCATGCTGTTCGTCGGTGTATGTGTACTTGTGAGCATAACATTTTTGAAGTGAAGGCATTTTGGAAAAAGGGGACAACATAAAATGGTTAACACTCGGATGATGACCAGTGACTGCATTATGCCAATGAGTGTCCTCATTAGGATAAAAATACATCATTGTGCATGTGTAGCCTACATAAACCTTTCCCCAAGAAAACCATTCCAAACATCTGGTAAAAAAAAAGGCAGCTCCCGCACACCCCAAATCTCATGCCAAATGACTGCGAAAAGAATGAAATATTAAAAATGTGTGTAGGAACAGATGTGTTATCCACTCATGAGGTTTGCAAACTCTTTTACATTGAAAATTAACTACAAACTTGTTCCGACACTTTCATGAAGCTGCATACACAGTTTCCACATAACTAAGCTTTATGACTTATGTTCCTCCCCTCAATTCCAAAAGATTTTTTTGGACCAATCCAGCAGTTGATTTGTCAATTTTAGTCAATTTGTGAACAGTCCGGATGAGTATGTTAGATAGCATGGATTATAAAAACTAACAGATCCATGTGTCTTTCTGGAAAACTTTCAACATTAAACTCTCATGTGATAAATACAGAGGGAACACAAATGGGCGTTTGAGCATTAGCAACAGACTCTCATTAAAGCCTCCTTCCCCAAAAAACACAAAGTACATGCAGTAATCCAGAGCAATGCACTGGAAGGTGGAGGCAGAGGGAATCAGGCTGGGAGTGTCTATAATTAGAGGAGCCATGCCGCTGAGTTGTTGAATGCTTAATGTCAGGCCCACAGGAACCTCTGAGCCCCTTTACACCGCGTCTGAATCCACGCTGGACTCAGAGAGAGTCGGACGAGGTTTAACGATTGCAAAGTGGACGAATGGATTCAGGTTTCAGACAGGAAGCGACAGCACAAAGCACGGACACAGAGGCAGCACAGCTGACAACTTAGCTCGTAATTCCCAGCCATTGTCTGTAACCCGAGCCACATCATGACACACAAAACGCCTCTGGATGAGGTAATGGTCGCACACATCCGATCAGGAGAGGCGGAGAGAGTCTCCTCCTCATCCTAAAATGTGGTGTTATTAAATTTTAATCTGGTTGGAAGGGCTCATGTTTTCTTATCATCATACGCGCCACATATTGACATGTAGTACAGGTGATCATTTGAACAGTAATTTGGATTAGATGCTTTTATTTTCATGTACATGACACTTAATATATCTGGATTTTGAGCCAGGACATCTGAGGTTGCCTTGTTGCTCTGTAGAAATGTATTGCTTCATATGTCCTCATTGTACAGATGACTATTCAATTCATCAAAGCAAAGGATCTGCAGATTAATTGATAATGATAATCAGACACCATTCAAAGTAACGGAAATAATTCTAAATTTGTACCAGTAAACAAAACTGTCACCATTTATACGAATAAATATAAAAATGTAATGTATAGTTTAAATATAGAAACAATCCCCTTCAGTTCTACATAGCGAAAGATGGGAAACATCTCTGTATTGAATGGAAGCCCAGTTAGCCTTCATAAGGTATTTTAATGCAAATGCTAGTCCTGATGTTGGACCTCCCATGTTAGAATATTTTACATTAAAAAACACAATGTATTCTGTAATATGTGTCCGTCTTTTCTGCTCGTGAGTTATGGGTTTTAAAATGTGGTCTCATGCTGAGGTTCTCCCCTCAGAGCGTCCCCTGTCTCTTATAGGACATTTTATTATTTTTTTTCTCTTTCCGAGTCCTCTCACACCAAAACACAGGCTGGGATAAGCAGTACAGACAGGAATGGGGGTTTTAATGCAATTGAACACTCACACATCCTGAAAAGAAATGATGCTGAGGCGGTTTAGAATGATCCCGCAGAGTGTGTGCGTGCGCGCGCGCGCGTTTCTGAATGTGTGTGTGCTTGGAGGTGTGTTCACCTGGCCCTGGGCTGCCATGCACAGAAAACCGCCTGACTCGGGCTCGGGGTTAACGCAGGACAACAGCTGTGTGTAAACCCGTGACATCCGTGTCTAACGGCGGAGGCGTTCAACTTACCGGATATCTTCAACGTGGAGGAAAGGGAGCGGCTGAGGAGCGACGCGACGTCCGCTTCTCCGTCTCCTTCTCCCGGCAGCCCTCCGCGCTGTGGCCTCGCGGTGGACGCACGAGCTGCGGCCGTTTCCCGCGCCGGCCTCGGTGCTGTCGCGGCTCTCGGAGGAGGGGACGGCGGCCTGTGGTCTTCCTGCGCCGCGGGAGCTCAGCGCTTGGACTCGGACTTATCTCCGCAGCTCTCTCCGGCTGCCGCCCCGCCGCTCGCAGACGTCATTAAGGAAAGCCCCGCTCGGTGACGTCAGGCAGTCATGAAACCTGGAGAGCCCTCCCCTCCGCCCGCCCACCTCCAGTTGCTCGAGATTTCAACGCGTTTGGCTGAAATCTTACCTTGCTTTGACAAATAAGAGATACATCTCCCACAGTCCCACCTTAAAATCACGTAAACATATTTTAGCACTTACAGCTGAGCCGTGGCACTTCGTTACCCAGATGTGGACGCTAATATCTGTGCTCAGGGGCCCATTGGAGGGATGGTGGGGCTTGATATTTTGCATAAAGAGCAAACCTTCCTCCACTGCTTCTGTAAAAAAGCCCAGTCAGTTTGAAACAATTCTGTCGAAAACATCTTTCAGCTAAATACTTCTTCTGTACGCTTGGAAGAAATGACTCGACATAAAACCTTGTGTTCTTGTGCTGTCCAGTTGAGGCTCGGAGCTTTTCATTCATAAAGACGGCTAAAACGCCTTCTGGTTTGAAAGGCAGGGCACCCGCAAACTTGCACTTACCTTTGGTGGCAAAAGTAAACCCCCCCTTATCCATCATTCTTGGACTCAAACCAGATAAATGCATGCGGCGTCTAAAGAATCTCTGATTAAGTCCAAGTCAAAAAAGTGTCAACGATAAATTAAACAATAGGACGGTAAAGTGAAATAAGGGTGATCATGTGGGGATTATGGAAAAGCAGATTTATTAGAAGGGTAAACAGGAGGACTTAGACAGGAATGTTATCTCAGAATCTACATGTGCCGACAACACAATTAGCCTTATCTCGTATAGATTAAGGAATCCCCCTGTTGCCTGAACCCCCCCACACCCTGCTTCCATCTGTCCACACGCCACAGTCCTTTGGCCCGCTCCAATCCTTCCCTTCAGTGGAAATAGAGCAGGAGCGGCTATGGATTCAACCCGCTGGAAGACAAGGGAGAAACATTCATTGAAACTGTCATTTTTTTTTTACAGCTTTGAAAGGGAGATAAATAAAACGGGGTTAGGTTAAGACATTGTTGAGAATGTTACAGAATATTTGGGGGGAGGGGTTAAGCGTGAAACTTTCTCATCATGCCGAGTGAAGGACTGAAGTCTACCCAGTGGGAATGCAGAACATCTGCTATTGTTTGTCGTCACAGCAGTCCGGAGAGGCAAGAAACACATCAGTATTCAGGGGAAGGTGCAGGTGACACAGTCTGCATGCAGGATGTTTTCCACTCAACAACAAACACCAGGTGACTACAAAGCAGGCAGGAAACTCATAGGTCAAGGAGGAATAGAGGAGTTAAAGACAAACGCCCAAAGCTTAGTGTCACAGGGAGATCCAATCCAGGCAATGTCAGTCAGAGAGGAACGACATCATTACGTTTAGACGATAACAATAACTGAAGAAACCTCTTCTCTTTTCCACAGTCCCCATTGTACCAGTCATTTTTTCAATATGTTCAAAAAAAACGCTATTGAAACAAAAATACTCTTGTGATATCTGATACGAGCCAAATAACCAGCATGCACTGTGTTGAAAGCAACTTGGATTCAACGCATATAAATTTAAGTACTACATTATCAATAAAGAAGCAACCTAACATAAAGTCTATGCTTGTGTTGGGAGACAAATATCTACATTTCATTTCGGTTTCATTTCTTTTGCCTTTGTCAATCCTGTCTCTCTTTATTTTAGCAAACATTCCAGCAATAACGTTGTTTTTTTTTGTTTTTAGTTTTTTCTTCGTCCTTCCCTCAACACTGTCCCTGTAGCTTCAATACATTTGAAGCTACATTATCAAACTATTTAAGGACGTCGAAGGTAAAATGATACCTTGGAAAATGCATGTTTCGAATGCGTTTTCACTTTTAAAGGAGGAAATATCACTTGATATATAAAAAAAACAGAGATCTTCTATATGTGCGTGAGTGTCATAGACTAAATTATCAAAAGCCACTGACTTAAGACCAAATCTGCGCAGCAAAAGTAAACAATATGAGAAAATCTCGTTAAAAACTCTCTTGACACAAGGGGGTATTCTATTTGGCTAAATATGAACACCTTGAATTTTACATTTCTCTAAGGCAAAAACCAGATCTAGCAGCAGAACAGTGCTACCACTAAGCATCAGTAGTTACTGATCATTTCCACTAATGCCCGATATGATATTCGTCTTTGAGGCTCGACTTTGATATGAAGCGCAAGTACTTTTTTGAATCCTTTCTGTTTTTACAACAGGGATCACTGCCAGTTTCCCAATGAGTCTCCGAGCTTCCATGTACGCCTTGCACACTTTCACTCTGTTTCCACTGTGACACTTGACTCCTCCTTCTTTAAAGGTGGGGGGGAGGGGACTCCAGTTGAAAAGATGTGAGAAAGAGGAAAAAAGTTTTAAATGAAGAACACTTGGTCTTTACAGGCGGTGGCACGAACGGGGATGTCCGTGGCGGCGGTGAAGGCAGCTACGATGGAGGCAAAAACGACGTTCGGGTGTTGGGCGGCGTCAACGGCCGTGTGAATGCCCCTTGCACCGTAGTACTTCACCAAAGGGACCGTCTGCCGATGGTAGGATTCCAAGCGGGAGCGCAGCGCGTTCTCGTTGTCGTCACTACGGCGGATGAGGGGCTCGCCTGTCAACTAAGCGTAGACAAGAGAGGAGACATGAGTAGAGGGCAGAAAACAAACCTGGCATTTTGTTTGCAGGCCAACCACTCGGAGGACAGCACGTGAAGCAGTTATGTACTGATCCAGTCTTGGGCACCACCCTGACTCACAGAGTTACAAACCATTTCTTCATCCATGGTGTTGGACACTTTGTTTCACCCATCAGCCTGTTCTTATGTTAACTTTGGAAAAAAAAGGTCATGAAAGTTCCACGTAATTTAGATTTGGGAAAGGAGGGGGACTCGTATCAGATCTGTAGTCTGTATTTAGCCAGAAGTGGGTCTGAAGTGTACTACTTACGTCATCCTTCATGTGCTCTTTGGGGGGGTTGAACTCCTCATGGTAGGAGCGTCCACTGGGCTGATGAATGAGTCTGTGTTAAAGGAGAGATGTTGGAGAGAGGGTGGAGGACAGTAAAAAATAACAGAGTGAAGGAGGACAAATAAGTGTGAGACATACAGTGACTCACTAAGTGGTCAACTGTATTTTACAAATCGCACTTGCTGCCCTTTGGCTGAAAAATGCTGCATCCTAGGCCTAGTGGGGAGGGAGACAGGCATCGGACCAGAAGGTTGCCGGCTCGAGGCCCAGTCGAGGTGGTTTCCAACAGGAAGGATGCACGAACCCCCGCAACTAACAAAACAGGTGCCACCTCTAATGCTCTTGAGCAAGGCACTAACCCCACCTGCTCCCCGGACGCTCTCAGCTGTCTAGCTGTCTGTGGCCGTGAATGCGCCACAGATGGGTCAAATTTCCCCCGACTTGTGTGTTTGCATGTGCATGTTTGTGTGGGATGATGCGCGATTCTAATTCTAATTCTCCTCCTCACAAAGGACCCCCGTGGACAAAAAGATAACTGTGCAAACTATCTGTATTTTCGTTTTCTGAGTTTGACATTTCGAGAGATATAATATAGAAAGAGAACAAATGTCTTACTTCAATAAGGAATATAAAAATATTTCCCATAATTACAGGGACGACCGATTTCTGCAAACAATGCAACGGTGGGAATGTGGTGTTCTCTTTGTACGTGGGATACAAAGACTGGAAACTGGGCAACACGATTTTAACTAGTTCAACAGCATATTTTTGCAATTTCAACACCACCCCAGCACATCACATTCACTGAACACAAGGGCTGCAACTAACTGTTAGTTACACTCAATTTATACGTCACCCATTTTACCGAGTGATCAATAGATGCTTTGGCGGAGCAGTGGACTGAAGATGCAGAGACTCTGTCAGGCCACAATTCTCAATCACTAAGCAACAAGAGACATGTCAACAGTCACATCGTCAGCGCCTGATGATTGATTCCGATTGTATTGCAGATTTGTTGTGAGACATTTCTGTTGATTGGAACTACCAGAAAAAAGTACAACCAGGCATCGATCAGTTTTGGTATTCAACACACCTTATCTGGTACAGACACATCGACTTCTTGAACCGTTCAACTTGTGACCTTCCCACTGCTCGCAAACCGATACAGGCCACCATATCTGTTAATCATGTATTTTCACGCCCCGCTTCTCTCAAACATTATCTCACTTTCCCAGACTCTTCACATGAATCCATCTACCTACCCGGGCAGATTTAACATGCTTGAATGAGGAGTGTCTCTCTGAACAATTCGTAAAAACCACTGCCATCTACTGGCAACATTTTTGGGAAATAAAACACACCAAATCCTTTCTCTCTGGTGTTGAATAACTGATTCTCTCTCACAGCGGTTCATACCTGCCACAGATCCTGCGGACCAACAGAGAGTCATTTACAGCAAACTCAATTACAGAGTCCAGCTTCTCATGTCTCTTGTCCAGCAAGTCATCCAGCTGCAAGAGTCCAACATTGACAGTATGAGTTATATCAAGGGACCAGTTGTCTCATGTGTTAACTTACACTAGATTAATTTAAAGGCATCAATTGAATGTCTGAAATTTGAATGAGTATAAGAACATACATATTTTTCTTTCTTTGACATACAAAAAAAAAAGGTTGTGCACAAATCCTCACCATTTCTGCTTGTTTCACTGTTCGGGGAAATCCATCCAATAGGAATCCATTCCTGCAGGGTGGCATGTCCAGGTTCTTCTCTATGAGCTCAACGACCATTTCATCACTGACCTGCAAAAAAAATAAAATCTATGATCTGCAACACCTCAAACAGCAACAACTTTGTGGTGGAAATGACAATGAGAAATCACATGCTGAGACGGAAAAGTGCAGATTTGCACAACAGGAGATTTAAAAAATTATCAATATATTTGCTGATATTTCATTTCTGTTGATGCTATACTATTCAATGTTTTTTTTATTCATTTTTTCAACTTATATTAAGTGTTTCTTGTGTTGCTGTAACACACGCACAGTCTAATAAAGGCAAAGTAAAACATAACTGTTATTGGCCCTTACAAGCCACATTTGTGTTTCATAACATCAATGCAGGACATCTTGGCGGATGGAAAGATTGGAAGACAAATAAAGCATGCAGCATGTGGTCATGTAGGACTGAACATGAAGGCCTGTAAATTCAACAGAGCCTCAGAGAGGTCAAAGGGACAGAGAAAGAATAATACGCAGAGGTCATGAGAAGTAGATGTGAGCAGATACGTTACCAGTTTGCCAGCATCCATGGTCTCCTTGAGCTTCTTTCCCAGCTCTGAGCCCGAGGCCACCATGGCCCTCAGCATGTCTCCGGTGGCCAGGTGGCAAACACAGTACTGCTCTGCCAGCCGAGGGGCCTTCAGAGAGGAAAGAAAAAGAACAGGTTCATTATTAAACAATGAAGGAAAAAATTATCTCCAGCAACGAGTCACATGTTGGAAAGTTTTGCTTGTGGATTTCAACTGTATTCCATCCACTCAGAACCAACCCCCAGCATCATTGGCTGGTAAAAGAATGAAAGCATGTTATAAATTGTGACAGAGAACAAAAAGTTTGTCACTTGTTCTGGCTGTAAATGGCATTATCCACAGGTGCAAATTGAGTGACTCCACAGAGAGGCTTTTTAAGTCAGATCCCCACAGAGCCCTTACGTGTGAGAACAGAACTCAGAGCTGATTACAACACAGATTAAAAAAACAAGAGACTCAAACAGCCGATGAAAGCATGCAGATCAGAGCACGAATCTGTGCACTTCAACAGACACGTGTGACCTGAGAGCGCTGCACAAAGTAGAGATGTTACTTACACTCTAAAGTGAAAACACTTCACTGACATCTGGGTATCTGTCTCCCGCAGACAACACAGATTACTTTCAAGTCTTGTTGATCTAATCTTCTCCTCTTAGCTCAGACTGTAAACCGGAGTCACAGGTTTGACACTGTGCTCACTGCCGAGGCTTTGGCTGCAGCCTCCAAAGCTACTCGTCTTGTCACAGGCAGCCAGTAAATGATGAGGAGAGCAGTAACATTATTATTATTATTTTTAAATCAAACGTTTATCTCATTTATAAATGCTGCTGCCTGCTCCCAATCAGACCACCATCTCACCTGGTTATCTGGGAACATACACAGCAAAACCGTATAAAAAGTTTACTTCAGGGTCACCATCACTTCACTGGCACTACTAAAAATAAACACAGACCAGATCGTTTATGTAACAACTAACTTTATAATGAAACCACACAAACATGTGGAACAAGTGTTTTTTTATATCTCACACTTGAAGATACAGAAAAACAACAGGTCGTCAGGTAGGTTAGCATTAGCATTAGCGGTCACTAATACCCATGCTAATAGCGACCATGCGCTTTACACTACATGTTGCCATAGCTAGCAGCTAGCTCGGTTAGTTCACCTGTGTCCCCTTTCCAGCTCCGGGTGGTCCGAGCAAGATGGCACGGACACCTTCCTGCATATCGGCAATAGCCTCCTTCAGTTTCGCGCTGGGGGCCATGTCGGAACCGGGAGAGCCTCCGGGCAGGACGTCAACTTAATGTGTCCGGGCAGAGCTGGTGTCACTACAGCCGCTTCGCTCAGGAAAGGCAGCACCTCCGCCTCCTTCCTGGTACAAAGGCTTAGCCCCACCCGCTTACCGGAAGACACGGCTTCTGGTTGGCTGTCAGACTGGTCTGTTAATCAATGTGCGCGTTGCTTGGATGAAATTTGTTAAACGCTTCATTGTCTCGATATCCGGAAAAAGTTAAGTATATAAAAGTAAGTTATGTGTTTTCATCATAACATGTAACTTAATTGGAGTTATTTGTTGTTTAAACACACAAAACACTAACATAAAATAAAAAATAAAATTTAAATGAGACTAAACAAAAGTAATACAAGTCAATGAAAATATATTGTAAGCACCAAATTGAAGTATCTACAACGCAGACATGGTCAACTCCAGCATAATGCATGTTATATTTATTTGTGTATTACTATTATTGGTGCAATCATGGCACAGGTACATTTTTAACTTATCCATTGTGTCAAACCCTTGAGGAAGTGAATGACCCAATAAGATTTTAGGGAACTAAATCTTTTTTTTAAAAGCATACCACACTGTTGAGTGCGACAGTAGAATTTGATTAGTATGTTTCGTGGTTGGACTTTCAAGTTTCAATTTAGTTGAAATTAACCGAGGGGCACGCAGCAGGAAAATGCCTGAAGATGATGTACTTTACTCTGATATCAACATCATAAAAGGAATAGTAAACGCCAACAGTGAGTCTCATATTCTTCTAAAATGTGTTGAAGTTACACTATATAGACAAATTAATAGAATATTTATATTGACTGTACAAATTAAGTTTGACCATGAGTGCACTTTCAGTATAATATAATATGGTTTCAGACCATGTTCAACAGTGTTATTATTTTTTGTGTTGCAGAAATCACTTGCTCATCAGATGAAACCACTTATTCTGAAGTCAAGATTTTAAAAACTCAGCCACCTACTGAGCTGCCAGGTGGGTAGAAACCGTCCAGTCAATGGTGGAAACAGCAACATAACAAAAACAAAATATGGAATTCCTGTCCAAAACAACTTTTTATTATAGTTGCATAATATCATGTTTAATCTGCCTTTAGAGTCCAACTTATTTTCTATAAAAATATATTACTATTCAAGTGAATGAGAGAATTCATTAAAAGTACAGTAAAGAAATGGTCTGACCATTTGGGAAAATTAGGAAATGACGATAACATGATGTTAAAAACTGTGTTATCCCCTATACTTCCTTGTTTTATGTTCCCTTTGAGTATTTCTTTTACAACTTATACAACTTCATGTTATTACAATAACTTTGTCTGTGTAATGTATTGTTAACCTGGGCAGTCTCACACAGTGATGTTTCCAATAAATACATTAAAGCTGCATTTACAGTCAGTGACAGTTGGCCCAACACCTGCAACATAAGAGACGGGTTATATTCCTGATTTGCCAAAGCCACTCACTGTTAATCCAAAAGTTTCACAAAAACACAGGTTTAAAAGCCATAGGTAACACGAGTTGCTAAATGGCTGCATTTTGTTTAAACCACAATCACAATGTTCAGAAATTCAGCTGTCTTTAAAATGACCATTTTTTGGAAATAATTTTTGCATTAAATGTTTAATGATTTTTGTTGAACTAGTAGCTAAAATTATTGAATTCTGATTTGCAAAAATATTAAATTAAAGGAAAAATATAAGTTAGTCTTCAATTAAATAGTTGGGTATTTTTTTGCTGGCAGGACTGTTTAAAATAGGATGAACACAGTAACATTGACATCTGAGGAATTTGGTGTTAAGAAAAAAGAAATGTTTGTCTTTCCAGCAATCGCTCCAATTGTTTATGTCTAACCGTGTATGTAATTGACAGTACACTAAAAGTAATTAGTTTGAGTAATTTCACTCCTGTCTCCACCCTCACACCGACTGCAACTGACAACTAATAAAAAAAACTGGACATTCCAAATTGCACAGTCTGGCACACCAAGTCAAGTTGTTAACTCATCGTTATCCTGCATGTTAATGGCCCTTCTGTCTTTTCTGCTGCTGAACAGGCCGCCAACAACCAGCAGTGTCAAATGGATGTTCAAGGGTCAAGTGGCGAGTGGCCCTGCTGGTTCTTGGCATTCTCCTGGCAGCCGCCGTCACTGCTCTATGTGTAACCTGTAAGTTTGCTTCCTCAGAGAGTTCAGTTAGTCTAGTCGTTGATGTTTT
This sequence comes from Colistium nudipinnis, assembly GCA_016785305.1. Classification (NCBI taxonomy): domain Eukaryota; kingdom Metazoa; phylum Chordata; class Actinopteri; order Pleuronectiformes; family Rhombosoleidae; genus Colistium; species Colistium nudipinnis. The sequence continues at coordinate 430,981 of JAFBJU010000566.1, read as the reverse complement.
TTTTGTTTTATTTTTGCATCGACAGATAAAATGTACAACAGCTTGAACTCAAATTTCCGAAGAATAAGGAAATTCAAGTTGTTTTGCTAGACTCAAATGATGAGTAATCATCAAAAGAGCAAATGGAATTGAACTTTTATTTAACACAATTGTTTTTTTTCTGATCAACAGACCCATGGTCGTCATCTAACAGACTCAAAATATTGTTGTTTGTCCCTTTCTAACTATATTTTCTTCTTTTAAAAAAAAAGTTTCCCAAAACATTCAAACCCAAATAGATCTTGAAAAACTGCGAAATGTAGTAAAAAATCTCACAGGTAAACCTCCTCCTCAGTTTAATTCTAACAGTCGAAGCAGCTTGATTGAAATGTGCCTTTAAATGAAAAAAAAAAAATATATATATACAGTATATATGGCATAAAACTGTTTTGGTTCAGATTACCCTAAATATTTCAAGATTTCTTTTTAAAACAGAGAGATGCAATGAGACAAAACCAATCAACGTGGTGCAGCCTACTAGTTGCACAAATCCTCCTTCAACAAAAACAAGTGAGTTAGGGATGTTGCATGTTACAAGCAGTGATTGAGTGGGAGCGAAACAGCAGTTGAAGAATGAATGCCTTGCTCAAGGGCAGCGTACTGCTACTTTGATTGTTTACGCTGCTTCAAACTCTGCTTGACATTTAAACAGACTGAAGTCTTTGCTGTTATCTCTTCAAAGACGAACCATGTAAGGTGTGTGACGCAGGCTGGGAACAACACAGCGACAGGTGCTATCTTTTCTCCACCACTCTTTTAAACTGGAACGAGAGCAGAGGAAAATGCAAAGGACTGGGTGCAGACCTGGTTATCATACACAGCAGAGAGGAGCAGGTATTGAACTATACTGCACGTTGATGCTCTCTGATACAGTATATTCATGCCTCCGCTAAAAATTGAATCTTTTCCTCTTCAGATTTTCCTTGAGAAAAAACTGAGGATAAAAATGAGCACAGCTGGGGACACTTTCTGGATCGGACTGACCGATTCAGAGGTAGAGGGCAAATGGCTTTGGGTGGACGGCTCACCACTGGTCAAGAGGTTCGATGTTTGTGAAAGGTTTTTCGTCCATTTTCAACATCCAAGATACCGATTTTTATTGACCCAGTTCTCTGTGGTCCCCATATCCTAGTGTGGCGTTTTGGCTCGGCAATGAGCCAGACAACTGGAAAGGGGAGGATCCTGATGGGGAGGACTGTGTGAGGATAGGGGAGAACAACGGAGCTAGTGACCTAAAGTGCTGGCTTGATAGATCCTGCAAAGTGTCTCATAAAAGTATTTGTGAGAAGAAAGTAAATACTGGGCATTGCATTAATATGTGTGTGAAATCCAGTTACACTTGAGTCATTATCAATTTAACAAACTGCACAATGCTATTTTTGATGAAGCCTTTAAAAAAAAGAAATCAGGAGATTTGAAGATCCTCTTTGGATATGTATAAAAATACTTTGAAATGTATTTTGTCTCTTTTTTCATAAGATGATTTGTTCATAAAAAAAAGAACCACACCAAAGAAAATGATAACTTTTTACCATTTTCCCATTATATATTAAAAAAAAATCGCTTTCAATTTTTCTTCTATATGCTAGATAAAAAAATAGACATTAAACGCTGTCGGACGTCGGTGTCTACCTCTTTAAACTTCCCCCCAGCGCCTCTCGAACAGCGAGGATTCTTACAAGCATGGCGTCCATGGTGACTTCATCCAGAGGAGTGGAGGAGAACCACAGAGGGCTGCCTTGAGAACAGCAGGGCTCTGGGTGAAGGTAAAACAAGTTGCAGCGCCGCCTTGTGGACTCAGAGCTGGAAGGAGGCAGAGAAAACATTTAGCTTAAAAATGGACCTTGTTGAACCAGTAGAATCAAACCCATTTAGTGGCTTGTGTATTCTGTCTGCCTTTATTAATATTCTGTCTTTACTAATATCATTAAAGCATGTCCTCCGGTGACAACCACAGAATGTTGCTTTTATTTTGTCTGCTGTCAGTCAGTGCCTGCTAATTAAGTAGCACCTGCGAGATGAACATGAACAAGAAATGATCTGGTGCACGATTCCCGAGAACCATAAATAAGAGGAGAGGAAAGAACAATATTGAGTAAAGGACCACAGCCATTGTGCACATTATTAATGATTGACTGAAGCAGCTGCAGAGGAGTTTTTCAAAGCTCAAACAGACTTAATGGCTTTTTGTATCTTGTTGTGTTCTAAACAGTTGTTAAAAGTTCCTGGAGAATATTTTGAAGTATTAATTATGTATAGACCAGTTTTTTGTGATATATTATTGCACATACTTACATTAGTATTTATATATTCAATATTTCATATAGGAAATGAAGATGTTCCAATTTGAAGATGTAAGTTGAAAGATTTTGCTTCCATTGAGTTGTCTATAGTTCTTGATGTCAGTGACAACTGACAGCACAAGTGAGGACTAGCAGAAGCACAGGGGAGGAAAATGACTCATTTTCTGCCTTTTTATGCAAAGATCCAGATAAATTGTGGTTTTGAGTAATTAGTAGAAAATGTTCATTCATATTGTAAGAATGAAACGTGTCGCATAGCTAAGAGAGCAGAATAAGCTGTTCGTTTCAGATCAAGTCAGAAAAATTTCAGGATTTAAATGTTCAAAATAATCATAAAATCATTTAAAGCTACAGATTTATAGTATTTTTGTAAACTCTGTTGTTCTATTAAATCTTAAGGTCTATTGTCTGAATACACCAAAAACATAAATGGTGTTTGCTGATTATAACATTTCAAGTATCATTCAAACATAGAATGAATTATTATGCTAGATAAGGAATTAGGGTAGACAAGCACAACTCCCCCCACCGTGCAAGTCAGACACTCACCACTTGGAGAGGTAGAACTCGTAGAGTCTGACCGGGCAGCGGAGAGGGTTCTCTGTGTTCTCCATCATCTCTCGGAAATTCTCTTTACTCTCATCTTTCTTGCGTTTTTTCGCTGGGACTGCATCTGTATCTGAGGAACATACAAAACCACCAATGTTTGCTCTTATAGGTGTTGACAGGGTGAAAGGTATTTAACTTGTTTCAGCCATGAGCATACCTGGCTCTTCTTCATTTACAGATGTGGGCGGGTAGAACTGTAGGGAGGTTGTTTGGGTGTTGCTGGGATTGGTTTTAGTGAAGCGCCTGACGCGGGAGAAGGAAAGCTGTCGGTGCTGCTCCACCGTGGTGAAACCAAAGAACTTGCAGAAGAAGAAGAGCAGAGTGTTGAGGAGGACGACGGGGGAGTACGCCCCCAACTGTTTACAGTTCCACAGAAACTCCTCCTCCACATGGGAATGGATGGAACCTGCCCAGGAAAACAGACACTGCATTTTTGAGTTTATCTGAGATATTAAAACAAAAAGACAAGGACCTGGATGATAACTCACCACGGGCTGTTACTGAGGGTTGGAAAAGTTTCAGGCTCTTGGTGAACTCAGTGGAGAACTTATTGTAGACCCAATCACTGAATATGTTCTCCATACGGCCGTTCTCGAACAAATACTAAAGAGAAACAAAAAAAAAAGCGAAAGCAGTTTGAGTAAATACACAATGTCCCCAAATATTTTTTCAGCTTATGCACGGAATTTTGATCATTAATGCAGGCTTGAGTGAAAAGTTTCTGAAAGCACGATGCAGTGCAAAATAATGGGTAAGAGACATCACTGAATGATGATTTATTTTCACCATTTTAATAAGAATCATGAAATTAAATCACAAAACATGTCAAATCATTAAATATCATGAAGCATAATAATAATAATAATTTTTGGGAAGAATAATCTGAGATTTAAAAAGGACATTCGTTAAAACCTTCAGTAATTCATACACCTGACACGTGATTAATTAGCTTTTCATTTTTCAAGATCTCAAATAATATGAATATGAAAATTAGAGGGTGAAGTTGGAAAGTTATGAAGTTGGACTTGAAATAGATCTAGATGATGAAAATGTCCTTAAAAAGAAAGAAATCCTAATGCAGCGAGTTAGTGAGAGAGAGAGAGAGAGCTGTAAGGTTGTGCCCCGCGCTGCTCATCTTACCTGCTGCATGCTGAGGCAGAGGTAGAACACAACGTCAGGGGAGTACGGCGCTCCATCCGCTTGTCCCACCTCTTTGATGAAGAGACAGAGGCCGTGGCTCAGTTCGGCCGCAGAGCACTGAAGCACATCCTTCTTTAATCCCACAGGGTCTGCTAAAGGATGAAAGGAGCGAGTAGAAAGTCTGAGTGGATGTGCAAGACATTTTTTTGCCTTTGAAAAAGGACCCTCGAGAAAGACCAGTTGTCCAGTGTCCATAGTGACATATTTAAATAGCTTTTTGTTGTGTCCAATCAACAATATGAATCAAAGGAACCTGTACACTGAATCTTAAATTGGTCCATGGATATACGTTATGCCTGGTGCTACGTTTGATTTTTTTTTACAAAAAGTTGGAAGCAGATTTTGGATCTAGCTGTTGAATACCAAAGAAGCCTTGTTAACACAGCTCAACGTCCACACGCCATCCAATAACCTTAATGAGCTACCACCAGCTTAACTTGTATTTAAATAATTTGCTTCAAAGAAACAAGAGCCTAAAAATACAAAAAAAACACACATAGTAGAAAAAGGAAGTTAGACAGAAGAATTCATACAGGAAAGGGCGTTCAGCTTGGTTTGTGATGTTCTCCACTGAATCCATCTCTTCCAGGCATCGATCCCACACTGACTCTTCAGTTTGTGGGGCTTCTTAGACGTGACCTTAGAGAAGTCTCTCTGAGATGTCTCCGCTTCAGACAACTGTTGCACCTCAGAAACCTTTGAGATACAGGACACGGTGGAGAGACAAGTTTACACCACAGACAGAAAAGACCATAGCCTCTGGAATGCTCCCTCCCTCTCCGGTGGTCTCAAACCTCATTCTGGTGGGGTCCTGAGATTTGCCGAAACTGTGGAGGAGCAGGTGCAGAGCTCGAAGAGCATTGGGGCTCCTCTCTCATCTGGAGAGCAGGAGGAGGAGCTGGAACGTGTGGTTGATTGGGTGATCCAAGGCGGTTATCAGTGAAAGAGTCCTCTTGGATGTTAAAACTACTCAGGTCTTCATCCAAGTCCTGTCTGCAGCTTTTGGCTACAAATAATGAAGACAAGTTATGATGAGTTTGAATGTTCTTCACTCCACAGGCCAAGATCTATTCAGATCTAGTATAAACTATTGAGCAAATATTCATTAGTAGGATTTAATTCACTTAGTTAATCTACTGCGCCAAAAGTGTGAATATGAAGATTGTATGTAAAAACGTATACCACGTACCATTGTGGTACATGGCATAACATAAATGACACTGAACCACATTAAGCAAAAATAATAAATGTAATAAATTAAACAAACTAGAAATTGTTTATCTTAGTTCTCAGGAAAACATGAAACTATTTATAGGACAGCCATATACCGTTTTTTAAGTTATAGATTTATTATGCGTCACGGTAAGAAGGAATAAATACATAAGGCCTAAAGAATTATCTTCTGGTTGAAGTGTGAGAATAAAAATAGTGACCTGCTTAATAGCCAAGTACATGTACTACTTTTACGAATGAACTGCTCTTAACAACAACACAACGATATGACGTAAAAAGTGGAGCAACCCCAGCTGAGAAACAAGTCCATATATGGAAGGTAACATCCTGTTTTACAGAAAGTCAGAATGTATCTTCTAATACACACTATGTCTCAAGGAGAGAGCTAAGTGGATGATTCAGGTTTTTTTTTAACTCAACATGATTATCAATGCCTCCAGCCACCCCACACCATTCTTTGTTTGACTGTCATGTCTTACCCAAAGACTCAAGTTTGAATGTCTTGTGTTGCGATGTTAATGTCGATTGTGAGAGTGGTGGATGGATGAGGAAAAGTTTGTGGCCTTGGTCATAGGTCATTAATGAAATCCTCCCTCAATTTGAATCTCCCCTTATTGGCTGCTTACAGAGCTGTCAGCCGTACACCAGAACTTAGTGACACTGGCCTCTGAATCTTTCATTCATCTATACAGTATATGCGTTTCATGCAGACTAAAACAAAATCACCACTTCTGCTGAAGTGGAGCACTCTCAGCTGGACAAACAATGAGATGCCCTTATTTCTAGATTTCCCAAGGCCACTTTTTAAGATATATAAAGTCCTCAAACTAAATATCAGACAACGCCTACGTACATGATTAATATGTGATAATACGACTGTTTTCTTACCCTCGGGGGCCTCCGTTTTTTGTCTTCCCTCCTCTTTGGTCAATTCTTTGGCCTCCAGCCTCCCCTCTCTGTAAATTCCATCGTCCCGCTCAGTGTCGGCATCGGACATCGCGTTGAAATTTCCCCCGGGGGTGTCTGGCTGGAGCCCCTCGTCTATGGCTTTCATCGTTGGCTCTGGGCCATTTGGGTTCTTGGAGAGGAACATGGGCACGGGCAGCTGTGAAAGGCACAGTTTGGGGAAAGACAAATTTAGAAATCGGCTGGGGGCAATTGGAGTTCAGTTCCTTTCATAATCATGAGAAGACCACATATTCAGATGTGATTACAATCCCAAAATGTGAATACTGTGAAGGAGGAGTCTTCCACATACAGTATCATTAAAGGAATTCAAAGCAAAACAAGAAGAACACAAAATGGATGTTTATGAGCTGTCGGAGATATTTAACATACTGTTGAGGGCAGGCCCACAGGCTGTGGTGTGTACCGGCTGTACATGTTCACAGGTAGTGGATCATACATTGGCACTGGGACAGACAGCCCTGTGACCGGCGGTAAAAAGATGTCTTCTACACAATGGAGACAGAGAACAGACACAACCTTATTGATCTTCTTTTTGGCAGGGAGCGTAAAGTGTGCAGACCTCCAAAAGAATGTACAAGCTTCAAATGTGGACATTTTCTGATACCCTGTAATGGGGTATTAACAGATAAGCACATTTGATACAGGGGCACAGGAGAAGCCACTGCATCACAAAAAACGGTTATTTGGTCAAATAAAAAATAAAGAAAGAGAAAGAGAAAAAGAAAAAAAGTGAATGTTACCTGTCTGTGTTTCTGTTTCAACCGTAGTAGGTGCACAGGAGACGCCTTTGTTATGGACCAGTGGTGTGCAGAGCGTGGACTTGTTCTTCAGTTCTTTGGGAACTGTTTGAACACTGGCCTGAAGAACAAACAAGTGACGACATCTTCAACGGTGATTTCAACATTCACACCATTTTCATAGAGCTGTACACATGGTTCTCTGAGTTTCCTTACATGTCCGATGTCCTTGGATTGAATTTCTGGGAAAGAGACTGTGGAGATATGACAAATCCTTAATCAGAAAAAAGCTGTCTGTGCAACACCTGTGCGAGTCCCCTTGTGTTTAGATATCTTATGTCTCTCTGTGCGTTTGTGTATATACCATGTTGTTCCGTGCTGGTAGAGGCATTGGTCTGAAGACCCACAGCACTAGCAAGTGAAATGACGTGAGTGATGACAGAGGAGGAGTCTGCTGCTTCCGAAGATCCAGAAGAGACTAGAGTGGTGAAACAGGGAGGCGTCAGCAGGCAATGATAGTCAAGAATCTCATTTAATTTTGCCTGAGTGTCAAATATTCAAACGTAGAGCCCCAACAACCTGACAAAAAGCAGGTTGTAGGTCTCAAAAGAAAATCCAAGTCAGTTCTGGGAAAAAAAATGAACACTGCCAAGAGGCACTGATATTGCTTATTACAAAACATGTTACAACAGTAGAAGCAACAACATTCAAACTCTTCCCCACTGTTTGAGAGACAGAGAAGGTAAGAAGATGCATATTGCTTTACACATGCTTTAGAATCTGCACCATACAACATCATGATTACCATCATATTGAAATAGCATCATATACCTGTGTTGACGATCCGGACCTTTTTATTGCAAAAGTGTAGGAGACATCCTAGGTCACAGAAGTGTTTGTCCCCGCCCTGCATGGGAAGGCTCTGCCTCTGTTTCCCCGCACGACCGCAATTGTCGCACTTGGCGACCTAAGAGAGAGCAGAGAGTGTGAAGTGGGTGCTTCAAATAAAATAAGCCTTTTGAGACAACCTAGACTTGAAAAAGGGGAGCATCCGACTTACGCAGCTGAAGAGCAAGTCGTATTTTGAGCTGCAGTCCTCAGAGCAGAACTCTTTGTCTCTGCGTCCATACTTTTGCGTCACCACTGTCCTGGAGATGGAGCTACAGTAAGCACATGAGCGGCAGTGTTTCCCCCACTCCTTCTCCAGCTTATCGTGAAAGAGCATCATGCAGCCTGAGAGGAGAGAAAGAATCCTCTTTATTTGGCTGAAAACACGTCAACTGAAAAAAATGCTCTATCCTGAATTTTAACATTGAACACAGTAAATGACATAAAGAGCCAACACAAAACTAGGCTATTCTATCCTTCGTTACACATTTGACTTCTTACGGTCACTGCAGAAGTAGCAGTCTTTGTGGTCAACCCTCTTGGTGTCTGTGAAGATCCGTTCATTCCGACAGTATTCACACACGGCCATTATGTTGTTGACCCTCTTGAAATCTTGAGAACAGGCCAGGCTGCACAGGAAATGCATTTTGCCCTATACAGACAGAGGAAACAATATGTTAAGAAACACATTTAAACATATGCATTGGTGTATGTTAGTGTCAGTCATGTGAGTTTACAATATCAAGTATATGAAATAGTCCAAGCCAAGAGGGTCCTCAGAAAAAAAAACAGAAGTAACACACTTCTTTCTGGACAACTTTGGGTGTAGTTTTTAGAATGCATCCACATTGGGCACACGGCAGCTTCTCTGGTGGTTTTGGGAAATCACTTTGTTCGGGGGCTCCAATCAGGTTAGGGGCAGCTTTCAGACAGTTCTGCGCCTCCTGTTAAACAGATAAGCAAAGAGCATGCAAATGTTTCAATCTACAAGATAGATATGGAATAGAGTTTTGGTATAATGCTGGCAGGATTAGTATGGTGTAATAGCAAGGTCACAATGACATAGATCTATGGCAACCAAACAGCAACAACAGTGTATTGCTGAGTACACATGAAGCTTTGTCGTTTGAAAAAGTCCCTCAAGTTGTTCCTGAGACTTCACATTAACCAGTGTGAGAAAGATGGACTGAATAGTGGAAGCCTTGTCTTGGTGATTATACAACAAAAAACGTTGTATGTTCTCGAAGCTGCATTACCTTATAAGCCATGGCACAGGTTAGAGTGCAAAAGTTTCTTATGGAGGCGTCCGACATGGCGAGGTGGCAGGCTGGCAGTGTGATTTTTCCACAGCTATCACAATTCAGTGGAGTGCCTGTGGAGGAGCAACATAAGCTTTGTTGAATGGATGAAAACAGTGAGAGACAAATATCACAAACCCACAAGTATGTGGGTTCCAACATACAAATTGGAATGTAAAGCTCTGAGAACTAATTCATTCAAAAAATCTTCAAGGATCTTTTTGGTTTCCAAAAAACACTATATGACCTCCTAGATTACTTAAAATCCCCTATTGCCTTATAATCATCACAGCATGTAAATAGTATATCTGGTATAAAAAGCAATTTATCCATTTGGACTGGATGCAACCATACTTAACTCTCCTCCAGACCTGGTTGTTTTATTTTCTCAATGTATTTATGCACTTGCTGTTGATTTTCCACAGACCTATTTTCAGATAACGACAACAACCTCTTAAGGCAGACCAATGGAGCCTACCTATATTTTGAGAATTCAGACAAATCCACAGCACTGATCTCTTGACATTTGAGAGCTACAACTTCACAATTAAACAAGGGGTCCAGTACCTGATGCACTGACCGCCTGGATCTTGGATGCCATCACACAACTACTGGAACAGTAGAGCTCCAGCAAGTCTTCAAAGGTCTTGTTTTCAAGCATGGCCGACACAGGATGAGAAGTGTGGCACATGGAGCACAACTGCAATGTTTTTATTTTCTGTTGAGTGTGAAAAAGCAGAGAGTTTAATTCAATGTGATAGCAAAGTGGTAATATAATTTATAGAAAAAGTTTGAAAAAATGGTGTTTGCCAACCTCTTTGAATTGGACCAGACACGCTTCATTGCAGAGTTTTTTGTTGCCTCCTTCCATCCTGAGTATCAGTGGGGTGTCACAGCGGCAGTGACAGTTTTCACAGATGCACAGATTGTTCATGTTACAGAAACGTAGAAAACAAGGACGACTGCAGATCTTGTGAACAGCTTCGTCTTGTATGATCTCATGTTTGCTCTGCAGGAGGACAAAGAAAGGACGTGTCGACCATAATTAATACTACCTTAAATTCAGCACCGAGTTTAAATGTCTGCTGCCTTGTCTCTTACGATGCAATATCTGTTGCACATGCGGCATTGTGAATGTGATGCGAGAGGTACGATGGGTATTTTGGTAGAGCCGAGTGTGTTGAAGGTGAACGATGACAGGCAGGTCTGGCTGCAGAAGTCCTTCATTGTCCATTCAGTGTCCACTGGGGCTTGGATGGTATTCTGAGACTGCCTTATCACCCTGTGAGAATGGGTTGCAAATAATATGTGTTAGAATGTGTATGAATATCCAATCGACACAGTAATATGATGAGCTGAAGGATCCTCATTATTACTAGTCAATTGACAATATCAATCAAAGGTGATATTTTACCCTCTTGGCCATAATTGTCTGTTGATCTAACTGAAATTGGACTCTACTTTGTTTTAACTTCCACTTTTCTCATTCATTATGATGATCCATTCAAATTAAGAATCCCTCGACGGCCTTCCAATGCAAGGATTATGCACAGGAAAAACAGATAAGAAGAAACAGGACCGTTGCACTCACTCGAGACAGAACTGGCAGGTCTTCTTAACGTGCTTCATTTGGTAATGTTTTAATAGGCAGGAAGTGGAGCAGAAGATATCCGAGAGGCCTTTCCTCTCGTAAACAGTCTCTCCATCTAACAGGACGTTTTTGCAATTGGAGCAAGATGCTTGTGGAGCCATGCGGCAGAAAGTAGTAGGGGAAGGTGGTGCGGGGGAGTCTTCCTGCAAGGAGAACACCGAGCCGATTTTCAAGTCCTCCTGTCAAAAGTAGAACAGTCAGTGATGCCAGAGTCTGATGGTCAGGAAATGAAAATTGTCTTCCGTTGTGGTACTCTGCTGGTTTTTAGCATCTCATGCACTATAATCTGTATCTTACCTCTACCAGGGGTGGCTCATCCTTGATGTCTTCCGCAGACATGGAAGACAGGACATTGTACTCCTCTTTGATGGGCTCTTCCTTTATCTGGAAGAGTGACAAAAAAAGGTGGATTAGTCGGAGGAATATCTAGGACAGCCAGTTCCGTTTGAAGTGTTGACAAGTGAAGTTTCTTATTCTTGTTTTCTTATCCAGATCAAAGTATAATCAGGAGTATTCTGAGTAGGGAACCGGATTTCATTTTAGATTTTTGAAGATGTTTCGACAGTTGCTTTCACCTGAGTGAAGGATGAATTCTAACATTTAGTTTCACACTACCACCCGGTTAGAGAGGAGCCCCTTTGCTGTTGTGCAACTTTTTGCTGTTAAAACGTGTATGCAAGAAAGCCAATGACAACTGGTGAAATAGGTGGGTTACAATTATCACAAGAGACATTATTAACTACAATACTGTCAAGTGAGTTGAGAATCCCTCACAACCAACAGGGCCACAAGCAACACCAGCCTTAGAGGGAGTTGAGTTGTTACACACACAGAGCACACACACTTCTTCTAATTTATAATCAAAAGAGTAATGTGATTGAAACTATAAGTTGTTGTGATGATTATATTGAAGTATGTATGTGAATGATTGATATGATGATTACTTATGATTAAGGTACAAATAATCACTATTGTTGTAACTCAATGGTTTCCATTTTAAGTAGTCATGAAGGAGAAGTGATTTGAAAGTTTGATTAACAAAACGGGTGATCAGAGTATATCAAAATGATGATTCAGAATCACGATTGCTGTATCGCACATTGGGCAATAATGGAGTTACCAGAGCCATAATAAGGGGAAGTGCAGTTTCGTGCAGAGACACACGAACTGTCAAACTATGTAACGCACAGACATTCAGTGAACCAATGAATATTAAATACTTTACAGACTTATGCTATGACGCGACGATGTATGATATAAAATACGGTAACCCTGGATATCGAGGCTCTTGTTCCCTGGCAGTCTTCGGAACAAGTTGGGATTACTCTACTGAAATCGACCACTTCGGAAGATAGTCTACAGACTTTGTTCAGATTTAGAGACGGAGTTGCAGAGAGTTTAGAGGAGAGTTTCAAGATTGACTGCAGCTGTCATTGAGAAGATTGTACAACGGGAGGTTTAGCCATTATTCCAACCAGCTGTGGATATTAATTCGTACACTGAAGTTGTTCGTCTCTGCCCGCAACATGGATCGGGGGTCCTGAAAGCCTCTGCAGATTTTGGACAAGATCAGAGGCAAAGGAAACGCAGCACGGCCAGCTGCCTTCCCTACGGTCTCTAGCTCTTTCATCAATGACTATTGGAGAAAACAGCCTTATCTCAATCAATCAGGTTTTATCTTAATCTTTATCTGTTTAATCATTTTATCAATTTTTCATTTTATCCTTCTTATCACTTATCATAAATTGACAAACTAACAATTGGAGTGAATCAATTTTGGCTGTATGCTTTGCCCTACATGAAGTAAAATAAAAGAACCTTTTGCAATTAAAGATCAACTTCTGGACATCAGTTCTATTACATCATAAGAGCTGTATAGTGTATCATCTTTTACGGTTCCTATAGGTTGCTCTAGCCAACAAAACATTAAACAGACCCTTGGGACTGGTTTTCCAAGTCACTAAACCATTTCCTAGCCATTACCAAGTGCACAGATTGTTTAGAGGAGAGCTTCCATTAACGGGCGTGGCTGGTATTAGTATCAGGTTCAGGCTACTCGGCCTAGGTGCTATATCAGAGCAAGCAGGGCTGACGTCTGGACGTAAGGCAGTAAGAGACTAGGCGAGTCTCCTGGACACCAGCTTAATTAACTCTTGAATATCCCAACTCCCATTAGGCTCGAGAGTACGGACCCTTTAAACGGAGAGCTGGAAGATACTTCCTGAGAAAGGATCATCTACGCGGGATCAAACAATACGTACACAGTGTAAATGTATCAATGGCGGCTTCACATCTTCGATGTTGCTCTCTTCAGATGAAGGGCTGGTCCTTTCTAAAAAAAACACATGGTAAACAGAAGTCAATCAATGGTGTGTGTGTGTAATCAAGGAAGGGGCAAAAATGTGGTTGAAAAAATTCATTTATTCTGAGAACATGTCCGTATAATACCTTGCACAGCGAAAGAGTGCGCTTTGAAAACCATCAAACATCTGTTACTGCAGAAGAAGTCCAATACACCGTCTTCATTCTTAGTTTCGACCATGTCTGACATCTGATGGGAAGTCTTGCACATGGGGCACAAGTGAAGCGTCCTGACTCTCTGCAAAGTCAAAAAAACATAACAAGGTTGTTATGAAACTCAAAATGGTTGTGAACTTTTAAATGCATTTAACAACCAATGCTCCCTGCTGCAAATGAAAGACCCAAAGGAAATACATTCTGTTTTTTGTTTTTTTAATCTTTTTAAGTTTGATTTAAATCATACCTAGTTTTCTGTTTTATAGTGTAATGTTAAATATTTTCAAAAACAGACATATCATTTACCTAAAGGCCAAGACAAGCTGCCATCAAACGAAAACAGGTTGTTGCTATTTTGAAATGTTGCTTAGTGACATTACTGTCCTAATTTCAGGTTTGCCGCTCCTGAAATAACAGTTTTCCTCCTCAGAGAGCAGTCCTGGTCATGTTGGCATAACTTGATGTGTACATCATTTAAAATGAGAGCTTGCAGAACCTCAACAATGGACAGTAATGACTGAATAAATGCCTTTACGACTACTACATTGCTATAAGTCAAGAAGAAATTCCAAAAGTCAGTTGTGAGGAGACCATGATTATTCACCCCTTTGAACTTGACCAGACATTGTTCACTGCAGATGGTTTTGCCGCCGTCCTCCTTCTTCACCAGCATGTGTTTGTCAAGGCAGTTGGAGCTACAGATGTCACAGATAGACAGTGGCACGTTTTTGAGTTTGTGGTAGCTGATGTAGCAGGTTTCGCTGCAAAGCTCATGGATCAAGCCATCCAGGGTCAACTTGAATCTACACTGTAGAGGAGAAAATACACATATACAGTATGTAGAGTAAATATATTTTAATCTAATACGTTCCCAGTTAGTCTTGTCTTTAATCCTAAAGAGCATATAAACAGACCCCTACTGTAAGCACACAGTCTCCTTTTTCCTTACATAAGAAAACTTGGAACACGTCCGGCACACTGCATGAGGTAATGGCGGTGGGGCATTCATGCCAGCTTTGCTCAGCTTGGATTGAACAGATGAGAGGCATGTATTGCTGCACAATTCCTTCATAGTGCCCAAATCATCCACTGGAGCCAGGATGACGTTGTGAGGTCGCAATATCTCTCTGAGGAAACAAGGGTGAATAAGACCAAAATTAGATTCCCGATCATAAGATATCGGCTCCATAAGTCAAAATTGGAAACTGCAAATGTCACCTTAGTCTCAGATTAGAATCAAAATAATGAAAGGGTGGGTAAGTTAAGAGGTACCTTTTCCTAGGTGAACAGTGTCAACATAGAACTTCAGGGTTGCGCAAAATGAGTAAAATATGCTGGACTTACTGAAAGCAATTGTAGCATTTCTTGGCAACTTCGTTGACGTGAGGATGTCTTTCAGAGAGGCAAGAGGCAGAGCAAAAAACCTCTAATGAGTTTTTTGGCTGGTAAAGTGTCTTTCCTGTCAAGAGCTGCTCTCCACACTTGGAACAGACCACCAATGATTTTGCAATGGTGAGCGTTGGCATCTCTGCAGTTTTAGAGGGAACAGTGGATTCTGAAATGACGGCTATCTCCTCCTCCTGTGGAATGACGCGCAGTGGTAAGACGACGTCCCCGCACTTCCACGTAATGCATTAAATCAAACAGGTACTATTTCCGATTTGCAGATTCAACTCTATCTATCTAGTCTTGTGATCAATTCAAAATATTTATTGTGTGAATGATACTCACAGTATTTGGCTTTTGTTTCCATTGTATGCCTTGTGTGCTTTTCAACTGAGCTGGGTCTTTGCTTCCTAAAGGGAGTAATGAGAAACATGCAATTAGGTTCACTGCAAATATAGATGATGTCCATTAACTAACAGAGTAGCGGCCCCTTTAAGGCCCCTTATTCAGAATGTATAAACTTCAAAATGATATAGTGGTGTGACAAGAAATATTTCTAAAACACTGCAAGATAGTTGTTAGCAGCTGTAAGGTCATATTAAAGTGGGGTAATTTTGAACGATCATAAATTAATTGAGGGTATACTTTATATTTTATTTTATTGACTATAAACATGTTTTACTATGTTATCATTTTATACAAGATAGTATGTTCCAAAAAGGTATTTCATAAATGTTTACATATAAATCACCCCCATAGTTTAATCACCCTTCAAACACATAAAATAAAAAAAAAACATCTGTGCAAATTACAAACAATGAGAAAGCTGGAAATGGGAGGGTAGTGAAGGGAACAGAAAAATAAAAAGCGGAAATCTTTCGCAATACCTTGAAGCTTGTATAGGTCCTTCCTTATGTAGGATGTCAAACAGGTGCGGGTGCAGAAGAGCTCCACCAGGCCCACGCTGCTCTTGTAGTCAACCATTTCTGATAGCATCTGAGGTCTGTGGCACATGGTGCAGAGGTCGGCTGTCTCAGTTTTCTGCCAGAAAAACAAAACAAATAAAACAGCTTTTGACCAGAGAAAAGGCATCTCAGTGTTTGGCTTAGTGAGGTTTCTGTGATGTTGGAATAGTGCAGCTGAGGTGTACCGTTCACATATGATCTCAAAACCAAAAGCTGAGGCTGCTGAAATGATTGCTTAAAACTACAGTAAAATTCTGACGCTTCTACCTAAAGAGCATTTCCATGCTTCAGCGAAAACAATAGCGTGCAAACAAATTTGTGGAAGGAAATGATTTCTGAACATATTGGGATACACTATAACTTCATCTGAAAGAGAGGCCTTACCTAACCTCTCTGACAACATTAATACAACTGCGTTCATAAAACCTTCTCATTGATCACATTGAGGTCATATTTTGTCCATTTAGCGCAAGTCTGCCTATTTTATCTATCTATATACACATCCACACTACATAGGGTAAAGCTTGTACTAGTGTTTATAAAAAAAAGTTTTTATGTATCAATTAATTACAAGATTTTTGGCAAACAGAATGATGATGATTTTGAAAAACAGCATTCTCATATGTAGATACCATTAATGGATGATTAACCCAGTGCTCTGATTATGAGCAATAGACTTGAAATGCAATGTTTAAGTAGTGAATATATGGTGTCACTGAATCTGGATATTTCTGCACCTCTTTGAAGTCTTGCAGACATCCCTCTCTGCAGATGATTTTTGTGTCGTTGTGCAGCTTCAGCAGGAGAGGTCGGTCATGGCAGGCGGAGTTGCAGTTATTACAGATGGGCACGTTGTCTCTGCGGAAGCGTTCCGAACAGGAGTCGCCGCAAAACCTTTGAATATTGCCTCTCGGGATCAATTCAGATGTTGTCTGTGGAGAGCAAATAAAGGAGCACTGAGTACCAAGGACCTTACAGCTAAACTGATCTTTTTTTGTTTTAAGCTGAGCAAAAGAAACGTTTTGCTTACTGTGCAGTATATGTTGCACATGCCGCAGCGAAAGCGTGTTGTTTGGAAAGATAATTTGGACTTGAAACAGCAGAGGCAGGTTAGACTGCAGAAGTCCTTCATAGTTCCTTTAATGTCCACTACAGCCATGATGAGGTCCAGAGGCTGCGCTATCGCCCTGACAGAAACGTGGACGGGAATAAACCGTTTGTTTCAATGGCCCATTACATGTTGACTACCATTTAAGGATATGATTATTGAATTGTTTTTTTTATCATCCAACACATTTCAAAATTGAAATATAAGTAATGAGCAATCGATCCAAGTAAATATTATGTCTGCCCTAATTGCTGCCAAAGGTGGAAAACCATTGGAGAAATAAATAAGATTAGGATTTGACTTCACTAAGAACAACATTTCCAACCATTCAGAAATGAATGAAGAAGTTTCACCAGCTTACTTGTGACAGTAATGACAGGTCTTGGTGGCGGGTTTGTAGATTGGAAACAGTTCAAATAGACAGCTTTTGGAACAGAAGACATCTGCGTATCCCTTCTTCTGGTAAGCAGTTTGTCCCCGTGCCATGCTCTTCTTGCAGTGGGAACATGTCATTTCTATTTCCTGACAGGGAAGTAAATAGAAACAGATTTGCGATAAAAAATAAATACAAGCAAACAAAAAAAGAATAATATTTAAATATTTCATAATTTAATTACTGAAAACTCCTTCTCGGATTTTATGGGGTCAAATAAGTTTATGAATGAGTTGGTGCTCAGGGAGAATAATTGTTTTCTTACCTTTTCCTCGATAGGTTCTTTTTTGGTATTTGTGGGAGCCAAGGTTTGGCACTCGTGGCTCCTGGGCTGATCTTTCACTGACGATTTCTTACACTCAGATGATAACTGGGAAATGTGGACTGAACCCTGCAAATTCTCCTGGAATAACAATATATATAACGATGACTTAAGATAACTTTAATAATATGTGATGGCTATGAGTTCTTAAAATTGATAATGAAGTATTGCATTAAAAAATGTATAAAATATATATTGACGTTTTTAGAAAATAAGTTCATCTTTGATTAGAGATACCCATGACATGTGCAGTAGTCAGAAAAAAACATTAATAGGATTACAGTTACATTCCATACCTTGAAAGATACAATGTTTGCCGTGTTATAGGTATAAAAAAGCAATAGATTGAATACTTACAATCTGCAGTTTTGGGATTATTATTTTCACCTGCTTCATCATTTCAGCCAATAATTTGTTTTTCTTTGCTATAAAGGATATAAAAACATGTCAATTCATAGAGAATATATAGGTTAAAATAAGTTCAACTTAAAACGTATTCACCCATGCATCTCTAATATGAATTGGCACAATTTCATTTTAGAGATGTTCACTCTGTGTATAGCATGGACAGTATGATCATGACTTTGGCAATCTGTGACTTTTCTTCTTTTTCCATCAGATTTACTTTACCTGTGTTCAAGGCTTCAGAGGAACTACTGCGATCCACATCCATGCCATCGGGTTGCTCCCCTCCTTCTCCTCCCTCTTTCTTCCTTCCGTCACTGGTGTCCTCGTCTTGCTTCGTGGTTTCTTTGACATGTGTCACCGCCGGCACTGGTGCTAGTGTCTCAGGGTCACCGTCTCTATCATTTTGGACATCCTCATCGGTGTCCATGTCCATATCGAAGTCCACATTCATGTCCTCAGTGTCACTACAGTAAACGTTTGGCGCATCCTCCTGATTCAAAGATGAAGATTGCGCAGCATAATCCTCTGAACCTTCATCGTTCTTCACCTCATCATTTTCATTGTTACTAAGCTCAGAGTCTTCCTCTTCACTCTCTTTCCTCCTGCCTCGTCCACTTTTCCTCTGGGAAGAAACTCTTTTTTGAGCAGATGAGCCTTTGGAAACGGAAAGGCCCACAATGAGACAGGGACAGGTACAGTATATGAGATGAGTATCAACACTTGATCACTATTGCCTTTTTATATTGCCATTGGGAATGGGCTAAAAGGCAAAACTGGT
This sequence comes from Colistium nudipinnis, assembly GCA_016785305.1. Classification (NCBI taxonomy): domain Eukaryota; kingdom Metazoa; phylum Chordata; class Actinopteri; order Pleuronectiformes; family Rhombosoleidae; genus Colistium; species Colistium nudipinnis. Next base: position 412,137 of record JAFBJU010000566.1, on the reverse strand, counting down.
AAGACACAGGTGAACGATTCGGAGCATTTATATGTTCATTTCATACCACTTGGCAGAGGTGAACTTTCGGCGTCCTCGTCATCCTCACTGGTGTCACTGTTTTCCAATTTGTCCTGCTCCATGTCTGGCTGCAATTGATCTAGAAGAGACATGAAGAAAGACAGGAATGCGTATTGTACCAACAAAAAGGGATCATTTGGTTTCCATCATTGGAAAGACGATGATGCAATCATTTTAGACACAAATCTGACTGTAAAGTTACTTTGTTGTTGGTTTAATGGTTCTACAGGACACCCTTTTGAGTTTCACCATACCATACCTGAAATCTCCATGTCCTTGAAGGATTTTCCTTCGAACCTGTCAAGAGAGCCGTTCTCCATTGCCGAGAGAAGCTCGGTTATTTTCGCAATGTCGCCAGCTGCCCCTGGCGTCCGGTAATACTCCCTGTCGGTCCGGAAGTCACGACCCAGCAGTTTGGCGAGCTGAGCGAGCTCGCCGTCGCTGAGGCCAAGAATGTTGAAAATTCTTGCGACGTGCTTACGGAAAAAATGACACCTAATTTTCTCTGGGTTTTTTGAGCCACACCGAGACAGAGTGGTCCCCATGCACGCGTGTGCCCGGTAGAAGCTAAGTTTGGCCACAGGTTTCGCAAATAAGAAGGGATTCGTTCGACACACACCACAGGTTTCTCTCTTGCTCACGAGCAATGTTATTGCGCTGAGCAGTTCCGGGGTCAGGGTTACGGCAACTTTCTTCTCGCCACCCCTTTTGCCACATTTGCTCGTGACCTCCATCTTCATGTGACGCCTGCACAGAATTTGCTCCGACTGTGGTTGGCCTCCGGCGTGTCCATCGTGAGGCTTGGTTTGATCCATTTCCTTAAATGACTGCAGTGTGATTTTTGAAACTTTTGAGGAATTGCCGTTTAGGACAGACACTCGCGTAAGAGTCACCCTGAGGAGGGCATCGTAGACCTGTGGGCTTTCATACGTGGTCAGGCTCTGGACTGCCGATTCTGCCGTGTTCTCCATGTACTGGAAGAAACGCTGCACGTCCTGAACGAATGGAACGGTTGACGTGATTTTGCCATCGGATTTTGATAGGGAGCCAGAGGCCCATTCTTCGGTACACAGCGTCAAAAATGTCTCCACTTCCTGTAGTGTCTCATTATCAGCGTCCTCTTTCAGAGCCGTCGCATAGGCAATTTCGCCAATTTTCCTGAGTCCATTTCCCAAATTCAAGGCAAGGGTTGGTCTCTCACAAGACTTTGTCTCTTCATTGAACTGTGCAAGCTCTTTGACAGCTTCAACCACACGGCTGAAGTTTTCTGGTTTGATGGCGACTTTTAAGGTGTCAATCGACTCTTTCCTTAACGTAAACAGAAGCCGTGCCATTTCCCTCAGCCTCTGTTGGATGTGTGCTGTATTTTTTTTCTTCCTTTCAGGCCCGCTGCACAAACACTGAGCCAGCTGCAGCAAACAAGGATCATTCTGAACCAAAGTTGAAATCTCATCTTTCTTCAACTTTTTGAACATGCCTTTCACATCTGATGGCAACTTTTGTGGGTCTGTCGTCATCGAGGTGGCAACTAATGTTAAGATGTTGGTCTTCAAACCTGCTGGGGCTTTGGAGGTCTTTCTTAAAGAACAGTTTTGCGTATGTCGCCGAATATCCTTGCGACAAAACATGCCTTTGCAACACATACAAGTTGCATATGTATTAGCAGTGATGGGTGTCTTTAATTTTCTTCTTTTCACTTTCAGTTCTCCACAGCGGTTCTTTAAAACCTCCTGATTGTGTTTGAAATTTCCTTTGTTTCGTAACAACCCTATTTGTATCTTTCGTTCTTTGGAATTTCTACGTAACTTAAACACTTTCTCGATCTCAGGTTCCTCCTTTCTGTGAATCAAAAGGTGACGAGCGATTTTAGACTGAGCTTTCCCGCAAATGTAACAATAGTTCTTTTTCGTGCAGGAAGGGTAATTGGGTTCTCCATCCGAAGTCAAATTATTTGAGCCGTCCTCAGGTGTGTCCTCCTGCTGGATGGATGAATCATCACTGCGTTGTGACACAAAGCGCTGTTGTTTTGAAGAGTCTCCCTCTGCAAAATCAAGATTGTCCTTGAAATTCTGGCTGTTGTTCCTGGTAAAACTCTCATCACTACTTGGTTCATCATCTGGTTCATCATCATCGACATTCTCGTCATCACAGCAGGAATCTGCAGAACTAGAGGATTCAAAGTCCTCCACCTGTAATGATGAACGTGTAATATTATACAGTTTGATTAAACACAAAACAATGCAATTCCGGCAGCAAAATGCCAGAACATTATTTCAAATGTCTTTTCACAAATATACAGTGTTACAATTCATCAGTGTTCGCTATACTATCTCGGTTTTGGGGTAGTCTGAAGCAAAACACAGTAAAAATTAATGAAATTATAGTGGAGTTTGATTCAGTGAACGATCCATTACTGGTGTGTTGGCAATATACTGGGAGTATTTTTCGAATATTTTGTCAAAAACAATACATGTCAACAGATGTGGTTGAATTGACACAATGGGAAACACTCTATCAAAAAGTATGTAAGAACAAAATCGAACGGAGGTCATATTAGAAAAAAGGTATCTTACCGGTGAGCGCCAGGGGTAGGAGGAGTTCCCGTAGTTGAACGTTATCTCCTCGCCTTTAGAAATGTTCTTCAGCGCAAACAGGCACACGTGTGGCTTCCCTTCACAAACAACCTTCTTCATATTACAGTTGGGACTTATGTGGTCGTCATTGACGAGTCTTCCAAGGGTCCAATCCTCTGCCGAAGCATCAATACTGCAGGCAAAATTTGACTGCATTTAGTCACACTAAACATGGAGGATATACCTTGAATTTGAAAATTCTGAATACGGAATAATGCCTGAAATAACGAGGGTGATTAACAACTAAATTTGCCTTGATTCGATTACACCTTTAAAACAAGCTTCATCCTTGAAAAATACTAACAGATAATGAGAAAACTCACCGCCAGTTTGTTCCATTCCAGGAGAAGTCGAACAAAAAATTGTTCAACGCATCGCCACCTTTTCTTTTCTGGGTCTCCTTGTGAGGAAAGCTTTTCCCTCGATATTCGACAATAAAGGCAGACGGCTCAATGGCTTCATCTGTGAAAACCCCTCTGCCTAGAAAAGCAGAAGTATAAGGGAAAAACTTTTACCAATACAGTTTTTTGGGTAGGACAGCAATTCTGTATACTCAAGTAAAGAACGATCTGAAACCCAGGATCATTATTGGTGACTGTGTTGTGGCAGATGTATCACCAACCTTTTACGGGGTCAATAAACCTTTCCTGCAGGAAAGGTTTGTCTCGGCCTGCCTTGATGTGCTCCAGGGCATCTTGATCAGGAGTCAGTTGTTTGCATTGCAGTTCCAAATCATCTGTCAAGTTGATGCAACAATATTAAAGCATCCAAATCATGCCGTTCTACACATTTCTGATTTAAACAAGATTATGACATTTTATTGACAGTTTTAGACATTACAACTTCACTGGTGACTTTTTGATTGAATATTCATTCACCTCGTCTTCAGTAAATTTCCTCAGGTTTTCTTATCTGAACCATTTTATTTGGTTCATAGTAGAATCCTGAGGCACACATTCTTAGCAGGCTAAGTAGTTTTGCATCCAAGATAGAGTATCTATTGTTTTTGTTGTATTTTTAACCTGTTGTTCAGCTCAGTAATTCAGATAATCTCCAAATATTTACAATTATTTAGACCTTAGACATTCATATTTACAAAAGTAGATCTTCTGACAGGTGAGACCATGCAGTAACATAATGTGCATTATGAACAAATGTCACTGGCGAGATTTATATTCACTACATACCATTCTGTTTGCGTAAAACATCAGACTCTTCCCACTCCTCTTCATCACTTCCGTTACCGCTGCCCAAATCCATCTCTAGCTCCAATAGATCTTAAATAAAAAGAACATCGAGTGTATTTATGAGTGTGTTCATTTGTAGATTCAAGAGTTATTTCATCTTTCTAAGCAAGCACTGTAAGGCAAAAATCACATATATCACAATGGATACATACCCTCAATTTCTATTTCATCCAAAGAGTTTCCTTTGAATCTTTCCAGAGAACCCTTTTCCATTGCCAGAAGAAGTTTTGAAATTTTTGCCAGTTCCACAGCTGCCTTCGGCAAACGGTAATAGTCCCTGTCGGTCGGTATGTCAAGGCCCAACAGTTTAGCCAGATGAACCAGCTCATCGTTCTCTAAATTGAGAATCTGGAAAACTCTTGCAATGTGCTTGTGAAGATGAACAGACGTGAGGTGCTCTGGGTTCTTGGCAAGACAGAGATTTGAAAAAGTCCTGGTGCAGTTTTTTCCATAGAAGAAGCTTTTTAGGGAGAGGGGCTTCGCAAACAAGTAAGGATTGTCTTTGTGCACGCCGCAGGCTGTTCTCTTGTTCACGAGCAGTGTTATTGCACCGACGAGTTCGGATGTCAACAACACAGCAACCGTTTCCTGAGACTTGCTCAGCATATTTATTCTGACGAAGTTCTTGGACAACACTTGAGTGGCGTCGTCCCTCTCCTGGAATGACATAAGGCTCATTTTGGTAACCTCAGGTGAACCTTTGTTTAAGATTGTCACCTGTGCTAGAGTCACTCTGCAGAGAGCCCTGTAGCATTGTGGGCTCTCATACGTCTTCAGGCTTTCAATGGCAGAAGCCGATGTTTTTTGTAGGTGCCAGTAGAAAGCCTGCACATCACAAGTGAATGGTATTGTATGAATGGCATCATCATCATCATCATCATCATCATCATCATCACCGTCGTCGTCGTCATCGTCATCGTCATCGCTGGATTCCTTTCTTCCAGGAGCTGCTGGGTCCTCCAGCTGGGTATACAAACAAGAAAATAAGAAATATATGTCCCGTAAAGGGAGAAGGAAAATCCACCAACACAAAATGCGAGCATGTGAATTTATTGCTTATATTGCTGTACCGCTGGAAAGGCTATTCAAAAAATAAATAAATAATAATCTATGCTACATTTAGTAGCATAGATGTTTTCCCCCTAACTCTGGCCTTCACTCTACAAACTGAGTCGTAGACCTGGAAATTGTTTGACACCCAGCTAGTAATCTATAACATACACCGAGCACATATATAACAGATGTATATAGCTTGCCATAACTTTATATGGAACATTATTGTTTTGAGTTATATGTAGAAGTAAATTGTGAAATGAAAATTGAGCATTTGTAAATAAGTGAAGGAACGATGAGGGCTAAACAGGCAGCACCTGCAGTGGTGGCAGCAGGTTGGGGTCACAATGTGACACTGAGAATATTTGCACCAATACACCACAAGAATTCCTTGGCAATAAATATGTTTCTGATTTCTGATATAATATTGAATAATATAAATCTCTACAACACTTCTCTCAAACTGTTTCCATAATAATTAAGCAGGAATGAAGGCAGGATTTCTCGTAATACTGTTGTGTTACAGAGCTTGTCTTTACCGGGTGTACCTACTAAACAAAGTCATTCTAAACAAAAATAGCTCATACAAAACCTTCTGTCAGCATGAACTTACCCTTGAGCGCCAAGGGTATGAAGAATCCCCATAGCTGTACGTTATCTCCTCGCCTGGAAATATTTTTTTCACTGCAAAAAGGCACAAATGTGGCCTCCCCTCAAAGACAATTTTCTTCATTTCACAGTTGGGATTCAGGTTATCATCATTCACAAGTCTTCCAAGGGATTTATCCTCTTTCGAAGCATCTATGCTGCAAGCAAGAACATGACTGTGAGTAACCACAAGGATAACCTAAAAAAAAATGTCTGTTAATGTCTATAATAAAAAAAACAAGCAGATAATTTACCACCAGCTTTCTCCGTTCCATGAAAACTCGTACGAAAAATTGTTCACCAAAGTATCGCCATATTTCTTTTTGCGCTTTGTGTCTTTATGACAAACGATACTTCCACGATATTCAACAACAAATGTGGATGGTTCAATGGTTTTGTGGGTGAACACTCCTCTCCCTAGAAAAGCAGTAATAACAATTTACAATTCTTCACATACATACACTATATGGGCAAAAGTATTGGGCCACCCACACGTAACACCTTAAGGTTCTTTAATGACATCCAATTCCAAACTCAATTTATATGAAGTTGGTCCCCCCTTTGCAGCTAGAACAGCTTCCACCCTTCTGGGAAGGCTTTCGATAATATTTTGGGCATGAAGCATTAAGATTATGTTTCCAGCTTTGTGGAAACAGTTGGGGAAGGCGCTTTTCCGTTCCATCATAACTGTGCCCCAGTGCACAAAGCAAAGTCCATAAAGGCATGGTTTGATGAGTTTGGTAGGCAAAAACTTCACAGGCCCGCAGGACCCTGACCTTAACCCCGTTGAATAACTTTGGGATGAACTAGAAAGGAGATTGTGGACCAGACCCCTTCGCTTAACATCAGTGTCGGACCTCACAAATGCTTGTCTGGGCAAAAAGTCCCATAGACACGCTCCAAAATCTTGTAGAAAGCCTTCCCAGAAGGATTGAAGCTGTTATAGCTGCAAAGGGGGGACCAACTTCATATCAATGCCTATTCATTTGGAATGGGATGTCATTGAATCTCCTGTAGGTATAATGTGTAGGTGGCCAACTGCTATTCTCAGTGATTCATCACTGTTATTATATATATGTATGTGATTTTTTTTTTCTTAACTAGATTACAAGATGCAATATTTACTTACATATGTTATAACTATAATGTAATACATAGTAACACCCACCTTTAAAGTTATCAATAAACCTTTCGTCCAGAAAGGATTTGTCCCTGAATGCGGATATGTGCTTCAGGCAATCTTCCTCAGGAGTCCGACTTTTTCTTTTCCGGTTTTCCATGACCACTGGAAAATTTAAATGAATTTGTAAATAAAGTACACGGTACTACTGTATACTAGATTGTAATACAGTAAATGGTAATCAGTGTTATATGAGTTTGACCATGCTTATCCATAAAAGGGTAGTTACTCCTAATAATATCATAATAATAATATCATTAATCCTCTTTAAAGATGACCATGCTTACACATTCTGGGAGCTCATCCCAATACCTTAAAGTAATGTAAGTTAACTTAAATACAATAATCACAATAAACCTTTATTTAAGGTCCTGGTGTGAATTGTATATGGCAGATGCCAAGATGTAGTGCTTGCAACCTGACAGATGACTATTATACAGTCATGGTCTTAATATGTTTTATCAAATCAGTTTTATGAAAGTCTGGTTCACTCTACCTTGCTAGCATGTTAACTTGTTTCCTCACAAGCCAGTGTTGAGCAAGCTAAAGGCAGTTTACCAACACTGTCCTCTGCCTCTGACGCAGATAAATGTCACACACTACTAAACGCGTGTTTTTTTAATCCAGAGCAGCCGTTTACCTTCTCAGCGTCCCAAAGCACGAAACAAAACAATGCTAGCTCACACACTGGCAGCCATCTTCCCTTGTTTTCGCCTCTCAGCGAACCTTGTGAACGTCACGTGACATTAGCCACAGCGCGCGTCCGTGACTCCAGCAAACCACTGATTGTAACGTCACTACCTGAAAACGAGAGGCAGCCAATTGCTTTTAGAGACAGTGAAGACCGCATGGAGCAGTGGTGAACAGTGAGACGGGTGGTGATTGGTGTTATGTTTTATGAGGACACTTACTTACCGAATAAGTAAACAATACAAATAATATCTTTATACATATACCTGAGATGAGCATTCATCACTTTTTCTCTCCAATCAACCAGTTCATTAGTAATATTTGCTTTAGTAATCCATAATTGTATTGGAACTTTTTTTTCTAAATATATTTCCCTGTTCATACTGTATATATACTGGGATCCACACAGACACAGTATTTTTAAATCCCACAGGTTGAGTCTCAATGGACAACCAAGTTTCGAAATTTTTTATTTATCTAAAAAAACAGACAATAAAAATACTCTTAGAACCCAGGGGTTAATGTAATCCAGATATACATGATTATTTTTGTATTATTCCTGGGTCATGGTTATGCCAAAAAGGCAAACTTTGAATGTTTGTTGAATATTTTTCCATATGCTGTGGAGAATCGTTGGCTTATTTAAGAATAGACTTGCCCTACATTTAGACTATATTTTCTTAAATTGATTCCAATCAATCTCTACATTTGTAACCCCCCTTTATCAACATGAATGCACTCCTACAGGTAAGAGATATACTGTATACTTGATTATTTTCTTTAACATAAAAGACAGAAATCACAGGTCAGTATTTTTTAGAATCACAATGTTTCAAAGGGATTACCTGAAGACAGATAACGTTTTTTGTGCAAATCCATAAGACTTATGGATTGTAAAATGGGAAATTGGTGAGGCCCCTGGAAAATCAATAAAGCATCTGATTTTTAAAAATCAGATGCTTTATTGAAATCAGATGAAATGCCCTATTTCACTGGCTTTCCCTCAATCTGGGTATAACTGGCCCAAAAAAATATACTGACTCAAAAAAGTATTTTTTTTTGCATTTGCTCTTGACAAATAGACTGAGCAGAATGCCTTGCATTTATGGATTGCAGAAAAAACAAACATAACTGTTTTTGCAACATATCATTTTCATGGGTGATTTTTAATCTAATCATTGTAACAAAAAATGAAAAAAAATTCATTGTTAAAAAATGTGATTTCAATTTCCACAGGATTCATAACACATGGAAGGAAAGTTGAGCAGCACTATCCATGACAAGCAACCATTTAGCAGACACAACAGTTCAGCTGTGTACCCTGCTGATCAGTAGTAAACAACAAACTACACACAGATCAGAGATCGATGAATCATGATCCAAATCTTGTTCAGGAAATATGACATTCTTTGCAGTTCAGCAGAGTGTAGTTATGTATATGATATTTATGCTGTCCATTGAAGTTCATTTGACGGGGTTTAGTTTTCAGATAATTCAGTAATAATTTGTTCCGTTTGCTTGCTCTTGTTTACTCTAAATCCCCCGATTCCTCCGGTTTAGATATAAATGGTGGGTCACTGGGTACATCTGGTTCTTTCCTCTTCCCAAGATGAAGCTCCCTGACAGTGAGGATGCGGCTTAGCATAGCCTCCATAGTGCTTTCATCCAGAGTGGTAGAAGAGAACCACAGGGGACTGTTGGGGACGCAGCAGCGCTCTGGTAGAAGGTAGAACAGGTTGGTGCGCTGCTTTACGGACTCCGAGCTGGATGGGAGAAAGTTGATAATAACAAGGTGACTGCTGAAGGCTCGGGTCTTTCCGGCATCACCAAGCACCCCTCCATTGTTTGAAGGCAGGTAAATGAATATCAACCTATACCTATAACTATGTTAGGGAATGTGGCAACACGCAACATTTTCTACCACAACATTGAAGCAGAGTAAGTAAGTGTGGGATAGATATGTCTCAAAGGTATATGTGTCAACAGTTTGACGTAATTCATATTGGTTATCTCTAAATACAGAAAAAATAATAATAATTGCCCATAATTATATGTGAATACATGCAAGACATTCAATACCTTAGTATAAATAAGATGATTAACATTAGCATCTCGGGATAAAACACTTTTAAAATATGTAAGGTTAAAAACATTGCATTGCAAAAGGATAAATAAAATAGTGATCACATTTTCATATGTTATTCACCTTATTTAAGACATGTGGAGAGATGAAGAGAGAATTTCAAACTGCCAGAATATGCTTCTGATAGTGTTGATGAGGTTCTATACTCACCACTTAGAGAGGTAGAACTCGTAGAGTCTAACTGGGCAACGGAGAGGGTTCTCTGTGTTCTCCACCATCTCAAAGATGTCGCCTTTACTCTCCTCCTCTCTACGTTTCTTAGCTGGAACTTCTAAATCTGAGGAAGGTGCAATGCACATTGGTGTTTCACTTGCACTGTTCAATAAACTTACTTTACAGATGTTGACAGCAAGCAAGACACAAATTCAGCGACAGAATAATTATGCAGGTAAACAATTTTGCTATTGTGGTACAAAATGTTTGAGAAAATATAATTTTTTGCCAAAAGGTCAACATTTCATCTTAATCCAAGTTCTCAAATAGTAGAATTAGCTGCTTTTCTTTTCTGAAGCCTAGAAGTATGTCAAGACAGAACTGATGATGTCACCTTATATATACCTATAGGATCTAGATATAGGAATTGTCATGCTTATTTGACAGTTTATAGACATCAACCAGAATAGGCTATAATGAAAATGATCATTAGTAGCAACCTGCATGGCAACAGCTAGATTTTTTCAAATACATTCCGACCAAAGAATGCGACGTGACTTTAACATTCAATCACTAATCTTAAATATAAAAACACTGTAGTTGTTAGTCATTCAAGTCAGTCATTAGTACCTGGCTCTTCTTCATTGACAGATAAGGGTGGGTAGAAGCGCAGGAAAGTGGTCTTTGTGTTGTCTGGATTGGTTTTGGTACAGCGCATGACATGGGCAAAGGAAAGCTGTCGGTGGTGCTCCACCGTGGTGAAGCCAAAGTACTTGCAGCCGAAGAAGAGCAGCGTGTTGAGGAGGACGACAGGGGAGTACGCCCCCAACTGTTTACAGTCCCAGAGAAAATCCTCCTCCACTAGGGAATGGATGTAACCTGCCCAGGGAAACAGAGAACACATATAATAAGTTTCTGGTGAAATATGGCTATGTGTTCATGAGACAAGGCGATATATCGACAGAATGAGATCGCTTGTGATAACTGACCACTGGCTGAGATTGCGGGTGTGAAACCTCTCAGCAAACTGGTGAACACAGTGGAGAACTTGTGGTAGAAGCGGTCCATGAATATGTTCTCGGCTCGACCCTTCTCGAACAGGTGCTGCAGAGAGAAAAGGGAAACTGATTTAAAATGATTGATGGGCACAAGTCAATGGCTGTTACTTATTTGCCTGTAGTATGCTCATTATTTTTGTTGACTATTTGAAAGCACATTTAATGTCCATACACTTGGGGTGTTATTTTCAAGTTATACTTAGACTTTAGAATTTTATCAAATGTTCAGAGGGTGTCTTTAGTTAGTCGTCTTTAATTCAAATTTTTTTTTGTTTTGCGTGTCTGCGTGCTCATATATGATATTTAAAATGATGTATGCAGGTTAGTAGCCTACAAATGCAAAGTTATGCTTATCATACCTGTTGAATGCCGAGACAGAGGTAAAACAGGCTGTCGGGTGAGTACAGCTCTCCGTTTGGTCGTTTCACCTCAGTGATGAAGCAGCAGAGGCCATAGCTCAGCTCAGCTGTGGTGCACTGAAGAACGTCCTCCTTTAACTCCACAGGACGTGCTGAGATGAAGATAGAAAGACCTCCGTGTAAGGGAAAAAATCTCTTCTGATTTTGATATAAATCATACTACAATGTACTATGTACTATTAACTAAATAGTGGCTAATATTAAACGGATACACTCTAGACCAAAGGTTCATGGAGATTAATATCATAGTAAAGTACAAAGTACGAACCCTAATATCTGTTGACATTGTATGCAATGGATAAGGATTGCCAGTAAATAGCCACAAATTGTCTTGGGACAGCAAGGGTCTTCTTCGTCCATACTTACAACCAAAGCGTGGTTTTTCCAGGTTGGGTTGAGATCGCCTCCACTGAATCCATCGCTTCCAGGCGTCAACTCCATACTGGCTCTTCAGTTTGGGGATTTCTGGAGCAACGGCCTTGGAAGACTCTCTTTGATTTGCTACTTCAGCGGCTTTCGACCACCGCTTTGACTTGCGACCCTTCGGTAAGGCAGAAAGGGAGAGAGGGGGACTCTAAACCAAGCATGTTCAAGATGAGCTCTGAATAAAAGCAAATCTGGTCAAATTACCCTCTTTTCTCTGGCTTTCCTGTGAGCTTGTTTTCGCCGGGGAGCTGAAGGTGGAAGTGTTTGCTGGCACTCCTCTCTCAGCTGGGCCATACTCTCCAGAATTTCTGCCAAATTTAGCGCATGAAACATAAGATGCCAAAAGTTCCCAAAAGCCAAACCGGCAAGTGTCATTAAACACAGCTTTACTAAGACTCTCCACCCACTTAAACTCAAGAGACCTGTGAAATCTACTCACCAACACTGAGGTCCGCTTCCACGTCCATGGGAGGTGGAGCCGGAGGTGGCAGCTCAGAGTCGGGTTCACTGGGCATCCCCAAACTAAGCTTCTCCTGCACAAGTGATTGATTCGGTGACCTAAATCCTGATTCGGAGGTGTCCTCCCAGTTGCTGAGGAAACTGGCCAAATCCTCTGTATCCAAGTCATCACTGTAGTTACTGGTGAGATCTGTAAAATAAACGAATGGACATTTTCATGCAGTGTAATAGCATAAGAAACATTTGAGGGAAAAAAAAATATTACACAATACTAATTGATATTGAAATAATATGGATATGAAAGGCCATGGTTACTGTGGCTATAAATTCAATCAGTCCTTAATGGTGTGACCAGGATGATTCTAAATTGTGCAGTTTATTTTTCTCTTGTCATTTCCTTAAATAGTAAAAGAAAATCTCTTACCATCTGGGGCAGGTGCTTCATGTCTCTCAGTCTTTTTCTCGGCCCCTTTGTCCTTGGGTCTCTCCTCTTTGCTGTTGTCCCTATCTTGCTCCGCCACCATCTCAGCCATGAGGATGAGTTCAGCCTCAAATGGATCAGAGGGGATCTTTTCCTTGATCTCCTGAATGGTCTCCACGATGCGTTCAGCACTGTCCATTGTTACGGGAAGGAACATGGGCACAGGCAGCTGTTGGGGGTGGGTTGGGTAAACGGCACAGAGTAATTCTCTATAACATTTGTTAGTTCAAACATGGTGACACTGAGAATAAATAATTGAATACTGTAAATATTTTTGTAAATTATTGACTGAAATATATACGATATACAAGATCTGCAAATAGCTCATATCGTCTGATTGTACATATTGCCATTTATCGATTTGTGTTTGCGTAATATGGATTAAAACGCTTTCACACTGTTATCTTGATCATGAGATTATATTTTTTTCTATCCGAATATAATGCAACAACGTTAACTTAACACCAGGATGTGTTCATCGGGGAGCTGAATGATCCAAATGACTAATATTGAGAGGTGGTAGCAGTGTTTGACGTACCGGTAGTGGCAAGCAAACAGGGTTAGGGGTGCACTGGCTGTACATGTTCATGGGAACGGGAATATACACCGGCACGGGAACAGGCACGATCATCATTTTGGGGAAGACATCATCTATGGAGGGAGAGAAACAGTATCAGAGTTCACAAGTTGTGGCTTAGTGAATGTTTCAGCATGAGTAAGAATAATGTCTACGGTAAGATGTGATGGCAAACCAAGTAGGCTTAAGCCATTATATGTTGGTATAAACATCATGAACCAGGTGTTCTGTTGCTTTTACCTGTCTGTGATTCAACATCAGCTGTCTGGGCTTTACAGGAGATTCCCTTGTTCTGCACCAGAGGTCGACAGAGAAGAGCCTTGTTCTTCAGGATTTTGGGCGCAGGAGGTGGATGAGGTTTGATCGGTTCGGTCTGAATACCGATCTGAACAAGAAAGTGCCAAAAATATGAACAACTCCAGGAGAAAAACAACTTTCAGAACTATAAATGACATAATCATGCAATAAAGGCAGCAAGGCTTATGGTTTGAAATAGTTCTGTTTCTGTGCTACTGTGTCGTATAAAATTGCATTTTGCAAAGTATTTTGCACTGCACTGTTATTTTAAACTTCTTATTTAAGTTTTATTATTATTTATGTATTTTTATTAATCAAATTTGTGTCTAGTTACTGTCTTTTGTTATGTTACAGAACAGTGCATTAATAACTTTTTGTCTCTCGTCTTCTGTCCTATGTAACACTATTTAAATGTCTTTCCAATAGAAACATGTTATACAATTTACCATACTTCGATTGCTGAATTGTGCCAAAGACCAAACCTACTGCATTTTTCAAGTATATTTAAACATAATTGAATCTTACCGTGTTTAATAATCGACAACTGACTTGTCCTGAGTTCTTTGATTGAACTTTTGTGGTTGTACCTGTGGAGACAGTGGCAAGAGAAGAAACGTTCACAATCAACACTCGTACCTGAATAAATGCGAATACAAACGTTTTTTTTCTCTCGTATTTTGACACCAGTACATGAACACTTGCGTGTCCGTTTTTGCTTCGTACTTTGCTGGACAGTTCTTTCTGTGGAGCCAATGAAGTTGTATTTCGCTGCCTGAGGGCCTGCAAGTGAGATGACGTTGCCGATAACAGGTGTGGTCTCCTTGCCTGCAGATTCAAAAACAACATTCAAAGAATTCACAGATGAGTTTGAGTCTGAGCGTATTTCAGAGCCGAAATATATCAAGTATCTCAGACGAGTACATCCCTTTATGTCATTGGTTCATTGGTTTTAGGATTAGAAGTAATGTGGCCTTTGAACACACTCCATGTCCCGGTTACTGGTTACATTTAATCTGTTAGTCTGCTACTAACCAGTTATTGTTATATTTTGATATGTTAACTGTACACAAATCCAAAGTTATTCTCCAACATGGCTTACCCCAACTTTAACTTGAATATTGTTCTTAAAACATTTCACTAAGATAGCTTCCTCTTGCTCCCACTGGACAAGTCAAAAAAATGAATCTGCCAATAAAGGCAGCTGATATAAATGTAGTGGAATGAATGGCATGACTTGAGGACACAGGCTCTCACCCCTTGGATTACATTTTCCATGAACTGAAAAGAGCAGGGAACATTTTATATCCCGAGGACTGTTGTGGCCCTAGGCTGTCGACCTCATCCTTAGTGCTTAATGTTTTTTTTGTTTGGAGTCCTACTCCTAGTTGTCACTCTAAGATGCTTGGCAAATACTGGCGCTGATCGATTTCCAAAGATTGCACACGCATGTTTAGATATGAACTGAACAGGGTAAAATCACAACATTGGAAACTCAAGCTCGAGGGGACCAAAAATGCACACCTCGGAAGATCTCGCCCTGCGTGGCCATCTTATCGCTGCAGAACTGGAGCAGACAACTCAGATCACAGAAGTGTTTGACCTCCCCCAGCATGGGAAGACTCTGCTTGAGTTTCCCTTTGCACCCGCACGTGTCACACTTGGCAACCTGACAGGAAAAAACAATGGGGAAATGTTAGGTTGTGGGCAGCAAAGATCCTCACCGATGTTCCAACGTAACCGGGACTTTACAAACAGCGTTGATGCGTACATGGCAGAAGAGCATGGTGTATTTGGATCTGCACTCCTCAGAGCAGAACTCTTCTGTCGAGCCTCCGTACTGAGCCGTCACCAGCTTCTTGGAGACACAGTGGCAGTAGACACAGGAGTGGCAGTGTTTCCCCCAGTTTTTAGACAGGTCATGTCTGTAGAGGAGCTTACAACCTGGTGGGAGGGAGAGGAAAAGACCCCAATTAAGACATGGATGGAGGAATTACATAGATAAGATACTTTATTCATCTCTTGGAGGAAATTCAGGTATCCAGTAACTCACATGAAACCTACAGACATGAAATCTAAATTGAATCTCAACAATCAAAACAACAATAAAATACTACCTAAGTAATTCAGGGAAAATATGAACTTTATTTATGTGCGTTACTTTTATTTATCACTGCTCGTGGGCTGCTTTAATGTGTTTTGAAATGCAATTATTACGTGCATGTGTTGGTGTCCGATCAGTGGTTGCTGTGTAACAAATTGATTAATTTCCTTACCATCGCTGCAAAAGTAGCAATCTCTGTTGTTAATCCTTCTGGCGTCCCTGGTGATCTTTTCGACCTTGCAGTACTCACACAGGCTCATCACAGAGTTGACCCGCTTGTAATCGTGGGAACAGTCCACGTTACATACAAAAGCCATCTTGTCCTGCACAAAGAGGTGATAAGTACAATCATGAAGGACATAATTATCATACAATTTATTTGTTTTGTATGTACTTCCAAATGATTATTCTTTTAATTTTCCTAACTTTTCATATTTTCAGTTTATCAACTTTTTCCAACACTTGAAAAAAATGATTTTTTCTATTTTAACCCCTCATTTACATGTAGGGTAAGGGTAGTTTAATTAAATACACTTTTTGCTTAACTCATATAGCTTCTATCTCCCCACTGCAATCTATATTTTCTAACTGTACTCAAAATAAATTCCAGTCTGACCAAAACATAGGGCACCCATGCTTGCGCATGCTCCTGAATGAAAAGAAAAAACAAAACTGAAAGAGGCTGTTTAGTTTCACTTCAGGATTTATTCTCAGAGAAAAGATAATGAAAGCTGTATATTCAAGCTTTAGAAAAATGTATTAAACATATCATCTTCTTCCACCTTAACTCCACTGCACTCAGATTGTGTCTCATGATGGATCTCATTTCTCCAGTGAATCATCTATTGGGGGAAAAAAAATCGTATTCATCTTTTATGCATCTATAATTCAATAAAATTCAAACTACATGATTTTAGAAAAAAAAACTATGAAAAGAGGAACATTAAGCAAGAGTTTAAAATTAATAAGATATTCTATCAAATATATTAACTGTAATATTATTGTAGTCTAATTTATGCCACTTTATTATGTAAAAAAAAAAATTAAAAACAAACCATACAGTCATATAACCAGTTTCAACCCAACAAAGCTAATATATTAGCTGTTCATGTTTATAAATGCTTCCTATGATGGTAAATATAGAGAAAAAACATACGTTACTTAATGTTTTAAAATACATATTCTATTTTTCATTATAAAATCATGCACGTTGCACCTTTCTCACCTCCACATTTGAAGCAGTACTCCAGATTCTTCTTTTGTTCTGCTCTGTATTCCGATATCTCATCCGACGTCCAAAATTACATATATAATATACAGACCGGTAAGCAAGTGGAAAAGCCGTAAGTAAGGCAGGCAGTGAGGTGTGGTTGAAAACCTCAGAAAAGTCGCAATGGTCCATTGAGTCAAAATCAAATAGAAGCACTTCACGCCTGCACGCCTGTTTTCTGTCCATATTGATAGAGGAAAATATCACTTGTGAAGTTTACTATATCTTCTCCCATGTTAAAAGTTTTTTTCCTCACTTCTTCCCCCTTGTAGGGGGCTCAGGATGTCACACCCTTTACATTGTTGAACCCCACGAGGCAAATTTTGATTTGTCAATATGGGCCAAACAACTTATTTTTGAATTGGATTTATCCTAAATATCTAAAAATAATGACATCGATATTTTATAACATGTAAACTGTGTAATAAACACACTAGTTACATGTACTTTTTACATCGTAAGCAAATGTAGTCACACCGCTTTGCATGCAATGTGCAAAGCTAAATAAAGAGGTCACACATAAAGTTTAGCGGACCTGAAATTGTTTTTAATCACAAGCAAAAGATACCTTGATCTGGATGAGCTCGGGTTGGAAGGTTATGCTGCTGGTGCACTGGCAACAGTCCAGTCTTGGAAGACTTTTAGTGAAATCTTGCTGAGGCTGGGTAAGAGTGACAGTCTGGACTTCTGAGGATCCAACTGGCAACTTGGTGAAAACATTCACCTGTTTCTGGGACCTCTTGAATTTCTCCTACAACACAGAAAATTAATGATTTACAACTTGATTTGACACAGGACAGCATCAACTCACCCTGAGTTGACCAATTCAATGTTAGTGTTAGAAATAAATAACCCCGTCAGACATGTGCCAGCATTTGCTCTCTGTGACTACAGCTAAGTTGTATGGTTCTCATATGGGTGGGTTGGATTTCAGAAGCAATTTTAAATACAACCTTGCTTTGGATAACACTGTTGTCTGATTATTAAAGTGAAAGAAAATACAGATTATATGTTGAATCCCCTCATACATATAGAGGCTGTTCTGAGGAAAAGGGGAGAAACTCAATATTTGATAGTTTTATGGTCTTACTGATAACGTGTCAGATGTGCAGGCATAAATATCTCAAAAAACATGCTGTTATTCAAAATGTATCATCCCAGGTGTTCATTTTGCATTTTAAATGATAAACTACCTAAATTACCTGGAAATTCATGACACATGGCAACGTGCAGAAGTTCCTGATGGAGGTGTCAGACATGGCTAGGTGGTAGGCGGGTACAGTGTTTTTCCCACAACTATCACAATTCAGCCTAGCACCTGTTGAAAATAAAAGTGTTTCAGTCGAGAAACTTGGCCAAAAGTCAGGTATTAAATGTCAACATGCAAATACCAGGAAGGAAACCTCCTGCCCAGTACCTGATGCACTAACTGTTTGAACCTTGAATGCCATCACACAGCTGCTGCTGCAGAAGAGGTTCACAGAGTTGTCGAGGTTTTTGTTGTCCAACATCTCTACCAGCAAATGGGTAGTCCGGCACATTGTACAAGGCTGACTTATCTTCGTTTTCTGCAATGAAATAAAGGAGACACACGTCTGACCCAATCACAACCATTTTAGTACTTTTTCCCCCAGTTTCGTACCTCCTTGTAGTTGGTCAGACACTTTGTGTCGCACAGAGTTTTGTTGCACTCCTCCATTTTTAACACGAGTGGTTTGCTATGGCAGTAGGAGCCGCAGTTTGCACAGCCGGCCATGGAAAGGTTGTGCGATGTACGAAAGCGGCTAAAGCAGGCATCACTGCAAAGCTTGTTGACTTGACCACCCAGGATCACCTCATGTTTGCTCTGATTGAGGGATAACGAAAGAACAGATGAATCATTTCACTGACAAATATGCAGTTTGCAAGTGCAGAGAAAAGAAGGTGTATGTTTGTTTAGTATACACAAAATAAAAAACATATATATCAGCCAATCCCTATTCAGCAAAATAGACAACAAGAAAAAAAAAACCTAATACACTGTGCTTTAGCAAATAAGATTAATTCTGATGCATATGGTCGCTTTCGTTTTATATCATTGTAAATTGAAAAGCTTCAGGTTTTATCATGTTGTTCAGACAAAACAAGATCTGGAGAGCTAGAGATTCCATTGAATTCTAGGTGAATACAATAGGCATATATTACTTTATAAAAAAACATTTAAAAGCTGGCTGATAAATAAAATAACTGGCATACTGATTTATGATTAAAACTGTTTTATCATTAGTCACAGACATCGACTTACAATGCTGTATCTCTTGCACATGCTGCAGAGAGACTGTGGTCCCATTGCTTGCGATTGTTTAAACGGGTTCTCTGTTCTCATGTAGTTCTTCCTGTAGTTGAAATAGGTCAAACAGTTCTGGCTGCAGAATTCCTTCATGGCTCCTCTAGCATCTGGGGACAGAATGACATCCTGAGGTCGAGGTATCATCCTGAGAGAATGAAAAGAGTTCCAGACAATGTGAGACACGACTAAAGGTATCTGCATGCATCTAAACTGTCTGAACAGTAGAGCAAAATGAAACGGTCAGCTTTTTTTTGTGCCAAGAATCATCACTGTTCTCAACTGAACTTACTTTTGGCAGTTGAAGCAGATGTTAATTACTCCTTTGAGAGTGGATATATATGAGGTGAGGCAGTAGGGGGAGCAGAACAGCGCAGGGGAGCCCTTCCTCTGGAAAGCCGTCTGTCCCTTCTTTAAGCTCTTCTTGCAGTGGGAGCAGGACATGTGCAAAGACGACGGGTAGACGGTGGGCAGTGTCTGGGTTTCAGTAGGAGTCACAGAGAAGACCGATCCAATCCTCAAGTCCTCCTGTCAACGCGAGATATGAATCGGCAGCTCAAGCAGACCTTCAATACAAGTTAATAACACCTTTTTTATATATATTATATTATATTTGGGTGGCAAAATTGAATTCAGTTTATTACCCAGTTAGATTTTTTTTCTCAGAAAATGGACAATCTATCTCTTTTGTTGGGTCACAAAATTAGAGAAATGAAACATGACAAATCATAGATTGTTTATGTGCATAAATCACCCACCTCTGTGAAATGTGGCTCATCCTTCACACTTGCAGTAAATGTGGAGGATATTAGAGCCTGCTCGTATTCCTCATCTTCAGGCTCGTCCTTTACCTTGACCAAAGGTGAGGACGGAGACAACCTGATGGACTGATCTGTCCCTAATTTTGCCTACAGCAAGGGAACAAAAACAAAAAATACATGTTTAATTTTCCTACAGTACATATGTCACAGATTTGAGATTTAACTCCACTTTCAAAGCCACATTTTGTATGACCTATCAAGGCCTTGGAAAAGTCAGAACAATCAAACGAATAAGCTGAAATCTGTGCTTCATTCATTTTATACTTACAGTGTCTAATCTTGGTATCGATAGTTTAACTACTTTCCTCCCGTTCATTAACGTCGCTGGTGATGAGCCGTCTCTTCCTACAGGAGCATAAGTGACCATTTGAATTGATTGGTTGTGAAAAGGGCTGCAAAGTAAGTGATTACATGCGAAACAATAATCAACAGTGACAGAAAAAAACTTGATGAATTAACACTGGCTGTAATTCAAAAGAATAGCATTTCGAAATGTAACTGTTATTACATTTATTACACATGTAACTGTGCTGTACCAGGAGTAGTGCCTCACCTGCACTGGCTGTGGCTACACATGACGGAGATGAGCTGGAGGATATCAAATCTAAAGGCACTCTTACATCCCGCACTTGGTCCTCCAATACCTGTGGTGACAATATAGTGGGTTTCGCATCCGTTTCTTCCTCTGCCATCAAGACTGTGAAGGAAATTAAAATACTGAGGTTAGTGGAGACGGTGACAAACACCAAAACTCCTTTGACTATAATTACTTTTTGACCTATTAATCTCACCTCTCTCATTATGAAGCCAGGTTGCTTAGGTTGTCCGGCAATAAATATTTGAGAAGAGTGCCAAGTCCCACCCTCCGATGTATTTTTAGCGCAAGTTGAGAGGTTTTAATGTTGACACATTTTTCATGAACGTTTTATTGCCTGTTTTAGTCCTCTCTGTTCTTTGCTGGTTTATGTCACTCTAGTTAAGATTTAGGAATAGATTGACTCATATAGTGAAGTTAAATAGCAGGAACAAACTCCCACCCTTCTGTAGAACCAGAGCAATAAAAAAAAAAAGGCCGGGACTATCCTTGATGGCCAGAGCCTATGCCTGTCGGCTGAATACAAGATGATGAATTCAGTTTCCCAAGTTGCAATACCAACACTAACGAACTCTCGTCTCCCTGCTGCCATTGTTGTTTTTCAGCACAACACAATGTTCTCTGTATTGTATAGTATAGCAATGTATTATATTTATGCGTCTGTTGATCCACAATGTGATCCTTCGCTCTACTCTGGTGACTTATTTTGGATAATAATGTTTACTTTGACCTGTGAGTCAACCATGAACTGTGATGTGAATAGTTAAAGATACGGTGGATCCTCCGTAGTCCCCTGACTGTCGTATCTTGGGATGGTCACAGGACTGGGCCCATCTTATAATGAATCTCGAAATCTCATCTGTGACAAACTTAACACTGCTCTGAGTTCTGTTTGTGTTTGTTGATGATATATTATAGTGAGGCTCAGGCAGTCAGAAACAGTGTGAGGATTATACGTTCAGCCTGCTGTCTGCATGTACTCAAGAGAATGTCTCGTCAACACAGAACAGTGTCAATGAATGAATGAGCAGACTTTTCAGAAGTTTTTTGTCTTGTCTTTGCTCAAAGTGACTGTTGACAGTTGATGTCTGTACCCTTGTTATTTTGTATATGAATGTTTGTTGCTTTGTGATCAACTCAATGAGGAGCAGAAGTCGTCTTACTTTACCTGTAGTTAAGGTGCCAGGTGAAATGCTGCATTCCACATCCAAACTACTCCGTTTCTCCTCATTTATCATCAATGCTTCTTGTTCCACCTGATCCACTGCGCCAATGTCCATCTTCTCATCGAGGTCATCTTCTGTAGAGCCCATCGATTTGCAGTCCTGAGATTCATTATCCTGCTCTGTGCCAACGTCCTCCTTTGGGTCAGTGTCCTGGTCCACACTGCAGTCTGTGTTTGTTATCTCCTTCTTGAAATCAGAATGATTGATTGTGTCCATATCCGAGTCCTCACCCACATCTGATCCAATAGGACCTTGCTCTGAGCAATTGTGCTTTACTACAACATTTTGTTCACTGATGTCCAACTTTTCCTCAGTTTTCACCACAGAGCGCTCGTCTCTGGACTCTGAAGTGCTACCTTGTGCCACACCATGAACCAAAACTGTTCTGAACGTCTGTTCTGTAGAGAAAGACAGATTTTGAGGAGACACAGATGCAGGAGAAGGGAGAAATGCTTCCTTAGTTTCTTCATGTTGTGTTTTTTCCATCTTGTTTTTACCAGCAATACATTTGTCCTGCTCACCACGTAGAGACTGTCTAGGAGGAGATCCACGAACCAGCTTTGGGTTCACTTTTTCATCCCACTCTGAAACAGCTTCCATGGCTTCCATCACGCCTTTTACCTGTGTTGGATAAAGAACAATTAATAAATGTCCATTGCTCGACAAAAACATGTAATAGTGTACAATGGAAATGTTGTTTTTTACATTGCTGGTTGTTGTGATACAAAGTCAACATTTGAAACACAAGGCTGAGATTTGACATAAGAGTGGCTAAGTTCACCTGTACAATATCAAATTATAATCAACTAAAATAAAGTAAATAAAAGCTTTACACACATTTAACGGTCATAGAAACAAAACACTCTGTGTTTCTAAGTATTAAAAGTCATCCGCAGCTCTAACTACCCTTCATGTCCTTTGTTTTGTACATTACATTTGTTTTACTAATGAAAGTTGCCTCTCTGCCATGATTCTTCACAATCACAGAGCTGCACTCGTCCTAAATAATACCAACATAACTGATTTTTAAATCACTGAAAATACAAGACTTATTTAGATTTTTCTTGGTATATATTTGTTGGATCAAGCAATATCAACTTATCGGGGAACTGCATTTAAACATGTTACTTGTAACCAAATGCAATCATTCATTGTCCACTATTTAAACATCGTCATGGCAGACATTATCAGTATCCAATATTTCCAGTTCCATATGTAGGCTATTGCATTAGTGTGTTGACTGTTTTGGCGCTGCTTTTGCGTTCTTTTCAAAAAATACAGGACATACCGTATTTTTCGGAGCATAAGGCTCACCGGATTATAAGGCGCATTACGCAAAACAAAACAGTCAGATAACTCGAACTTTATTCAACTCATTCACAATAACTCTCAACATTGTTCAGTTGTAACACATAAACCTCGTCCATGTTGGTGATGTGTTCTGGCCGGATCTCCTTTTCAGTGATCTTGTTATCGCAGTAGGTGCGGGAAATGGCCAGCTTTTCTTCGCAATCCTTTGGCAGTTTCTGCGAGATGGTAGTTCTTGTGCGGGTGGAGAGATGGCGCCTTTTCATAAAACGGAGGCACCAAGAAGGACCTCCTCGAAAGTCGTTGATCCTCATGTCACGTGCTACCGCTGTTGCCTTGAGTCGAATAGCGACTATAGAGACGCTTCTACCTGCCGCTCTCTGGTCAATAACCCACTGTTCAATTTTGTCCTCGAGGTGTGGCCATCTCGCTTTGTTCCCTCGGAAACTCTGTTTGGTCTTTTTTACTTGGCGCAGGTCATCTTCTTGCTTCCTCCACTTCCGTATCATTGATTCATTAATGTTAAATTCTCGCGCAGCTGCTCTATTCCCATGTTCTACTGCGTGATTGACAGCCTTCAGTTTGAAACCCGCTTCGTAAGCATGTCTCTTTACAGGTGCCATTTCGGGTTCCTTATACACACACCATAATATTACCGGTATGTTGAAGCACAGTATGTATTACTCCGCGAGGCTATTATTACTCCGCGGTAGCCGTAATGCTCCGACAATCCATCAAGCGGTGCGGCTTCGTAGCTTACCAAAGTCGTACTAAAACATTTTGACAGATTTTTGAGCGCCGTGTACCACATAACATCGGTTCGAGTTCAGTAAGCACAACCAGAATTAATACATAAAGCGCACCGGATTATAAGGCGCACTGTCGATTTTTGAGAAAATTACAGGATTTTACGTGCGCATTATAGTCCGAAAAATACGGTAATCAAAACCTGACTTGAGTCGCATTACCCCCACCTTTTTACTCCAGAATAAGCAGGCACACACACTTTCTGTTTTAACAAAAACATTCATTTTCACCTGATCAATAAATACGTGTGCATCCCTCTCACACACCTCTATCCCCATTCGCTTTAATTTTTCAATTTTTGTAATGTATTGGTCTTATTTTTGGACACGTGCACAGAAATGAAGTCTCTTGTGCACGTTTAACTGCAACTGCATTGCTGTCACCTCATTTATACTTCTGTTCAATAAGGTAGTATAAAAAACAAAACAAACAAAAACTGTATGTGTCGAAAAGATGAAGAGTTGAAGGCGGTTATTTTGGTGTCATTTAAGTTGTTGGTTGTTGTAAAGAACAGGTCTAATTTTGCATGTTAATGTGGACTCCCATGCCATTCTCATATATAAACCAACAACTCTGACTGTTTGGGAATGGTGTGCCTGCACACTAACGTAATAGGACAGAAAGCACATTAAGTGGCAGTGTTTTGCTTTTGATTTGTTGAACAGTGAACACTTGATGTAAGAGCTACAAACATAGTAATTACCCAGTTCCACACATATTCAAACAATCACTCAAACTTTCCTTTAAAATGCTAATTTAAAATGTTTCTATTTGAGCCCAGCTCTAGCCATTGCGTGATTTTGAAATAATGCGAGAGCCAAACACAATCGTGAGAGACAAACCCACATAAACACTTCATGTAAACAACACATTCAGCTATGGATAAAGGACAACATTATTTCATAAATTACCATGTTAATGGATGGATTACATGTGTCACAGCAACGTTCTAATGACGCAAATAAATGACAAACTGGACCACTATATAACAGTCATGTACTTATGCCACTTTCATGGTACCACCTTACCGACTTATTTAGTACAACAGCTTGATAACATTAGGCAAAAGGAAATGAGCACACATGTGGTTTTGGCCTACACAGTAACATGTCACAGCTGGCACAGAAACAAGACATTTGCATAAGTTAAAGTTCTTTGAGTATATATATATATATTTTTTACCATAAATGTTGTATGTATGAACTCATATCACTGTGAATACAATACTTATTACAAACACGCCGTTTGTACACTCACCTAAAACTGCGGAGCTGCAGGTTAGTGGGTGTAGCTGCTGGGGCTGTACTACCACTGTGGGTGCTGCCAGCACGGTCAATTTAGAAAAAAGAAAAAAAATTCAACCTCCATGAGATTTGAGAAGCAATCCAGGGTAAACGCACGAATACAGTGGTGCCTCATTTCGAGGTCATTGGTGCCTCATTTCTAGGTCAGCTGTGCAGGCCTGAAGTGTTTCTGCAGCCACAAATCCCACACTGTCGACCCATTCTGGCCACTGCCTGAAGAAATACCCAAACTGTCTGACTTACCTATTCTATCCACAAAGTACTGAAAAGATACAACCAACTTTAATATTGAGCCACTACTATCTCACAACACCCAATCGGCTCACTCGACTTTTAAATATCCCCCCTCTCCCACAATTGACACAATCATCTGTCTCTAGATGAGCCAATAGTTCAATTGCAATTGCTGGGATTTAAACCAATTGGTTTTCCACACTTATGTACAAATTCAAACACCAGAATCAACCAGCAATACTCCCTCTAAGACCTCTTTATTTGGTTTTCAGGTGAAACGGGTGATTTGGAGTTTTAGACGACGATAAATAATGATCACATGATCTGTTTCAATGTATCATAGTGCAGACACAATATTTGTGAAAACTATCTTTGGCCAAAAACGCTAGGTTAGGAAACTAACGATCTGGCATTGTGTACGTCGTTTCTATGTTTTCACAACATGCACGAGATTTAGTTAGCTAGTTTATGATGTCGAACACAGTTCCTGCAGTGTAAACACAATTAAGCTGACAGCTTACTCTACAGCCACAACGTACCATTACAATGAGAAAGATGGGTTTGATTACCTCTGAGGAGGCTCATTGATGGAGTAATTCATGCAGTGCTAGTCGAGTGTTTAACAACTGAACAACCAGCAAATAAGAAAACAAATAGCTCGCCGTTTGCTAAGCTAACGCTAGCTTCCTGTCTGCTCGCTAGCCCGTTGGGGTTAGCTAGCTTTAAGCGTGTAAATGTGTTCACGCAGCACAATAACAGGCCTTTGAGTTGTTGAATAACTGGTCTAGCAGGGGTTAGTCTATAGAATTAGTATAATGGACGTAAACAACGGTAACAACGTGCAGAAATTTACCGCGTCAGGGACTTGGACTGATGGGACTTGATTGGTGGCTAGAGGTAGTCCATCGCCACTTCCCGTAGCCGCCATGTTCGTTTCAAAATCCCGATGCGTGTGTATTGAAATTAAACAGAAGGCGACTGTGCGCGTTGCGAGTAGGTTGTAAAGCCGAGACACTGATAATGGGATCCTCGCAACATCACCTGCGTTCAGGGCAGCTGTCTGCAGAGCGTGCACGTGTCTTCTTCTCTTTCTCCCTTAGGGCAATAATCAAACTTTAGCAACTCACTACCGCCCCCCCCCATTGACGAGAAGTGCACATGGACAAAACTGCACCGTGGGTCATTCCATAAAATACATGCCCTCTGCAAAGAATGAGCACAAAGATATTCATAACAGTCACAGAGACACAAAACAACGACAACCAGTTTCCTCAATCACAACTTCAGAGTCATATGGAAGGCATGTTAAACTATCATATATCCAAATCATATCTCCCTGCATGCTTTTAAGAATGAATGTGATTTGAACATTTTATACATGGCTGTTTTAACATGATGCATGGTTGGAAATGTCCTACTTTACTAGCACCGCACAACGTTTAGTCACATGACATAAAAACATTGAAAAGTCATGACGGCATTCAGGCAAACTCAGATCCACTACTTAATATTTACTATTTTACACATAGTCACAATACACTCATTTTCCTTTTGATCAGGGCTGTAAACCCCACTTCTGTTCAGTTCAGTCTGATTGATGCCCTTCAGGCTTATATTTAACTCTCCATACAAAAATATTTAAAATGCTTATATTTTGTGTACGACATAAAAAGGCAATGCTATCGGTTATGATAAACAAACATTGTCGACTCGAGTTTATAGTCCACCACTGAAATCACACACAGATCATGTAAATGTTTCATTTTTTGTCACAGCAAATTCCATTTCCAATGCACCTGATCTCAGCCAACAATCACAAGTTCACACTCCCTTCCATGGCATTAAAAAGCCTAACAAATAACCCATAATTTACTTAAGATGGAATCATCAGACAAATAAATACTTCCTAAATTAAGAGTTTGGCTAATTTCCAATACACTAACATAAAATAGGTGTGGATTGTGACCCACATTGCAGCCAGCAGTAATCTGCAGAAAATTCATCAGTGGTATGTCACTGCTTTTACTGCTCCCTGCTGGAGCTTCAGAGAGGTTATCTTACTGTCCAGCTCATCCATGAATCCCTCATCCACAGATTCACTGTCCGCCTCCTCTCCCTCCGCCTCTGTGGGCAGAAACACATGAAGCTGAGTGCGACTTGGACCGGCAGCAGCAGCAGAGGCCGGAGCGGGACGTCGACTGCAACTCGGGAGACACAGTCTTCCAACGACAGACAGAGGCTCTTTCTGCGATGAGGGGTCCCGTTGCTGCATCACCGGAGGTCGGAGGTCGCCTGGGATAGGGTTATGTGAATGGCGCCTGGCCGGTCTTGACCTGGAGCCCGGTTGGATGGCGTGGGAGAAGTGAACATAGGATGGTCTGCCACAGCTCCAGATCTCCAGCGGGTTCCTCTGCTGAAGAGTGTGGATGCTTCCGGCCGGGTGCAAGATCCTGCCCGGGAGCAGGGATGATGACTTGGAAAATGGACGTGGGGGTCGCTTTTGGAAAACACTGGGGCGACGAACGCTGGAGAACCCCTCCAACTGAACGCTCTCATCCAGGGTGAGAAGAGATGGTTTGCTGAGGAGACATGAACGGAAGGCAGAGAAAGGTTTGAAGACATTGTCTGGCATGCGTTTAGTACAAGACATGGACTACAGAAGTATTCATCCACTGTGGACCATGTATCTATCCAACAGTCACACTCTACAAAGCATATCTTAAAAGAATAATAATACATTTTGATATTTTCAACTATACAAGCTGATTTAATATCGACACCGACCATGTTCACTCATAGTAGAGTCCCAACAGCGGGAAAAAACTCAGAGCAATCCGTCTCAAAGCAAACAAAACAATATCACCGCACTGTTGTCACCAGGGGGAAACGTCAGTCGTGTGTCTATCCAAAATCTCATTCATTTGATTGTTATCCAAGACCCGCTCTGCTTAAGTGA
The DNA here is from genome assembly GCA_016785305.1 of Colistium nudipinnis. Lineage (NCBI taxonomy): Eukaryota > Metazoa > Chordata > Actinopteri > Pleuronectiformes > Rhombosoleidae > Colistium > Colistium nudipinnis. Next base: position 383,665 of record JAFBJU010000566.1, on the reverse strand, counting down.
GAGAAGGCAATTAAATACTAACGCCAAACAATGAGAGGTGTGTGTGTGTGTGGGGGGCTCACTCAGGTTTCTCCCTCCTCGGAGTTAAGCCAGAGTTGTACCCCAGGGTGCTGGATCAGCTTCCCCACCTGAGATTTATAACACACTGTACCCTGGCCTCCTGTACTCAGAGGAAGCCATGGGGGGGTGTTACAGAATCAGCCTACATTATGCTATCACAGTGTAACAGACAAGAGAGCGGAAACAATTACGGTAATTTCAGTCAAGCGTTTAACCTGCGCTTTGAAAGGAACCTTTTCTGACAGTGGAAATGACATACAGCCGATTAATCACATAAAGAGTTGCAGTGACACAGGTGCATGATGGGCACTGTAAGCCAGCAGGCCATGTTGGCCTCCTGAATACGGCAGTGTGTTCAGGCTCTCACTGCTCTATGTCTTTATCGACATACTTTGACTTTCTCTTAATTAACATACTTGAAATGCATTTCATTTCATCCATGAAGAATAAATCCTCAAGGGCTGTTTGAGAATATCAATATAAATGTCATAGATATATTTTACACAATATTAAAATGATATTATACATAGTGTACAGTAGGTCTGGCTCCGGTTTAGTGTATGCAAAACAAAACAAAAGAGATTTCCTCAGTATCTTTTCCTATTTTTTCCTAATACAAACGTGGCATGTGGAGTGTGGATGTCTAACATTTAACACATACAGTGTTATGGCCGAGTAAGTATAGGTACATTTTCTATTGTCAGAACAATGATTAAGATCCATCCTACCCGAATAAAATTGTTACAATTTCTATTGTTTTATTTTTATAAAACAAATAAAACTCATTCGGTTGTTTTTTTCAGGGAAAATCACATTTTGTGAATTCCTTTTATAAAAACTATAGTGTATTGTTATTGGGCATTTTGTGCGCACTTGCATTGCAATGCTCAAACACATACTTTAGGTGTATTATTTCAGAACAGAGGCTTCCGATGTGCATATTACCTGAGACGAGTCATGCTGCCTCTGGTCCTTCTGGCTGTAGCTACGAGAGAGGGCAGCCTCAGTGGAGCTTTTTCGCCCGAGCTTCCTCCTTCTCCTGCTGCTGCTGCTGCTGCTGCTGCTGCTGCTGCTGCTGCTGCTGCTGCTGCTTCTGCTTCTGCTTCTGCTTCTGGAGGATGATGCAGGTAGGTCTGGACCAGCTCGCTGGCCCTCTGGGCAGCCCTCTTGTGGCAGGATCCGGCATCCAAACCCAAGCCGAGCCCAGCTGAAGGGGGTGCAGCTGCAGCAGGGCCACTCATGGATGTCCGAGTGCGTCTCACACCTGGGGGAAAACGTGCAGTATCCTCTGAGACATGCACAGCTCTGACAGGTGCAGCATCTCAGCACGAAGAACAACAATCACCATGTGCTGCTCCTGAACTGGACCAACGCAAAGACCTGGACCTATCATCTGACTACCTGCAAACCGCAGGGGGGTGAACGAAGGGGGGATTGTACCGCAGCGGGCGCCATCAATGATGCATGGCCATTAATGATGCATGGACGATGCCGGTCAGGTGGTCACCAACTGCTTTACCTCTTTGCCTTTCCCTCTTCCCCAGCTCAGTTTACAGAAAGAAGGAAGCAGGTGGTAAACAGACAGGACTCCATGAGGCAACATGCATGACCTTTAGCCTTAGTATTTCCCTTATGAAGTTTCTGTACTTTTACTTAAAGAGTACATTACTCATTCCACTGCTCTTATTGTTATACGTGTAGTGTTAAAACAGTTAGTGCTGCCGCTTACACAGTATTAAGAGATAGGCATCACCTTACTGTTGTGGCTGGCAATGATAAAGCTTGTGCCCTTTCCGTTTGTTTCTCTGAAATGGTATTAATCTGCATCATATTTTATTTTATTTATTCTTTTATTAAGAAAACGTACTGTCCAAACCATTTTATGTACAACTGCATTATAAAGAAATAACCATTAAAAGTATGATTAGCACAAACCGGTAAGTATAGTAAATTATTATAAATATAATTCTTCACTTTTCACACTTGTTAAAAGCAGAAGAAAATTATCTACTGCATGCGTTTGCTGAGATTACAAAGACAGCTACAGTTGAAAGAATATTTAAATGAACTTTTGTCCCATTACATATTGTATTCATGCAAATATTTCCTCATGATGATTTGAAAATTATGAATTTTATATAATTAAACGGCTCACTCTGGCCTTTTTATTTTCTTCCGTTAAGTTACTGTGCTATTTTGGTATGGTCAGCAGCCAACAGCTTGTTTACAGGATGAGTTATTGTCACAGTTCAGGTTAGACAACACAAATCTGATCACACTTCATCCTTCCTCATTTAGCTTGTGCCTTCAGGTTCCAACGGATCATCTATCCGCCTCGATGCTGGACCTACTCCAGAGTTGACAGCCAACCTTAAGAACACAAGTGTGAACCAGCAGCGGACACAGCGCAACTTTATCAGTAATTGTATCTGCACTCCAAGCTCCTGAGCAGAGGCCCTGAGGCAGGTCAGAGGCTGTGGTGCCAGTAAATCCCCTGCTCAAAAGGAAAATTGAGCATTTCTTCTGTTTTTCTACAATTACAGATTTAGAAGTGCTCTTTATGAGCTAATATAAGGTGTAAATAGCACCACAAACAAAGAAGTGTGAAGTTAATCATAATTTATTTATCATTAAAACTTCAAAATCATGAATGAGTGCACTCCTCTTCCTCTGCCCTCTGCTGGACGTCACTTGGTACTGCATCTGCAGACCTGCAACAATAAAGCAAGCAGAAAGGTGGGGATTAATAAAGCTAACTGCTATTTCTATGGTTTAATCTGCCATTGGGCATCATGCACAACGTATACCAGCTCAGAACAATCACTGTATAATATTTGGTTTCACGTTACAAGTTCTTCTTTGATAATAAATGCAGGGAAACTTACATGAAGTCATCCCGACATCACCACAGCGCAGTTACTGAGTCTTCTGCAGCTCTGGTACCTTATCACACATCGACTTTATTTTACCTACAAAACGGGAACACAAACAAAGTTATTCAACATGTAACAGCAAAGGCCTGAAACACCTTAAAAAAGGCCAAGCATTTTACTCATTACTTACCATAGTAAAAGGATGTGGATTATTAACCTGCTTCGACTGGTCCAGGTTCCTGAGGTGAGAAACCAACAGTGAGAACCTGATTGTGAACTGATGAACAGGTTTCTCACGTTACCCTTTTATACATTTTAATTACACAGCTGTCATGAGGTTGCCACCTTTAAAAGGAAAATATGACGGCCTGAGGGTCTATGTATGTGCATGGTTGTGTTTGGTGTGTGCATCTGTTTGTGTGGATGCTGTAAACATAAAAAAAAATGTGAACACAGGTTAGGATGCTATTAAATGAACATGCATTACAAATAAATAATTAAGTGTATGTCGGTGTGAGGAGGAATAGAAATATGTAGTATCAAAAAGTTCATACACAGGAAGTGCTTTAGACAGGAAATTCATTGGTTCTAAAACTGCAGAGGGGACAACAAAAATAAAATAATACAGGACAGCAACAATCAAATCTGTTGCAGTCCTGTGAATTCTTTTACCAAACCATGTGAAGCTGGGCTCGGTACGGACGCATCGGGGGTGTTACTGCAGAACCCCAAACAGAGCTGGGAGCTGCACATAACAGATGAGTAACCACCTACAGACGTTGGTCATTTTCACTGCAGGTTTTTGGGCAGTGCCCTTTTAGGCGAGGCCGTTAAGAGGCCAGAGGGGTCATTCTGGCATCACACTCGGGACACAGGAAATGGAACAGATTTAAGCTGATCAGGACTTGGCAAGAAAATGGATCACAGTGCAGAGAAATACACCTCGAGAGCCTTCTAGGGCACGACTTAAGGCTTTGACTGAACACAACAATGTTTCCCCTTCATCCAAACTGATCAGAGCTCGTGAGAATCAAACTCCATGTTGCACACCATAGGCAGCACACACAACTACATTACAACTTCTACTTACGAGCAATAAAGGCCACAGTCTTCATGTACTGTGCCTTTTCAACATGGCCGACTGGTCACGGGCATTACAGGCACTCAAGTTTAAAAGACAGGGTAATAAAATATGGGTAGTACTGTGCTCAAAGGAGAGTGGGGAAATAACAGACTAGTATGGCTGCAAAATGTTGTTCAACCACTGCCTACCAGCAGGGTGAGACATGATTAGCACATTAATGTGCACACACTTTCACCATCAAGCACGTGTCTGAGACTTCAATAAAATAAATAAACAATAGTAATAATAAATAAATAAAAAATCACTGTTTAGATTTCCATAGCTTTCACAATGATTTTATCATTGATTCAACTGTATGTTTAGATTTTTTTTATCATAATAGTGAGCCAAATTAACCAATTAGCAGGTTCTCCTGACAATATAACAACGGTTGTATGTGCAACTACCACTGGACTACATTGACACTGAAGAAAACGTACAAAAGGTGATTCAGGTTTCAGTTCCAATCCCTATGGTCGATCATTTTTCACTGATAAACTGTGAGAGGCAGTTGTGCTTTAAGATGGAGTCACTGTGACTGTTTGTAAAATGTTTAATTTACAGCAAAAGGGGTGGCGTTGTGTATCTGACCCATACAACCACTTATGAGGGTTAAATTATCAGTAGTCAGGGCATACTTTGAAATAAATAAATACAACTAATTTATCCAGCAGTGGAGATACTTCAGAAACCCCGAAGTCTTTAGTTCATTCTTTCATAGACAGCAGTTGTGAGAACGGAGCAAATTTTTTTTACAGGATTTCTGTCCCTATTAGTTTGGATTTAGAAATGTCCATCCTTAAAAAAATTGCACACCAAGCTTAATCTACACAAACATCCGCAGAGGTTGTGGTGAAAAGATCAAAGCCCACCCAGATTAACCCAGGCAGCATGTGAACAGTGTCATTTCCACAGTTCCCATCCCAGTGTAACAAAATGATAGTGGATATATTAGTTCTTGCGTCAAGAGTGTCTACACAACTCAGTGATATATATATATATATATATATATAAAAAAGTGCTGGCAAATAATTCTTAATAACAGCGTATGCTTGAGTGCTATACACTGGGACTACCAAAGTGAGACACAAAAACAGGTTTTAGGCACATACATACACATTTCTGAGGGAGTAATGCGTCATGAAATGTAGTGATCAAAGGCACACGCGACAATCCAGTTATGTAAACTTTCTAGAAGCGACGTAGCAACATTGGATTAATTAAAACAGAAAAGTAGAGCTTTAGGATTTGGGAAAATGCCATCACGTTGTGTTGGGCTTTGGCAGAACTGGTTGGTTTTACAAGTTGTAATGCCACAAAATAAAAACAGGAAACTCATTCTATTGACTGCAGGAAGTTTGCGCAACACGCCAAGTTTCAGCATTTGATTACACACCCGCAAAACCCCCCCCCCCAAAAAAACACGGTACTGAACCAGTAACTCGGCCCTCCCAGTCAGTTGTTTTCACACATACAAAGAGAAGTACTACAACCACACACACACACAATGCACCGGCTATAATGTTTTGCCCCACACGACAAAGTAGAAAACCAGATCTGCACTGTGATGCCATTCTTAAGTGTGATGCCAGAAGCCCTGAAGAGATCACTGAGAGCAGTGACACAGGAAATACGAGTTTAGTTATGGAGGAACTATGCATCTTGTATTATAAACATGGATGGACACTTACCTTACGTGTTTGGCTGATCAGTGTAAGCATACCTCTGGCTGCAGTGCATACAATCCAGGCTTTACTGTCCACTGACTTCTGCAGAACTACTCATCCTCATTGTAACCCAACTGCAGAGAAGGAGCCTCTACTGTGGACTGGGGCAGCCTGTCTCTGACAAGCTGGCTGACAGCAGCTAACGCACCTCACATTTACCCAAACACATGAAACAAATAGATACTCACAAACAAACGCGCAAACACACCATCCTCTCTTCCAAAGTAAAATGCATGAGGCTTCCTACCTCCGGTAGATCTGTGAATAATAGTGGTTGGCCAAGTGTAGTTTGTCACAGCAGCATTTAGGTCTAACGGACTAATATGGGCGGAGAGTAAAATTTCCTTGTCAATGATGCAAAATAAAAATGAATTGTAACCAGGGACATCCACATTTCAGACCTCTGACCGCTAAAATACTTACAGGGGAGTAGTCTGTAAAGCCTTTAAATCAATTAATAAATGTCTGGTTCAACTTAAACCCCACCAGACAAAAAGTGTTAAAATGGGTGTTAAATTTAAACAAATGTGTTTGCTTCAGTTTAAGTCTTAGATTAGTATTCAATACAACCATGAAAATATTAAAACGTCTTGGAAATGGAGAGGATTCCAGTTTTAGACTCCAGCAATGTATTGATTACTCTGTACTTTGTCACAGGTGCTTGATGTTCCATTAAAACCAGGGGTCTCAAACTCGCAGGCCAATCGCGGCCCACGGGCCCCCTATTTGTGGCCCCCGACTTGACATCGAAGTTTGGGCCCCCGCACTGGGAGCCACAGAACCCTTTAGACATTTAAAATGAAATAACACTGCATGTAACGTTTTTTTTTTTATGCTATGCATAAACAAACCATAAGGTGTTGCATTTATGAAATCAGTCTGGTCAGCAGTGAAAGCATGAATCTGCCCAAGTAGCATTAAACGCTCGGTTTTCTTCAGACACTTTTCTTTTCTTAGAATTCTCCATAGTTGGCCTACCTGGGGTCGAATATGCCGATGCACATTCAGAGCATTAACACGTTTTATTTTGATTTTACAAGATCACCATAATCTTCAAGTTTAGAATTACATCTTAAAAACTAACAAACTAAAATAAATACATTTTAAGTAAATACTCATTTGTTTTCCAAAGCCACAAGGAGCCACGGGTTGCTGACCCCTTATTCTTTTATCACTTATGGGATACAATAGCTCAGGTCCGGCCCAGCCTCACCTCGACTCTAACCCCAGCGGCCCCCAGGTAAGTTGAGTTTGAGACCCCTGATTTAAACCCATCTCAATTAAGTTGTATATATGCAGGGCTTTTGCTGGAAACATTTAGCATGAGCCCAATTCTAGCGGGGAAAAATTGTTTTAATTTAGCTGATCTTGTAGACACATTACATGGCATGTGAGCAAGATTGTGGATTGGAACAATCGAAAAAAAACTGATGTAGTAGCTTGGAAAGCTGGAGTGCGCCAAGATTACAGTGGCATAGCACCGCTGCCAAGCCATTTAGAAAAATCCCTGATGTGAACAAAACAGCAACACAAATGCACTTCTCCCTTCAGTGCTGCTTCATACGCCACCCCACCCCTTCAAAATTCATGGATGCACGTTGCCAAGGTAACAAACACTGGCAAAATGAAAAGCATGGAAATGGACACTCTTTCAAAGCTAAAGTAAAAGAAACCTGAACACCATCACAGCACAAGCAAGAGTTAATTGTTAAGATTGTGTTAACAAATGGTAACAGAGGATAGGACTGTACATTTGTAGCTAACAAGAAAGTTACGCTTACCTGGCACAGTGTGGAATGCATCAATCCATATCAAATACACTGCTAGTATAAACAACAGACAGCGAGGTGACCACGAGAGAAGAAAAAATTCACTGAAAGTGACAAAAAAAAAAAGTATCTTGGATAACAACCATCTATTCGACTGTTTAAAAACCTCATTGTCCCTGCCGTCCATACTTGCTTCGATACAGTCAAAAAGGTTTGGTTACAGATAACGCTGTTCCAAACCTCTACCAGATTATGGGGCAGTATACATCTTTTTTTGTGATTGTCAGCATCGTATATCCATTTGAAATTGCTCTGCCCTGGACTGTTGTAGCATATACTGCATTGAGATTGGTACCCCTTAAAATGGACTACAACAGTGACATCTTTGTCTCGCTCAAGCATGAAATTACTTCTGTCCTCACAGCTTCACTTAAGATGAAACACAAGTCACAGTTGGGGCAGGAAATGAATTAGCCTCCTTGATGCAAGGCATCGCTAAACAGAAGGAATCGCTGTGCCTAATGTTGGCACCGGAACAAATTCCTGCAGCCACTTCTTAACAAGGTTTTGAGATACAGCTGGGTTTTTTCTAATGATCTCTTCCTGGGTTGTTGGTATTGATAGGGAGATGAGCAGCCCATATCCATCAACGTGACTGCATGCAGATATATTTATATACACACACATGGTGTATGTATGAAAGTCTAAATGTACTGGTGAAAAAAGGACAGCCCTTTTTTGACCGTCTGTGTGGAAAATCAAGTTTAATCTTCACTTGTGCGAGGACAAATGCCAAACATTCCAATGGTCAAACTTTGCAATCTGCTTAAATTGCCACTTCCTATCACAATCAATAGTAATTGTGATTTTAGATATGTACTATTTTGTCCATGAGGTTGAGTTTTTTTTTTATTAACAATCCAACCTCTGACAGATGCTAGAATGTAGCTTTTGCTAAAGGTATAAATTGCTAAACCTGCAGTTACCACAGACTTTCTTGGTTTGGAATGTTCCTTCTCATTGTCCAACACCTTTAAAGATGGTCAAACCTGTTAAAGAAAAACAAATGGTACAAAACACCAACAGACAAACATAACATTACAAGATTTAAAATGTACAATTCAGTCCAATTGTGTTACCAAATCCACCTGATAAATTGTAGTCCTGTTTTGTAGGGTATTCGTAGGCAAAATGTGTTGCTCACACAAACTGACTGTAGCCTACCTACATTTGTTTTGTAATGGTACTAAAACGCTTCCATATCTGAGCTTTTTTCCTGAGTCAAGTCATTGAACAGAGGCAGTTTCAGAGCATTTGTTGAAAATCAATTACACATTCCCTTAAGTCGTCAATTTCCTATGTGAGCAAAAAAGTAACTTTCAAGGGCACACATTTATGAAATATCAAAATGCTGCCTGTAGTGAACTTGCAAACAGTAATGAGCAGTAAAGCTCGTGCAGTCATTAGGCTTAACTAAATCCTTGTTCTTCCTTCACAATTAAGCTAAATAAACCACAACACTAGTATAATCTACTAAAATAATAAGTAAAATAATTAAAATATTTATCATATTTTTTTATATGCTTGACCAAATCTGTTCTTATAAGTAAAGTATAGCATACTCGAGGCTGGCAACAGTATATTGAGAATAACTCCCAATGCCAATATGGGCTTAGGTACACAAAAACCTCATAAAGCTTAGTTTGGTCGAGGTGAGTGTTCAGTGGAGATCTGAAAAATAACACATCAGGGTCACTGGCCAACACAAAAGCATAAGCTGTAAACAGGTGCCAGAAGAAAGGATAAAGTCTGGGTCTATTGCCATATAATTTCTTAAAAAGTAATTTAAATTATGCAATCACCATGAATACCAAAATAGATTCTGTTTTACGTTACTTATCCACATTAGTTGATAAGACGAAAAATAAATTTGGTCTTAGCCATTGGATAAAAAATATTTAACTGTATTTAGAAGTATCAAAGGTTTTCTTTACACACACGTGAAGCAATATGAATGCCACATGGCTAAATCTGTACTTCAGTGTGTACTACACTGACAAGAGTCAAAATGTATTGATGATAAAAGCTGTGCATGCTTTGTTTGTTATACTTCACAGTGCCAGGCTGACTGAACAAGTTCAGTGTTTCAGTTATTTAGTAATGTATCCATGGTTTATCTTTATCAACCTTTAAGGCTGGGCAAACCTGTTAAAGAAAGCATGTACATAGCACAAACACACGCAGCATTTCACGTGCACACTCCCATGACATCCAATTACCAAATTAATCCCAGTACGTGTAGTGGAGTCCTCTTTTTTTAGCAGCCATTTCTGAAATGTTTTGCAGTGTTCTTGGTTGCTACACAAAAAAGCAATGTTTCAAAGATACTTTTTATGAGCAAGAACATGTTTAATAGTGTTATTAAACGGATATAGCTAAGAGCATAAATGTGCTTTGCGCAGGAAGAACACTGTAACTTAATTTGAAAGGTTCCCAGGTATTTGATGGACTGACATAAGATGTGAAGAAGTCCAAATGTCAACAAGTACAATGCAATAGTTACCCCAGGAGGGGCACAGGGTTTACTTAGCTCCATTGCTAATTGTTTCCATTAGCATTAGCAATGCAATGTAGAAAATATCCAGCAGCAGCGTCGCCGTCACTGGGAACAAACTGTGGAGGGTTCATTAAATCGGCCTTGATTAACTTGATATCTTCATGTTCTCAGTTTGTGTGCTCTCCGCACAGTACTGCGAGTACAGTGGGTCATGGTGTGGGGCTAACACCATCAATGGCGGTTACGCTCAAACCTTGACCCAAAAGTTATGGAACAAAGCCTCTTACTTTAAATTAAAAAATGTCTCCAAGGTTAAGGGTTAAAGCATTTTAAATTGAGTACCAGGGGCACTAATCAATTAGCACATGGCTATGCTTTATCTGTCAGCATGTTTTCACTTAAGACAATCATTCCAAATTTCATAATTTATTTTCACTCACCGAGAAACCCAAAAGGTTTTTTTTCCTGAGTCAAGTCATTGAACAGAGGCAGTTGCTCATAGGATTTGGTCCCGAGTGCATGTGGTTTACATCTTGTAAAATCTATGTCAGCACAGACAACACACTCGGGCTGTCTATTACAGTATAAAAGCTTAAATTATCTGAAAAATGTCAACATGTGATACAGAAACACTGCGAAAAAGACGCAGCAGCGGTTGGCTATAAATTGAATTTTTCATGACATTTTCTTTGTTATTCCGAAGGCCAGAAAACAAGGTTAATTTGAAAATATATATATATATGATTGGCCATGGTTGCCGCTGATGCTAGCTCCTTCAGGGAAGTTGTCATTCTGCGTTCCTTTGACACACTAACTGTGTAGACCTCGGTTGTACCCGCATGCATCCATACAGGATTAACTTTGACTCTGTGGAAAGTAACGGTTTTCCACATCCATATTGCAGTTAACACGTTTGTTGTCACACATCGGAGATTATATTCATCTGATGTGATGCGATTAAAAACAACCAATTTCACACCTGACCACCAATGTCGGTGTCATAAGATACATTTAACGGAACGATTGTGTCCTGTAAGAGATAATTAAGAGGAACACAGGCAAAAGCTGGGTCAACAAAAGTCGAAGTAATTCGGTCTCATTGCAAACTAAAAAACCTAATCCAGCAACTATAATTACAGCAGGACCTACTGCAGGTGCAGTTGTGTCAGCTGTGGATTCCTGTGACCCCTTCAATATATTGACGGCCTGTTCACATGGTGAAAGAGCCCAGGCTCAGAACATGCACTAAGGGCACACTAATGTAAAATGTGTGCCCCCTGGGCTGGTGACATGAGCAGAGAGTGAACACCAATGTCTGACGTCTGGGTAAACCCACAACCAACCACACACCACGGCCTCTTAAAGGTTTCATGTGTGGTATTTCAGCTTTCATGAAGTGCGCATCGTTATTCTGAATAAGACTTTTTTTTTTATGTCTAAGATTTTCTATAGAGTGTGTCTCTACCCCCGCCATGCCGCAACTTAAAACACAACAAATCCTGTGGAATACTATCATGCACAATCAGATGCTGGGTAGTACCTTGTCTACCAACATAATGGAAGACAACATCTTACCAGAACCACGGTTCATGATCCATGCCTCAGCTACCTCCTACTTCAAGTATAAAAAAAATCGAACTGTTATTATAACGAAATAGCTGCTGCAACTTTTTTTAAATAGCATTCATGGACTGAACTTAAGAGGTCAGGATTGTGACAGAGATAACCCCTTTAAGACTTAATGTGGCAGATATAGCCACATTATTTGAGCAAATAAATATTTTCTTAAGTTACGCACTGTGCATTTAGATTTTTAAGAATAAACGTTAAAGTTTTAACCTGATAGAACCATTTTGTCTTTATTATAATGCATGCTTAGATTCCAACCGTATGGCACAAAACACAGCCATATAAAGTTGAGAAAATGTTACAAGTATCACGTCACGACGACTCACAGGGCAAAATACATCTAGTAAAGAAAATTTTACATGGGTCAGAAAGAACTGACGGATCACATGAGCTACCTTCTCATACTATTGACAATACAAAATAAAAAATAAAGGAAAATATTGACTTAGTCATAAAATGAGCAAATTGTCAAGCTAAAAAGTAGCAACAATTTAAACTTAAATACAAGAAATGCGACTCAAGATGTGTGTTTTGAAGAATCTATATAAATGTTGCTGCTTGGAGCGTCAAAGAGCATTGTTTAAAAACGGGGTTTCTTAGCGGGACCATCAAACTCCTCGCGGACCCTGCCATACCCGGGGTTACCAGGGCCAATTCCCCTAGGACCGCCCTGGGCAAAGCGCTCATTGCGCTGTGGGGATCGAAATGCCAGGGGGACAAGGAGGATGGCCATACGGGATATGGTCAGAGCGCAAGAGCACAGTTCATGTCCATATGAAGGCGTAAAAAAGGCATGGCGACAGAGTGGTGTTTGTTTTAAATTTTGGGCAGATTTACAACATAACAGGCAGGAGATACATCCGAAGAAACCGTTCGTTCCAATATGAAGGTCCACAGGTGCCACAGGTTACATACGGAAAAGGAAGAGAGGGTAATGCTTTCGTTAGTCAGTGCCTACCTAATATGGTCTCTCCAGTGCATGCCAAAACTAGGTTTAGGATTGGATCGAGCACTTTGTAAGTGCTAATAATATTTGCCTCTTCATGACCATTTTACATGGAAGATATGAACTTCTTGTTGGAAGTTTTTAAGAAAAAATGCAATAACTATAGATCAATTATAAATAAAAGAGCATTTTCCATTCGTTTTGAATTAATGTCTCCTTAGATATTTGGGGAAGATAAAGGTCATTACTAGCCACCTGAAAGTATACTGGTTTTCTACGTTGCGTTTTCTCAAGAGAAATGGTGGCGAGTTAATCTGCTCATTAACTTAAGGCACTGCATTGATAGCATATATATGTATAGTGAACTAATGGCCTCAAATGCAACCAGAACTCCGAAGAAATGGGGTTGAACATACATGCACTTGGGCACAGAGAAATGTAAACATTGCACAAGATATTCTGCTCAACCAATTTCCCCATCAAAAAGCAGGTTGGTCATCAATATGCACTTCATTTGTCAATTAAGACAATTTCTGTGGAATTGGAGTGAGATGTCCAAGACGGGGGCAGCTCCGATTGACTATTTAAAGCAACAGTGGTTCAAATGTATGAAGAAGAGCGCACAGAGCGTGATGTAGTAGAAAGGAAATGTCTACATTGGATCGACAGAATTTTTTATCAGCCTAAGATCATTTCAAAGCTTCTACTGGGACTAACATTCAGACGTGACTGAAAAAAATAGCGACACGCTTGCAACTCCTGAAAAGTGCATTGCAAGCATGAACATTGCCACAAGCTTGAACCTAAGAGCCAAATCTTTCAAAAGAGTTCCAAATTCCAAAAGCAAATATTTGTTCAAATCCAAAGCAAAACTGGGTAATAGGACCAAACGAGTATTAGCATGAGTTAACAAAACTCGACCGTAAAAGCTACAAATGTGAAGTACACTATATTTCCAATAGAAAGTAGAATAAAGGTAAGTTGCAACACATTAAAAAACGTGTAAAGAAGAACAAATCTGGATAAAAACGTTCAGCTCGCAAATGCTGGTATTCATAACGCACGTTTAGCTGGTCTTACTGTCAAATATATTCCAGATAGAAACCTAAACTGCCAGAAACATAGATTTCAAGCTTGGTTCACTATTCACAAGGTCACAAGGCTCCACCAGCCCCCCCCATCATTTAATCCTGCTGCAATACAGTTTGTTCAATTTAGTTTACATTTCAATATCTTGTACCATCAGCCTGCACTAAAAGCTTGATAACTGTTTAAAAAAAAAAAAAAAAATACATAGAGGTTGAGGAGACTGTAAGGAATGCTGGTGAACTTCATCCCCACTGCAGAGTTAGGAGATTTTCACAAAATCCCACACTGACACCCAAAAATACACGTAGCCTGTTCATGTACAGCTTAATTGCATTGCATGACAGATGAAGATGCTGGCACTGTATGAAAAGAATGGTTTAAAACGGAGTAAGCACATCGTCCACAGTTGTGGGGGGGGGGAAAAGTGTGCCTGTCCAGCTCACATGAGACAGGGCTTGCAATGTCAGTCCACTACACATACAGTGTGATAAAGACTGAGAAGAGCCACAGAAGTCCGTCTACAACTGTTGCAGAGAACATCAGGGCAGCCTTTTTTGATTTAGTGCAGGATGATGGTTCTATAGCTGGAACCCAGCAAGACTCAAAGAAAATTGAGGGGGGCCTGGCTTGCCATTAGGAAAAAACGCTATCAGACAGGTGGCCTGTCCATCACGTTCAACAACCAGAAAGCCAATGGAGAACAGCTTGGACAAAAATCCATCATATTTCCGGATCTGGCTTTGCCAGCTGGCTTATGTTTAAAAATCAGCCAAAATCCGCCAATTAAAAAATATATATATTAATGCTCTTCCCAAAGATGGGATACATTACCATTTCGTTGGCCATCAAGGCTCCTGAGGCTGGTCCCATTCCCTGCTGGCCCATTCCACCCATGGGGAACTTCTGGCCGGCTGCTCCAAAGGGCATATCTAACGAAAATAAAATAAGTTAAGTACAGATGAAATGGTCTTAGTTCTAGATACCATGAGAGTTTGTATTTCTATTGTATGCGTTTCTTATTTAATGATCTCAGGAAATAAGAGAAAAGTAGATGACTTACCACCCATGCCCAAAGCTGCACTGGGATTCATTCTCATCTCCCTCTCTCTCTATTAAGAAAACAAAAGAGAACATTACATGAAAAGATGAAAATACCTACTATCAAGTATCTAACTAAGGGTAGAGAATGAATATTATTCAACTACTTCATCAACAAAGGCTAATTGAACTCACATCCATGAAGTTGCCCATCCTGTAATTCTCATCACGCTGACGGCGCATCTGCTCTTCCATATCCCTCTTACGAATCATGTCCTCCTCCCGTCGTCGTCGCTCTTCCTCTTGTCTATTATAACACAGAAAAATGCCCAATTGCATAATTCAGGTGGGGAACACACTGTTAGAAATCTCATTTCAGAGACTTTTTACAAAAGAGAGCTATGACCAAATAGCTAAACATGTACACATCGGTGTAAACGAGCTTAAAACAGAATACTAATCAATGCAAATACCTAATCTGCATCTCCTTTCTCTTTTGCATCTCCTGACTATGCATCTCCTCCATGCGCCTGAGTTCCTCCTGTCGCCTCAGCAGATCTGCAAGGACACAAAAAACATGCAAATTAATAGCAGCATGTGAACACTGAATTCCCTCATCTCTTTTGGTAAACAACAGCACAAATAATAATAATACGCCAAACTTCTGCTGGCTTTCTTTGATGCAGTCTGAAAACATGCTGCTACACTTGCCTTGTCGGAGTAGATTGGCCTGGTGCTCGTGGTAAGCATCTTCCATCTCACTCTCCAGCTTCTCGCGAGCTTCACGCATGTTCTTCTCCACCTGCTGCCTCTGCTGCTTTTCCATTTCATCCAGTGACTTCCAGCGCTTAGAGTACTCAAATTCAAAAGTGCCTGGGCGGGCAAAGCGAGGAGGATCATCACGCTCTCTGTTGACACAAAAAGTTTATTGCAATTGGTTAGGTACCAAATACTCACCCCGTGTAATGGGTTTCATGAACATGAAAGGAGGATTGCGAGTTGTATCAATGGAGCTCTGAGGGGGGAAAGCTCTTTTGACAATAGCTGGTGACTGACCCTGCCCTCATCAACGCATGTCATTTGACAAGGGATATTGAGCCATAATCCCTGAAACCCCATCCCCCATATGACACCATCTGCTGCTCACAATGACTTGGAGAAGCGCTGCCGAGATTAAGCCAATTCAACAGCAAAATAAAAAGGGGGACATTCTCACGATTGATATCTTGGGTTCTTTTGTGCCAGTTTCTCTGGAAGACCGTCTTCATCGTCAAACTGCTCCAAAGGCTCAACGACAACAGGTCTCGGAGACCTGGGCGGGGTTTGAAAAAAGTACAAATAGCATGATTTTTAACAGCCTCTTATGGACATACAGCTATCATTTGGACAACTGTACAGGTACTTCATTGGCTCAAACTTCACTTACGTAGTGAGAAGGAAGACGCCTTCATTGCACCGGTCCAGGGCCTTCCTGGCTGCAGGTTTGGAGGCGAACTCTACAATACCCCTGCCTGTGGAGCGCCCGCGGTCGTCCACCACCACAATGGACCTCTCAACCATGCCAAACTGGGAGAAGGCTTCTTCCAGGAGCTCGTTGGAAACAAACGGCGACAGGTTTTTCACAGACAGCGCTGCGGAGTGTGTGGCAAATCGGACACGTAGTGGTCTCCCTCTCATCGGTGTGTCATCCAACTCTGCCTTTGCCATCTCTGCAAGTGCACGTGACTCCTGCAAGAAAAATGCAAATATTAAAACTCATTTCAAAACACAAAAAAACGGTCTCCCATGCAAAAGCAAAAACAAAGCTGTCGGCTGTAGAAGGGGGTCTTACCAGTCGAATGAACCCAAAGCCTTTGCCTTTGTTGATAAAGACCTCGCTGGGCTCTCCATACTTCGCGAACAGCTTCTTGAATTGCTCTTCAGTGATGTCGCTGGGCAAGTTTCCGATGAACAGACGACATCGCTGTGTGTAAGTCTTCTCGCCGGGCTTCAGCAGCATGGACAACGAAGCCTTAAAACCCTCCTGATTGACGACAATAACGTGGTTGGAAAGTCTTAAAACTAAAAACCAGTCTACAAACAATTATTGTCAAACGACGAAAACTAACACACCGGCAAAAATTTGTGTCACAGCTGGGACAAATTCAATAAAGAAACAACGGCGTAAGCTACCGTCCACTAAATTAACCGGGACTGTGTGAAAACTGCACAACAACGGTTAAACACGGGGGCTTTCGTTTCCATCTTTTAGTTGACTTCATTTATTTTAGAGAAGATGGCGGATAAGAAAAGCGACAAACCGATGGTGCGCGTGTTTTTATGTG
Source organism: Colistium nudipinnis (assembly GCA_016785305.1). Taxonomy (NCBI): domain Eukaryota; kingdom Metazoa; phylum Chordata; class Actinopteri; order Pleuronectiformes; family Rhombosoleidae; genus Colistium; species Colistium nudipinnis. The sequence continues at coordinate 366,530 of JAFBJU010000566.1, read as the reverse complement.
GCTGGGATGCCGCCGTGGGCGGCTAGGCTAAAACCAGATGGCTGTATGTGTGACCCCGCCCGCTTGGGTTCGTCATTGTCTCAAATCAAGTGTACTTAGCCCTGTTGGCCATCTTAGCATTAGCTATGATCCGTCGACGACATAATAGACACAAAGGGTAGAGAAATTAGCCCAACCTGTGTCGTGTTGCCGGCGGACTCTGCCGTGTCGGTGCTCAATGAATTTCTCTGAGGCACAACTCGGTCCGGTTTGTTCTTGTTTAGTGGTGGCCCTGTTCTCTGGCCTTGTTGGGGGCCCGTCCTTTGGCCCTGTGGGGGGCCCATCCTCTGGCCCTGTTGGGGGCCCATCCTCGGGCCATGGTGGGTACCCGACCTCTGGCCTAGTTGTGGGCTCGCCCTTTGGTTTTGTTGGGGTCCTGTCCTCTGGCCTAGTTGGGGACTCATCCTCTGGCCTGGTTGGGGGCCCGGTCGCTGGCCTTGTTGTGGGCCCGGTCGCTGGCCTTGTTGTGGGCCCGGCCGCTGGCCTTGTTGTGGGCCCGGTCGCTGGTCTTGTTGTGGGGCCGGCCTCTGGCCTTGTTGTGGGGCCGGCCTCTGGTCTTGTTGTGGGACCGGCCTCTGGTCTTGTTGTGGGACCGGCCTCTGCTCCTGCTGTGCCCCGGCTTTGGGGCTTGGTTGTGGGGGCTGCTGCGGTGCTGGTGGTCCGTTTGCGTTTCCGCCCGGTGACTTCAGTTGCGGGTTAGGAACCGGATTCTGGACCTTGTTGGGCTGGCTGGGTGGAGGTGTCGTGTTGGGTTTGGGCGATGGCGCCTGGATCTTCGGGGTCGGAGGGCTGCTTGGCTTCTGAGGTGTCTGTGCTGGTTTCTGCTGTTGTTGCATCGGGCCTTTCATCGTGAGAGCCGGGCCTGGACTCGGCGGAGGGATGATGGCCAGTGGCTGGTTCATTTGGGGCTTCTGGGGAGTCCGCTGGGGCCCTTGATTATTCGGTTTGTTGAAGTTGTTGTTTGGTCCTCTCCGATTTTGGTTCTGGTTTTGAAAAGGATGGTTCCGGAAATGTGGGTTTCCCATTAGTCCGCCTCGCATCGGTCCGCCGGGCCCATTGCCTCTGCGTGGCTGGAAATGATTCATCCCGAGCCCGCCGCGATTGTTGAATCGTGACATTATGTATTATATCAGACAAACTATTGTTAAAATACCAGTAATGTCGAAGACGTGCTGCGCCGTGGATCGGTGCGTGCAGGCCTCTCAAAATGGCGTTTAACGGCTGAGTTCAGAATGGTCTTTCTCTCTCCAACACATTGAGACCCACCCGCAAGCGTTCATTGGCTTGCTGCTCAGTAGGAGGAGTCGCCAAAGCCGGAAGACAAGTTTTTTCAACTTTATTTAAACATGTTATATCTCCATGAGCTACCTTCAGCAAAGTGATGCGGATGAGCATTTCTTATTTCACTTTATAACGAAATCATAGTCACATAGTGTTTGTTTACTTTAGTTTTTTAAAATATGACATTGACAAAAGTATGTTTTTTACCTTTGACTGTGTTGTGTTCTCTGTACATTTGGCAGTTTGTAAAATCAAATACGCTTTATATATGATCACGTGATATACGATAATTCACGAAATAAACAATATGTCTGTGTATCAGAATCTGTCTGTATCTACTTACAGGATACACACTTTTTTTACACAAGATGTCCTATGGTGGTTATTACTATTGATTTCGAACGTAATTTATGTGGATAATGGTTAATTGGTCTTCTGAAATATTTGTAGTTACTGAGAATAAAGCGCTTAACTCAGATGGACGTTTTTCCTCATTTGTTTAGTCTGTGTATCAGAATCTGTCTGTATCTACTTACAGGATACACACTTTTTTTACACAAGATGTCCTATGGTGGTTATTACTATTGATTTCGAACGTAATTTATGTGGATAATGGTTAATTGGTCTTCTGAAATATTTGTAGTTACTGAGAATAAAACGCTTAACTCAGATGGACGTTTTTCCTCATTTGTTTATTCCGCATACAGGTGTTTAGGAAACAAAATAATCAGAGAGACCATGAGTTTACCCTCAACATGTTTTCTTAATGGTCATCATTATAAACGTACACAACAAAAGGATGAGATGACAACAGTGACAAAATACAACAAATGCAAATCCAAAAACCCCAAAAAAGGTGAGTAAAAAGGAAAAAAAAACACGACAGTGCAACGTCGTCACACACAAGGAACATTTGGAGTAATAAAAATGACTAAAGTCAAAGAATAAAACAATCAACTACATAACAAAGACCGAACAGAACAAATGGGAAGCATGAGAGATTTAGAGTGAAAGTAGAAAATGACTTGTGGAGATAAGACATTCATACATTTGTTGACAAGTCAAAACAGATGTCCTTCGTTCTTTCCCACCGTTTTATTTTTTGTTTTTAAACTCAGGTTTGATAACAGCAAGATCGAGCAGGAAATCACTAGAGAGAAAAAAAATCACAAAGGAATATACAGAACACCTGATATATTTACTTGTAAGCACAGATTACTTTTCAGTTACACTCTTATGTCCAAGCATCTCAAGCTGTTCAAGGTTAACTTTTTTTATTTGTCAAATTGCCCTCCAGTTATGTTGGAACAGCTGCTTGCCAAACTCATCTCAGTGTATAGCCATTTTTTTTTCAAATATGTAATATTTTTTAAAGTTCTATGTGTTGTTTACAGTAAGTTGCCAAAGAGGGAGCTGGTAAGGGAATACTTTCTCACATTTTCACATGAATTCATTTTAAACGTTGGTGGCGTGGAATAATTAATAGAAGGTGGCAGGATTTTATATCCAGGGATTAAAAGAATCACAGCCATTTAAAATAAATCTTGGACAAATGCAGAGGAGCCTGTGTGGTGGGTGCAGTTGAGACTGGAACGCGGTCAAATATTTAAAAGACAAAGTGTCAGTGGTAGAAACAATGAAAGGACAATGAGCCTTTGCAACCGTTTTGAAAAAACTGCACAGGGTGGCAAATGCATCAATTGATTAGTTTTCTTTTTTTGTCAAGAGGGTTTTCTTCATGTCATTCATGAAATGTAATCACAATTATTAAACAAAAGCAACACGAGACCCCCATTGATGATGTTTAATCAATAAAAGGGCTATTCATGGGTAAGTGATTAGGATTCATAGCCCAGACAGGCTGTAGAGCAATGCTGTGGGATTGTAGGTGATGGAATGGATGGGCCAACACTCAGTACCACTGAGTCAAACTCTGTTGGACTTCAACACGGAGGAATGAAGCTGGTCTAAGATACAATTTAACGGCCTGGAATGCACAGACTTAATGCAATGATAGAAATTAGCATGAGTAAGGCTGCAAACATAGAAAAAAGCTAAAGTGGAAGAAAGTTTATAATGGAGGGCTTATTAATAAAACCAAAAGGAATGTATTGTGTGGGTCAATGTGTCTCCCTCCATTGGCTTAGACACTTTTTTGTGTGTTTGACTCATATTTGTTCAGTATAAAACTGAATTACACACGCACATGATTTTTTTTTAGCATTTATTTTTTGCAAGGAGGATCAAATCATTATTACATGTGCATATGTGTGTTTCAGTTCATGCGTGTTATCTTATGGGTGAGTGTGTGTGGGGGGTGCTCATGGCTGTTTCCTGTGGGAGAATGGCAGATTAGGGATGAGAGGTCAGTGTCTTAAGGGGTCACAGTGGGGGTGAGGTCAGGTCAGATCCGAGGCAAATACTTCTCGATAAATTCCTTTACAGCAGCCATCTCCTGCCAAAAAAATATATATATGTTGGTACAGTGTACAGCAAAAGTTTGTGAGGTTGTTGGTTTTCAAGAGAAAAACAACCCTTTAATTCCAAATTAATCTTCAAAAAATGATTCTGTCTCTTACAGGCAAACTAAGTTCACATGCACATACGAGCACAATACATGGTAGGAGAGTACCTGAGGAGAGGAGGAGTGAGCGAGCCCTGGGTAGCTTTTAAAGGTGATCAGCTGAGGGTTGACTATGGATTTGAGTTTGTCTGCTGTCATGGTACCAAAAGGCAAAGGTATCATGAAGTCCATCTCACCATGGCACTGCAGGATGGGGAGGTTCTTGTGGCCGTTCCACGCCTGTGGGAGAAAAACAACAGGCAGAAACCAAGTCCATAGAGAGAATTAACGTTTAGCCAATTGACTTGACACAATGTGTGAACATACTCAAACAGAAAATCAGAAACTGTGACTTTACCGATGGGAAACTGCTGTGAAGTGGAAGCCAGCAACTGAGGGCTACGACACCGGCCAGCTGAAGCTGGCAGGTCAAGGCGGTATACAAGGAAAGGGCCCCACCCTGAGGAGGAGAAGGGGAGCAAACAGAGGGAGCAAGAAAATACATTTAATACAAGCACGACCAAATATGAAGGTCACCAAACAGAAACCAAAGCTAAGATGTGAAATCATACCTGAGAAAAGCCGCCGAGCATTATGCGATGTGGCGGGATCCCATTTTTGGCCTCATGTTCAATTATGGCCTTGACTGTAAGATAGCAACAGAGATCGCTTGTTAATCAATGGAGAGACACCAGCTAATGACGTTATCTTGGCTCACTGCAGAGTTGATGTACAGTATGGAGAATTTCTGACAGATTCATTAGTGTGATGAGTGCACTACACACAAACAGAAAGTAGATCGAACATTTAATTGCCTTCTCTCCCCTCACTTTTCGCCCTGATTTTAAATATTACTCTTTCACGACTGGGTGGAGCCTCAGGGCAGTTTCAAGTCACAGGTAAAAAACATAAATACATAATTAGAGTATGCCAGTCACCAAAACCCAAGCTTATTTCCTGCATGAATAATAAATAAGAGTATCTAAGTGCCCATGTTCGCACACTGTCCAATTTGTTCTATGAAGTAAGGGTGAATATCAGATTTCAAGTATATCTTGTGATTGAAAAATCATCTTAAAACTTACAACTTTAAAATATGAGATTTTTTCCCCAATTAAATTGCATTGTTTTCAATACTTTATTCTTCTGTTACATGTTGACTTCTCGGCCTTATCCAAATTGTTATTATTTTCTTTTTCTGTCCAGTATTTGCTGGTGTGAAAATAACATTTGCTTCTTTATATGTAAACCGAGTAAGACCAGAATGTTGAACCAGTCCATGGTCCCACTCTGTGATCAGAGATCATCTTTGATTATCCTTTACTGCTCTCTTGAAAGTCAACATGTGCAACATACAGGAGCACTCGCAGCGTGGAGTGACCCCACATACATTTAAAGGGGCTCACATCATCAAGCTGGTATTATGAGGCGCCACTGAGACCATATGTCTCTTCTGTGGCATTTAAAAAAAAAACTACAAACTCACTGCTTTCCGCTGCCTTCTTGATTCCCGATTCGTCCTCTGGGGAGTCAGGGCTGAGTCCCTTGAGGTCAAACCTGCACACGCGCAGACGCGAGCATTTAGGGAAATCAATAGATACAATCAGAGCATTGTCAACGTCAATACGGGAGCCTGCTGTGGTTTCCGGCGAAGACAATGGCATCTACTGTTGAGCTAAAAGGCGAATTCCTTCGTCACAGCAACTCACCATGCGGGCATCGTCATGTTCATGTTCAGAGTGACAGGGATTTTGGGCCTGCAGAGGGAGAGAAATTAAAACATTAAGTCAAACGGGGGGGACATCGACAGCAGCATAATGTTAATGTTGACGTTTTTTGGCAACCTGACCTCCAAATGTGTGGTTTTTTTTTAAAAACACATTAAGTGTATATTTGTCTACAGGTTATTTTTGCAATTCAGTGTTGACACACACAAAAAAAGTTAGTTGTCCTTGCTGCCGACAAATTATGGTCTGAGCCATGAATTAGAACAGAAGGACGGGGGAAGACTTACGCATGGGGGCAGATAAACTTGACATGAGGCAGCTGGATTGCCGTCAGACTCTCAGCCCACCCACGCCTGACAGAAAACACAGAGAAAGCAGCCTTGTTATAATTTCAGCCATATCACTAATATACACAAATATATTTTTGTGTGTATGCATATAGATCGACGAACACACAGCAGAGTTATAGCGAGGTTAAAAGATAGACATGAGGAGAACATAAGTACACTGACTCACCCTGTGTCTCCCAACCCATGAAGGAAGATCACCTGGAATATAAAAGCAGTATTTGTTGTCCAATTAAAACCACACAACACCAATACTAATATATCTTCCACACTTCCATATAAATCCTCACACACACAGGTTATTACATGATATTTCCGATAGCAACCAATCACTGGGGAAGTGAGAAATGTGTGATCACCCCAGAAAGCAGCACAGTATGTTGAAGACCATCTTGGATTTGAGTGAAAAATAGCAAACTGTTCAGACGTTGAGCCAATTTATCACATATCTTCGTCTTTTGGTCTTAACAAGGTAGCTTTCAAACGGAGAGACACAGGTGCCAATCTCCCATTCTTGCCAAGATAAGCTCACACTGTCTGCTCCCCCAAAGATGGCATTTCATACTCATTGGATACAAATCTCAGTTTCAGCTGCCTCAGCAGAAAACCACTCTTTTCTGCAGCTGGAACCAGCAACAGTTGGGTTCTATCTCTGCACTGCACCTAAACACATCTCGATAAAAGATGTGTTACATTTCTACCGACAGACTTTGCATCGAAAGCAACAGTTTTTATTGAGATATATTCTCGGAATTGCTTAGAAAAACAACATTGTCTGTATCATCCTCATCATCAATCACTTTGAAACTTTTCAGGTTTGAGGCTTCACTTACCGCCGCGGTTTCCTTCTCTAACCCGGACACTGTCACGGCCTCGGTGAGCAGCGGCACAGACATGTTGTTGCCACACATACACTGTAAGAGGTGCTGAGGTCGGGGGGGGGGGGAGAAAACAGACCAGGGGTCAGCTGACGGCAAAGAGCACAGTGTGAAAATACATCAAATACCAGGAGCATCAGGGGCCAACAACATTCAACTGCCATACATTCTAAGACATTCTCTTGCATTTTGAAAAATTCCCCCTTTTATGTTTTCCACATGATTTCCAGACTTCTCAGGCCTGATGGTGAACTATGAGACTATTCACCGGGCAGACATAACAGATTTTGATTGTCACGTTGATCATTTTCAGTTTAGAAAAACACAGGAAAAAAAGGGCCATTTAAATGAACAATAATCTTGTTGTGCATTTTTCATGTAAAAACCCATGGTATTTCTTGTACATATTCATTCATGTTCCATGCATGTACCGTCACAAGATTGAAATATCTTGAAATATCAGTACTGACCGGAAAATCCTGTTTTGGTCAGAGGATTTTGTAGATTAATTTCACTACATTACATGTTATCCTCTACATCACAACAATGAGTCATTCTGACAGTCGCTCATAAGCAAACAGGAACAACAACGCCCCACACACACATAAAGGTGAGCCTTCTGCTGAACCTAAAGCAGCAGCAGCCGTGGGTTATTTGTTTGTTTGCCAGCAGGTGACGGAACTCATTAACAAAAAAAGATCCTCCCGCCCTCTGACTAATGTACTCTGTGAATCAGCTTTGGTCGCCTGTCAGAGATCAGGATGATCAGGGAAGTCGACCACTCAACACCTTCACATATTGACGGCCTCAATGTCTCTGATGATGTTGAGGAGGAACGGGATGGGCGGGACATACAGCGTGCTGCCTAATTGGTCAAATAGGCAATGAGGAAATGCCTGAATCACAAAAGTTAATGTGTAAACTCTGAATGGGATCATACTCCACCGGTGGAGGTTATGCAGCATTTTGGCGCATGTCTGGAGGTCACACTCACACCCAATGTAGGAGGGGAACGATCAATGTGTAATTTAAGAGTCCAAAGTATGTAAAGAAGAAAAAGTGAATGAGTAATAGCTGAATTGCAACTGGGCAGGGCCAGGTGCTGGGAAATTGTCTCTTACGGTGTGTTGAAACATATTGATTTAGAATACAGATACTAGTACAGATACTATTCAGATTAAGATTTGACATCAAACATTTGATTTGGTCAGAAATCTGTCTAGTCACTAAATGTCCACGATCTGTTATCGGTCCCAACAAAGTCCCCCCCTCACTTTCATTATTGGGGCTGAAATCTTTAATCCATGAACTGCTTAGCTTTGAGAAAGAAAAACAGATAATTTGATGTGAATAATAACATCATCAATAATAATAATAATAATAATAATAATAATAATAACAACCAATTGTTTTGATGATTTTTAACATCTCACTGACATTTAATAGACTATGACAATTCAAAACATAACTATCAGGAGATCAAATCACAAGTGAAACTTCAGGTTAAATAATACATTATTACAAAATCATATACATTTGAATCCTTTGGGAAAACTTCACTTGACCCCCTGAGTGTATATACAATGAGGTACTAATTAATAATTAATCTTATTGTGTCAGATGTAACAATGTATCACTTAAATAAACTTTTAAAGGAGTAATTGAATCTAAGTAAATTATATTAACACGTTTACAAGCACAGAACGTTTCCTACCAAACACTTTGAGCAGAAAATGACATCTCTGTACAAACCAATTTCAGCAAAAGAAACAACCAAAATGTGACCAGATAAAAAATGTGCGCCACAAGATGCAGACTCATTGGCACTAAATTTGAATTAAATTTAGCTGCACTGTGGCATTGTAAAGGGAGCAGAGCCTGACAGATACTGTGACTGAATGCATACAGCATGACAAAAGAAATGAAATAACTAAATAGATAACTAAAGGAGATAAAGGACTGCAGGAACAAGCTGTCCTAACAAATAGGACATGCTCTCTCAAAGGGGTAGCACATGCAATTTATCCATTCTTTATCCTGTTTTTCCCCACCTGTTATAAGGCAGCTGATCACAATGACCCTAGACTCAGAGTACCAGCATAAAACCCTGTGTGGGTTTTTAATAATAAGAAACAATTGCTCACTCTCAACACTTCTCGAGGCTGGTGGTTAAAAATAGTGCCATGCTGCATACAAGCATCGAGTCCAATTCAGATTGAGGAGAAAATAACAATGTATTACTATCTGCAGTTCACATTAGGTCCATACTGATTCTGTGATATGAAGCAGGATTTATAGTTTTGGATTTCAATAATCGAGGATATGTTGGGCTACCTTTAGATGTCAAAACATGTAAGAAGCAATCATTTATGTTTAAGTGATGTCAATTTATCCCTCATAAAAACTATCGTTTGTTAATAATAACCTTACTGTGTCAGTCTCTTCACTCTTTTCATGAATGTGGGTCAGTTTTAATGAACCAGTATACTGTGTATTGTCCTTCATAGTTTTGCATATTTTGTTTGCATATTGTGTGTCCATGAAAATACTCTACTAATAATATCAATTATTTGTCGAGATGGCAACTATTTTGACGATCAGTTCCTCATTTCAGCTATTTTTCAACAAACTCTCGCACATATTAATGTGTTGCCTTTATCTGTAAATGGTCTGAATTATCTTTAGGTTTATGGTGATGGTAATAAATGGTTGAGTCAATTTAAATACATCACATTGGGTTGCAGGGAAACCATAGCTATATATATATATATCACTCTGCATAAGTCTACAAAGTAATTGATCAATAATACTCCTTACACTAGAGAAATGATGCTGCAGAAATGGTGGGTAATCTGTCCCTAGCAATAGTTCGGTGTTGCTTTGAGGTGACACGAGCAGAGAAGGAAAAGTGACACGATGTCATGTCTGTGTTACTGCACATCACGAGTGTCCATCCTGCATGACTCCAATTACATTTAAGTCCAAACCGGAGGCGTGCAGCAGCCAGTGTGTGTGTGTGTGTGTGTGTGTGGACGTCAAACGGATGATCTCTCGCAAGCACGCGCCCACACACGCCAACACACGCGCACGCCCTGCTGCTGCACTCGGACAGCTCTCTATTCAATGGCTACGGAGTGCTGGCAAACAACAGGATAATATGCGGCAGTGAGTGACAGGCGCTCCCCTCCTCCCTCACACACACACACACACACACAGCAACAGACCCGGCTCTGCGCATGCTGAAGCTTACTTAGCTCCTCTGAGTAACACACTGCGGTCCGATCTGCTCTGAAGCGAGTTAGTATCGATGGGGAGCGGATGTGGAGGAGGAAGGAGACAATGAATGGTTGTGTTAGCCGACCCACCATCCTCATCCACGGCCGTGATGGCATCCAGCAGTACAAACAACACATACACACTGACTCCCAATCTTCGCACGCTGATTTAATCCCGGTTTAGCTACGCGCGCGTGCGACCGCACACAAACACACACACCTACACAGTAAGCGGGGCTAGTCGCTGTTGTCGAGCTGCTGCTAGCTAATGTCGCTCACACAAACATTCTCTGTTTCTGTCGTATCGTATTGTCTGCCGGTGTCTCTCTTCGCCTGCCTAGCGTTAGCGTTTCCGTACAAATTCGGACCCCACACATGATACGTTTCGTAAAAGACATCTTACACAACAAAATACCCAAATACGGCGCAGGTGGGTGCAGAATAAAGTGGTTACAAATTAGAAGCAGGGCCCGTTAGCTGGAAGAAATTCATACACTCACCGAATGCTTTCCCAGTTCACGACGGAACGAAACTTCCGCTAGTGGATACACACCAACATGGGCGGGGAAATAACGCGGTGACGTCATTGTGTAGCAACTTCATAGACGCCCCGCCCTGACCACATTTTTTCCACAACAAAATAAGATAAAAATAAACATATAACTGTAAAGTCATACAATTAATTATATTCCAGCACTCGCCGTAACCAGTGGGTTCCTAAACAATGCAATGCAAACAATTGCATTTCAGGGTGGATAAATTATTATTTTTTGTTCCATGTTGGTTGGCGTGCAACAATATGACACACACACATTAATAAAGAGGACTATTTAAGCTATCCATGCAAATCATGTTCAACCCCAGCATAACTATGTCACTGGTTAATAGTGTACATCAGTATGACCCAATATGATAATATAACAGACAAGGTCCATCCTGCACCTTAAAAAACATAACTTTGATTACTTTGACTAAACATTTCGCTGAATATAATTGATGTAATTGGATTGCGGGACCTCCTAGGGATTCATTGCTACTTATAGTTTTAGACTAGCAAGACAGTTATCCTGAAGAGATACACTGAAGAAAGACATATCATCTTATAACCCATTACAAGGGGGTGAGCGGACAAAATCCACAAGGTGGCAGCCATGATCAAGCAGTGCAAGTGAAGTATTTTATTATATATATCCATGATTGTATATAGGCATTCATTTAATAAGGTATTAATGCATCCAAGCTACTGTAGTTGCACTGTGTCTTTTTTCTGCAAATATCTGAGCGTGACTGGAGTTTCTTAACGTTTTATACAAAATAATAATTAAATTAAGCTGACTTTGCATGACAACCAAGGTCATTCTAAGAATGAGAAATTACCACAGTTTGATTTAATTTCCAGTTTCACCGTTTCATTTGAGGTTAGTTTTCCATTTATTGAAGTGATGAATATCTTGATTCATGAAAGTGCACGGGTTAAAGCGACAGAATTTATCTGAGTATGTGTCAAATATTTCATGCATTTATTCTGAATCTTTTTGCCCACATTAAGCTTTCACCGTAGGAAACACAGCAACAACTTTGCACTTCCACTGCCAGTTCCATCTGAAGCCTTCTGGTTCACAGCGTTTTCACTCGTTGCTCAGTTCCGATCAAGCTCAACCAACCTGGCAATATTGCAGCGTTGAATTAATCTCTGACCATTTGACTTGTGTCAGTGACGGTCAGCAGACGCCACTAAATCTAATCCGCAATCCTACTCCTTTTCCTCCCCACCGCTCCTCAAAGCTTTCAGGAAATGAAGTTGGTTTGCGGGATAATGCTCTCCACTTTGTGATCGGCAGGGTTGGCTGATGCCTCGTAGTTGCAGATCGTCACTTCGTGTCTGTGAGCCTTGAAAGTGCAAAGATAAGCAGAAGCTAACATAAAGCAGGGACAGGCATTTGTAGAAATGCATCATGTTAAAATCTATTGAATACACACAGGGGGGGGGGGGGGCAAGGAGGGGAACACAACCATCACCAGGTTAAACAACAGTCCAGCAATGATTATATTTAGCCTAATAAAGGCCAGCGAAAATTTCAACAGGGCTGATTGTCTCGTTTTAGTATATCGGCATAAATTATGGAACAACAAATTGATAATGCAACCCAGCGTATGAGGGGAGGAAATGTGGCAAACAGGCCTGGCTGGAGGCCTTAACAATTGGTAAATAGCACTGCACTTTGAGCAGAATGGATTTTTAATGTGATGGGGGATAACGCGACAGTTAAGATGTTAACTGTGTTATTATTAAAGGAATTTTGTAAATAGCTAACACAGATGCCTGTGACCAAAGGAGCACAGCACTGACTGACAACATATAGTTATGATCTAACACACGCAGCCAAACCACAGAGCTGCAGCTGCTGTCTGAACTGGAGAGCAGGGCGCCGGACTCACCTCCGAGTATTCGCCCCTGAGACCTATGTAGTAGATCTTGGTGCTCTCTGCTCCAAAGTTCTTTGAGATGTGGATGGAGAGGTGGTTAACATTGGAAAAACGAGCGATCCTGCAACAGGAGACGCTTGAATTAGAGAGCTTAATTGCAGCATGATGCTGTGGTACAGAAGAGGAGTTTGTGAAGCCTAATAGGGAAGGTGTGTTCAGACCAACAGAAAGAGAAACAAACGAGTCAATTGCCTGTTTCTCTTTCTGTTGGTCTGAACACAACGCTTCTTTGACTAGGATTTCACAGCTTCATGTCAGTGAAACGACAAAAAGTGCCACGTGACATTATCATCTTTCCATCTTGTGCATCGAAGAATCTAAAAAGCTGCAAATGTAAGATAGCGCATTGAAACATGATGAGTTCAGTTGGTTGCAGCTTTCAGTATCAGGCTAGCAGCCCCTCCAAAATGAAAGATGTGTTACTGTTCTTACTTTGTTGGGTACTCCAGCTCAGCAACAGGATCTCTGTTGAGCCTGAAGGCTTGTTCAGGTTCTCTGCCGGTGGCATCGAAGGACATCTGTGGGATGTTTTTGTACCTGTGATGAAAAATTTGATTTGGTTAATGCTTTTTTTTTATAAGAATGGTGTGAACACCAGGCACAGAATCGTGGAACAAATTTGTATCTTTGATATTCTGTGTTTGTGTATATATATATACAGTATATATAAGACCAGATGTAATATATATATATATACAGCTAGGCCCAAAAATATTCGGAAAGTGACACAAGTTTTGTTATTTTAGCTGTTTATGAAAACATACTCAGGATGCAATTATATAATAATAATAATATGGGCTTAAAGTGCAGACTCTCAGCTGTAAATTCACATCCAAATTGGAGCAAGGGTTTAGGAATTACAGCTCTTTAATACATAGTTTCCTCTTTTTCAAGGGACCAAAAGTAATTGGACAATTGACTCAGAAGGCTGCAAAAGAAATAATAAGGCTGCATGGGCTCTTCCCTCGTTAACCTGTCATCACTTAAGCAGGTAAAAGGTCTGGAGTTGATTCAGAGCTCTCAATGGAGGTGAAAGAGACCATCCTGAGGCTGAAAAAACAAAGAAATCCATCAGAGAGATAGCAGAAGTGGTCAAATCAACAGTTTGGTACATTCTGAGAAAAAAAGAGTGCACTGATTGGAACTCAAAAAGGCCTGGACGTCCACGGAAGACAACAGTGGTGGATGACCGCAGAATCCTTTCCATGGTGAAGAAAAACCCCTTCACAACATCCACTCAAGTGAAGAACACTCTCCAGGAAGTATGTGTTTCAGTATCTAAGTCTACCATAAAGATAAGACTTCATGAGCGTAAATACAAAGGATTCACCACAAGGTGCTAACCATTAATCAGCCTCAAAAATAGAAAGGCCAGAATTGACTTTGCCAAAATACACCTGAAAAAGCCAGCCCAGTTCAGGAACAGCATTCTTTGGACAGATAAGACTAAGATCAACCTGTACCAGAATGATGGGAATAAGAAAGTTTGGAGAAGAATTGGAACAGCTCATGATCCAAAGCATACCACATCTTCTGTAAAACATGGTGGAGGCAGTGTGATGGCATGAGCATGCATGGCTTCCAATGGCACGGGGTCACTTGTGTTTAATGATGATGTGACAAAAGACAGAAGCAGCCGGATGAATTCGGAAGTGTATAGGGATATACTTTCTGCTCAGATTCAGCCAAATGCAGCAAAGTTGATTGGACGGCACTTCACAGTACAGATGGACAATGATGCAAAAGCCACCCAGGAGCTTTTTAAAGCAAAGAAGTGGAATATTCTGCAATGGCCAAGTCAATCACCAAATTGCAACCCAATCGAGCAAGCATTTCACTTGCTCAAGGCAAAACGTAAGGCAGAAAGATCCACAAACAAGCAACAACTGTAGACAGCTGCAGTAAAGGCCTGGCAAAGCATCACAAACAAGGAAACACAGCGTTTGGTGATGTCCATGGGTTCCAGGCTTCAGGCAGTAATTGCTTGCAAAGTAACACTGTTTTACTTAGGGTTATGTTTATTTGTCCAATTAATTTTGAGCCCCTGGAATGAGGAGCGCTTGTATAGAAATAGCTACAATTCCTACATCTTTAATCGTATATTTTTGTTCAACCCCTTGAATTAAACCTTAAAGTCTGCACTTCAAGTCTGTTGTAGTTGTTTCATTTTAAATCCAATGTGGAGGCATGCAGAGCCCAAATCATGAAGATTGTGTCACTGTCCAAATATTTCTGGGCCTAACTGTATATTCCATTTGGTCTTTATAACGATAATTTTAGCAATGTGCATACTTCATTTGATCAAATGCATTTTTGGGTGTCCTGAGGCTGAGGAGATGAGAGGACCACTCACAGTCTGATCTCGGCTGGATGTGATTCGTTGTCTTCTCCAGAGATAATGATGCCTTTCAGCTTCACGCTGCCTGTGAAACTGAACGTTTCTTAGTTACAGAAAGTTGACAAAAATAAAAATATCACAGAGAGGAGACGCTATTAGTATCAGTGCTGAGCCCATGAAAGACAAGAAGACAGAAGCTGTCAGGAGAAATGAACCGTGAATTGTGAAAAACAAAAGTGAAATCAATCATTTTTGCCTGAAAGGACTCATCTCAGAATCAGTAGAAAACACTGACAATGTGTGTGTCTGCATTAAATATCCAGAGTGCATGTCAGAAAAATGGCTAGGCTAGCGACAACAAAGATGATGAGTACATATTATTTTTAGCACTTACGGAATGTTGAACAGCAACTCTTCATCTGTATCGCTTTCGACAAACTAAAAGGAAAACAAAAATACGTCTTTTTTTAGTAATCATTAAGTGGCAGCATCAATAAAAACCCACACGGATGTGCACATCCACATTTAAACTTCGTCACACTGAGATACTGGTTACTGGCATCATGGCAGATCCAACAGTAATTTCATCTCCATGAATTCATCTGCTGTCCCAGGAGACTTGTGGAATGTTCGAAAAGAGACACGACATGAACATGAGGGTTCGTTCATACATACATACATACATACTATTATTACCTTGTCCCGGTCGTTGCGCTGGTGCCACGGTTTGAACACCAACCTCCCGTCTCCGTCCCTGCTCTCGTTCAGACACTGCAGCTTGTCCAGGTCGATCCGCCGGTACAGTCCGTACTCCAGGCCCCTCTCCGCGGGCTCGTGTTCCCCCTCGCACCCGCAGCCATTACCGTGAGCATGGCCGTGGCCGGACATCGTGGTGCCGAGGACGTCGCAGTGAGTCACAGTGTAGGAAGTAGATCTGACAACCACCGCACCCCTGACTGTTTTTGTACGGTGAAAAGGAAAAAGAACAGCAAGTTTCACTTCGTTCTGTCGAGCCCACAGAATGTATACTACTGCTTCCGGTTCACGTTTTCCAATTTCGGTTGTCCGATTCCGCTTAATTTCGCAGTGGCAAAATTGCCAAACACACACAGCTCTATCTTACGCTATCTTTAATAAAACCAGAACCCTTGGATAGTTCAGGTATATACCCTGGTGTGAATGTAAAGGCTTTTCAAGCAACACATGGTTCACGGAATGAATACATGACAACAAAGCGACGTCTGCCGCAGATATGTGCAGGAGAAAATATACTTTATTTTGAAAGAGCTGTAACACTCACCGGAGTTTTTCCTCTGAGGCTTTGAGATGAATTTACACAGTTGAGGAACAAAACAACAAACATGTGATGTGTGCTGATTGGCTCGAATGTCTTACCAACAACTATCAAAACTGCCGTAACATGAAATGATCAGTAAATTACAAAACATTTCAGACTGTTCCTCCTTCTCCCCAGTGATACTTCTGTTCAAAAAGAGGAGAGGGACAATTCAAGGGCAAAAAGTCAATTTTAATAAAAATGACCATATAACATTTTTTTTAATCTACTAAAATTACAATTTTAATCTACTTCCTTTTGGGCCCATGCTGTGGGCTGCCAGGTCCCAGTGTTGAAAATAAATACATGTCATCATCATTGTTGTACACTGAAGTTGCAGACATCCACATTATTTCCCTTTTGTTGTTGTTCTTCCTTCTTTCCAGCCCTCACTCAAGCTATTAGTCACAGTGAAGCAGACATAGAGGGAATGCACACATTCAACAGCAGGAAAACATGGTCTGAAGCCACAGGGGGTAAAAAGAAGTCAACAATGCATTTTATTTTGTGTATGTGTATGTCAGTGTGTGTGTGTGTGTGTGTGTAATTCATAGATATCATTTAACCCTACATATTTGAAAACGCACCAGGCAAACCATGTTTCAATGTGCATGAGTGAGTTTTAAAAAAGCAGTCTTTCAACAGCGAGTTGATATTCCAGGTGGAGTCGTAACGTTGCAGCTGACGTGCACAATGCATGCAATTAAAAATACAAAACAGGGGTTCCTATTGTAGTGTATCATTTGGTTGTAAAAAAGAAAACAACAAACCATCGATAAATGAAAGAACAACTTTTCTCTCCCATTGTTTTCATCCATCCATTATTTACCAATACTGCGTATCCTTTGAGGGTGGCTGGGGAGCTAAAGCCAATCCCATCTTAAACAGGGCCAACATACAGAGACCAACAACCATTCACACTCACACTCACAGCCAATTAAGATTCTCCAATTATTGTGTTCATGGACTGTGGGAGGAAGAACACCCAAACAGGCACATGCAAACAAAGGCCCTGAGCCACCCGGCAGGTTCGAGCCCAGAACCCTGTTAAGCGACAACCCCCTAAATGTTACACGAGGAGGTTGATGTCACTTTTTTGCAAAAAAAAATAAATATGAAGCTACAACCAGATTCGCCATGTTAGCTTGGCTTGGCAGAGAGACTAGAAATGGGAGAAAAAATGGGTTATCCTTAAATTTAACAATATCTACCTACCAGCACGTCTAAAGCTCAGTGATTAACACAATATGCTGCCTTAAATGGTGCAGCATCTAAATCACGAGACAAATTACATAAACATGAACACCCACCTCATATATAATGTGATAGGACGTGTTAATTGCTGAGCTTGAGTTGCTCGCAATCGGATGAATTTGTACCTGCGGAAAGAGCCGGCTTAGCTGTTGCTTTGTGCTAAGCAAAGCTTAATGGCTGCTGCTTGTAGCTTTATATATTTATCATTTTAGAAATGAGACTGGTATCAATCTTCTCTCCTAAATTCCAGCAAGAAGTTGGAAGAAGCGCATTTCCAAACTGTTCCTTTGAGAAAAAAAAACAAGAAAAAGTAACATACTTTGTGATTATGTCCTTTTGCATCCTGTAAAAAGTCAACTCCGACATCACCCCCCATCATTCATGATTAAATACTTATTTTGAGGCCAAAAACAGGCACCACTGCTGAAAAAGAATATTAATATTTCCACCAATACTTAAAATTCATGTATGGAAGATGTGTGATTGTGTGTATGTGTGTGTGTGTGCGTGTGTGTGTGTGTGTGTGTGTGTGTGTAGGGATGAAGAAGTCTCCAGTAAAAACGTTCTAAACTTAAATTAAAAACACAAATGGAATTCATAAAATACATTCAGTCTCTTTCACACTATCGGCGGGAGAATCTGTTCTTGAACGCTTTGATAGTTTTGGCCATCATGGGGGCGATTTCTGAGGGGGAGGAAACAAGATCATCAAAACAAGACGATTAATAAGGCTTTTAAAGGGACTGATATTCCAAAATACTAATATGCCTTTTTATCATGACCCGGAACTCTGCCTGCTGATCATTAAAGCACACTTACTTTTGACCTGTTGCTTGTCCCGGCCAACATGTCCTCCTCCTCCTCCTGCTCCTCCTCCACTCTGTGCTGGGGAGCGGGACATGCTGGGAGAAGGGTTTTGTTGGGATGAAGATGAGCGACTGAATTCAGCAGAGTAATCTGCGGTAGCTGGCCTTATTCTGAAAAACACAGGCAAAAGAATCTAGAAGAGTCTGTTGAATCTGAAGGCCTGAACACAATCAAGAATTACAGATGAAAAAAAAACAAATTTCTATTACGGCTGCAACAATATAAGTGATATATAATTATATTTATTATAGCTGTCAACTAAGTGATTCAAAACAGAGATAGAAAGGATTTAAAAAGGGATATATCTGGTGAATATTTGGCATTTTTGCAGAATTGACACAATTGATAAATAATAGATTTTGTATGAAAATGAGCTCAGCAACTCATGACCATCACATTCATCTGAGGATACTTTTTTGCTAAAACATCAAAAAAACATATATAATGCACATAGTTATGATTTTTTTGACACAAATGCGGAATTACATTTTTTGTGTCATGTGCTCAGCATTAACAAAATACTGTAATGCTCTCACGCCAACTCCAATTCATTTAATAAGACCATATTTCAAGCTAAACTTGAACATTTTGACCTAATTGGATCAAAATGTTTAAAAAAAGGGAGATTGAAGGAGATCTGACTGGAACAAAAATGTTACATTTTCAAATAAATGATATGGTTTGGACTCAGTGTGCAACAATTACGTTTTTCATCCACACGTGCATATACATCAGATTTACTGCAGTGTGCTGTCTATCTATCTTCCGTGTGTAAGTCTACGTGGAAGATGAGATCCTGAGAACAATACTGACTTGATGGGAGCTGCAGCTGTAGTAGAGGCAGCTGTGGACAACCCACTGCTCGTGCCGAACTTCTCCTGTCGGCGGCGAACGTCACGAGGTGGCTTGGCGACAGAATTAACAAACGCCATCTTAACCTGCCGTCCTGCCAAGAGAGACACAAAACTCACGCTAAAACATGAACATACACAGGCTTTTGTGAAAAATGTAACCTCTTCAAATATATTGTCTCTACCACGGGTCATTACGTGATGAATAATAACTTAACTAATGAAAAATCTGGAAGCTTCCTGAATCATCTACATTTAAGTATTTATTTGTGTTTTCACAAGGGGATTTAAAAATTGTCATGCAATTAAAGTTAAATTTCTACCATGTTTAAAGTTCTGTAACTTTGAATCAGTATCTCTTTTTCCTATTCTGACATTTAGACAGTTTTCAGGCTTGTTCTTAAAATGTGGTTGTTTGGGAACAAATACGTGCGGAAATGGATTATGCTCTTATGCCAGGTGGCCATTTTCCCATATTCAACCGCTCACTGATATGAAAGTGACCTAACCAGGAATTATACAAGCATTTGTAATGAGGAATATTTTCCTTTCTAAAGCCTCAGTGACTTTTAGATGGCACATTGTCTACAATCAACACTGAAGAAGAATCTTAATACTAAGAGAATAACAGTGAACACTTCACCAACCTTTGGGTTTGTTGGCATGTGCAGAGGTGATGTTCTGGGTGAGCATCCTCAGGCGCTCCTCGCGTTCGTCGTGCAGCCTCAGATACATTTCCCTCCATGATTCATATTCCTGAGGAGATTGGCGCTTGAAGTCCCGTTGACAGTGGCGCATCCACAACTCATCAGAGTCCTCCGTAAAACACTATAGCATAATTGGGAGAAGACATTTTTTTTACCATGAAAAGGGCTCATTTGTGATTGATGAACCAAGTGTAGAATAGAGAGAGTGTAGAATAATTTCACTTAATTTATATCTAAATAAAATGTGATTTTTTAAAGTTAAATGTAGACATATCAGAAGACTTTCAACACAAGAAACTGAAAATATAGCACATTTGATGGAAGAGTTTTTATATGTTGAGTGTCCTGCATTTGACAGTGAAACAAGGATAAAATCAGATTGCCATGGTTCAGTTTGGATAAAATCAAGAACATCGTTTACGCATTATAAAAGGGAATAGAATAAATGTATTTATCCATTCAACATCCTTCGCCTTAGAGTGAGACAAATAAAAACGTGTGTTTCATAAACTTCACCACTGTAAAGGACCAAGTCAGTTAGTTTACAAGTAAAGAATTGGTTATATACAATATAATTTGGTATATGGTATGTGTATGTTACCTGGTTGCTCTGCTCGATGCGGTACAGCTGTTCTGGTGTACACCGCTCCAGGACTGGTTCCAAGATGTCGAATGGCACTCCACCCACCTCAGCAATGGCTGAAAGAGCACAGAGACACTAACCGGTCATATTTTTGCATTTGTTTCAACAACTTTGGGATAACGGGCAAATGGATTGTGGGGTATGTGGGCAGATGTATATGCTGACTATATTTTATCTGTGAACCTTTCTTATCTCACGTCCTGCAAATGCAGATAGGGATTGGAACTGAAAAATGTTGTGCGGGTGGTGCCACCCTCTGCCCATAGTTCCAATAAAAAAAAATTGACATTATGAACTGTAGATGTATTGTCCAGACACGCCGTTTCTGAAAGAGAGCTTCACCCTTAACTAATGGACGTAAAACAGATCTTTGTGACTGCTCTTAATCTGAAAATGCAGAAACTCCACTCACAATCGATGTTGTTCTGCAGCACGCGGATGCACTGCTCGTACAGAGACATCATCTTTGGCAGGTAAGCAGTCTTCGATCCTGAGTAAACCACCATCTTGGAGTTGAAGCGCTTCCCTGTAAACCCGGCATCCTCCTCATCATTGGAGACAGGAACTGAAAGCACAGAAGGATACGAGTGAAACTCTGCGAAGGGATAAACTGAGACTGACAAAGTTTTGTTTTGACACTCAAACCGTGTTAAAATAAGTAATGCTTCAGACCTTTAAGGTTTACGTCTGAAAGGTTAACAAATCATTGCAATGAGCCAAGATACGGTCAGATAAAATCATCCTGAATTTTAAATGTGTTGAAAGCTGTTAGCTGGTAGAAAGTGAAACGTGTTGTTCTATTCCATATTCCTGGAGCGAAGACGGAATGAGGCTCCCCATGCAAGGCAGAAAAGTGATAGAATCGGTAGCTACTCTGGGTTGCAGCTTGAAAAAACAAACAGTAGAAAAGCCTGCATATAGGTGATCTAACATTAGGTGATTCTTTTCTTTGACGATTTCAGCGATACCTTTACGTCTCTGCGGGGATAGCGGCGTGACGTCGATGGAGGGTCGCGGTCTGTAATTGGGTTGAATTGCAGGCAGAGGGATTTCGGGAAGAATCGGGACGGCCTCAACCACCTACACGCAACAACACACTGACATCAACGAACAGGATCTGCAGACAGCTTTTCAGATGAAAGGTTTTGGGGGGAAAAAAGATAGCCGGAGATGTCAAAATAAAAGCTAATGATACCTAATGTTACTAACTGTGTGGTACTTGACATCAGCAAAGGTTATTGCTCGTCTCTGAACCAACTTGCCTATAGAGTAAACTACGGTTTCTAGGAAAGGCGATTCCACGAACAACAGCAACGCTTAGTCTCAAAAAGGGCCTTCTTCACAATGTTTTTGCGGTGTTTGCATAATTTGAACTTCCTTCTTTTTTTCTTTTTTTTCTTACCCTCTTACGTTTTTCCGGTAATGGTGCAGTGTCCGATGAACTGGAGCTCGAGTGTGGCCTTTTGCTACTCTGAGAACCGTTGGCCTTGTTTACTTTGGAGGAGGAGGGGGTCACGGGTGGCGGAGGGGTACGTGCGCGATGGGACGACGATGACGTGGATGACGACGAGTGAGACGGCCGACCGTGTGCGGACGACGATGGCTTCTTCTTCTTCTTCTTGACAGTCGCTGGGGCATCGTATGTGAGAAAGGACTCAAAGGACATGGTAGAAGCCTCAAAGTCTTCTTCCTCCTCCTTGGATGGAGAGTCCTTAGGTGCACGTGGTCGCCCTGGGAAAATGGAATTGAATTGCTGTGGGTCAGGATCCTAGTCTGCATTACACTTCTAGCTGTGCCTTCCATGAATGTGTATTCAGTTTGACTGTTTAACCAATCAAAGGCTTTTGTTTTGAGCAATCTGTAATAACTGCAAGCTGTGGCATAATGATCACACAGTGCGGTTGTCTTCATTGTTAACTTTGAGAGCAGCGGTCCACAACCTTTTTGTGTCACGGACCGGTTTAATGTGAAACATGTCATGACGTGTCAAGAAGCGCAGACGGTGTATTATGTGAGAAGATACATTTTTAAAAAGATAATAATATAATAATCACTCAAATGCAAATAATATACATTATTAATTCTTTCTGTGAGGCCCCGTACCAAATGACTCATAGAACCGATACTGGTGGTTGGGTGCCGCTGTACAAGAGGACAAAATATCATCATGATATACACGCAAAATATTTATGAAATTGCATTAAGAATAAGGCAAAACAACACGGACGGTGAAACAAAAAGAACTTTGGACAGGTACGAGTATGTTGTTGGATCAAAATGAGAAACGTTAACACTTACCATCATCTCCTCCTTTCTTCTTCTCTTCCTTCTTGCTCTCGTGCGGGGTGGACTTCCTGCTGTGTTTGACAGGCTTTTGTACTGGACTCGGCTGTCTCTCTCTGTCCCCACCCCGTTTCTTTCCTTCGCCACCTCCTCCGCCTCGATCACTACTTGTCTGTGCGTGCCGTTGTGTTTGTTCCACGTCCCTGTTTCGATCATCGTGTTGATGGTTCCTGATGGGCTCTCTGTATTGTTTGGCTTGGCGCACTTCTTTGCGGGTGGGAGGAGGCGGACTGGGCTCAGGCTCGGGGCTCTCGTACTCGTCTGACTGGTAGCCTCCTCGTTGCGGGGGGCTGTACTGCGCGTGTGGAGGGGGCGAGGGTGAGTAGTTGTTGTGGTAACCTCTCTCCTCTTCCTCCTCTACCTCCTCCTCTTCAGTGTAGGCTTGCTCTTCCTCTGGTGAGGGCTCCCGGTTGTGTCTGTGGCCTCCTCCACCACCTGCCTCCGGGCCTCGAGAGTATGAGTGTGACCGAGGGGCTTCTTTGCTGAGACTGTTGGGTCTGAGAGAGAGAGATGGGCAGCGGTAAAAAAAAAACAAAGGACACTCAAAGTGACAAAACTGACTGTGGATGGCCATTAAGGAATTTATTACATTAACTCAAATGCTATTAAACTAGTAGCTACACATAATATACGTTTTAATTGTCAAACGTGACAAATCTTTGAGAGAAGCTCAATATATACAATTGTATATACCTAATAAATATACTTTATGTATGATTATGATCCCCGAAAGGGTCGGAAGAGGAATCCGAGTGATAAACCCATTTATTTTTTAGATATTTCTCTAACCAATGTTTTTGTTTCCTGTTAATAACTACACAGTGTCATCACTTCACCTGATTCGACAAAAAATGTAAGCAACCACACCATGAAACAATCACAACGATGCATGTTTATGTTTCATTTTAAAATCTGATAACAAAGTAAAAAACTATTTGACAACCTATTTTTCAGCATCGTAAAATCAGGAGGAGAGAAAGGTAAAACTACATTTCACATGTTAGAGAAGAAAAGCCGTGTCTGGTTGCAATTACCTGTCAACTAGACAACATTGCTCCTGACAAAACACTGTTTCCCGAAATTGAAGAAACGAGGTGGACATGATTCCATATTTAATGGGACTGCATTCTGTCTCATGTACAAGGATAAAGCTATTGACTGCCGACACTGTCGACTGCTTTGCTTCTAACTACTCGTTGCATGTTGAGGCATAGAGAACAGTACCTGTCTGCAGACTGAGGAACGAGTTTCTTCCATTTAGCTACGAGGTTTTTCGCCAGCTCTCCAGCGGCTTCATTTTTCCTGAATGAGTTAACAGTCTTCCCCACTCCCGTTTCCTACAAGAGAACAGGAGAAAGGTGAGTTCAAGGACCGTCATTTCTCTTTTTAGTTGAATCCATGATTCAAAAGCAGAACAAGCTTGTGAAATATTTTTTATCAACATGTGTTAGTGTGGGCTGACATCACACTTCCTTTTAGTTCACAGTTGTTATTACATTTTTGGCAGCTTCTGCCAAATGATCAGTTTTTTTTTATGGACATGTTCAGGGCAGGTAACAAAATAGAGCAAATACTTACCACCAATATATCCACAGTCATGGGAAGTTCCCCCAGTCTTTTGAGCGTCTTCAGTAGCTGCAAATGAAAGAGGAAGGAGCAGTTAAAATTAAAATTGATCCATAATAGTGATTATCAATGAATTCAACGTTTTCTTTTAACAATGAACAGATTTTGAACACATAACAGTAACGACAATTGCTTAAGCATTTCTGAAAATATTTAAGTAAAGTCTTCATAGTTGTTACCATTAGTATTGTAGAGAATGACTATTAGTGGTATTGGGGATATATGACATATATGGTCAGATATTTTCTATTTGTGGACAATATGAGATGTTGTTCAGGGAAGTTGATACACATGTACAATTTCTGTTAATGTCCCAGATAAACGAGTTATATGCAAATCAGTGAGCAGCATAAACTTAAATGTATTGATATTGATGGGAAGGTGGTGAAAACAAACCCTAATGATGACTGCTGTGAATCAAATGTAAGCATTAGCATACCTAAATTCATGCATGATACATTTGTTCAGAGGTTCCAGTTTGAAACACTTAAATAAAATAAAGCCTCCTGGCCTTCCATTTTAATTTCACATAAAACCATCAAATGAAAGCATCTCCGGTGGGTTAGGTTTTTGAAAAAGTTGAGCTCTTCTTGACCTTTACCTGGGTTATTATTGCCTTAGTTACATTAGACTTGAAGGCTAAGTCTGGTTGAGCATCACTCAGGGCTCAGTTCTGCCTCATGCAGAGTGAAGGGTGCTTTGGCCTTACAGTGAAGGGTTGTAGTAAAATCACTGAGCTGCAATTCCATTTTTTTTTTCTAAAACAGATCGTTAGTTCTGGCGAACTGATTGTGGCTCATGTTCACCAGACACACTACACAGACCATGACTGCTTTGGATAGAGAAGCACTTATATAATTCAGCAAAGAAAGTAAACAAAGGAAAGGTCGGACATCTTCAGCTGATATTATTATAGGCCTTTCATTTTCAATATTTTAACATTTTAACATCAGGCCACAGTGCAATGACGGACGAGTTGCGGCGTAGCTTCGGTTCACCCAAACCAGTTTAACATTAGAGGCCCAGGGACACTCTTACTGTCATTACTTTCCGCACTACCGTTGGTTAGCTGGATGGCTAACGGCTACAGTGGCCCTGAGTTTTGCTGTAATATAAATGATGCTGAAGTTAATGTTGTTAATTCAATATGCGACATAACGTCTATGATCAGCTGTTATAGCTGACAGGTGTTTATATAAGCTACACCACACAGGTTTAACTACCACGTTATTACAAGTTAAAAACCCATTTATTATCGTGACGTACACATGCTACCTTCATGGACCGTTGGATATCGAGTAATTGCAATGTTTTACTATTATACATTATATTATTAAACAATATGTATTGTGGTTGAGAACAGCCTTTTTTGTAATACAACTGCAAAAGTTAATCGAATAATTCATTATTCAATTGACAGAAAATGAATGAGCCTTTTAGTTTTTTGAGTAAAACTGCTTTAACACTACTTTTGTGAGTGAGACGAAAGTATGTGAATGTATTTGGTTTTTGAATTTGAGATCGAATAAATGAGCAAAAAACACTGCTGGGAGCTACGGGACTATTTCACTAGGGGGGTTACTTTTTTCACTGTTTTTGACATTTTGATTTGACTTTGGATCCACTTAAAGTACAAACAAAAATGACAAAATAGTCGTAGGTAGGTTAGGTTAATTGTCAGCGGCCTCATCAGAAAATGTAGTAATTAAGTATTTCCCAATCCAAGCAGCAGTGTCATGTCAAAGATATCCAAAAGTCGGACCCGACCGCGGTCCCTAAAGGCAACAATTAAAAGCCGTGGCGACTTCGGGGAACAGTCGCCTCCGTGGCTTCGGTTCGGCCTAAGGATATCAAGTGTCACGTTTATGGAGGAGGTCGGCGCTAAAGACCAGAGCTGTCCGTGTGCGTCCGGTCAGCCGTTACCTTTCGAGGCTCCGGGTTCTCCTGGAGCCGAGACTGAAGTCTGTCCACTGCTTCCAGCAGTTCCTCCGCCATGTTTACTGCTGGTACCCTGTCGACCGGAAACTACTTCATCCTGACTGAACACAAGGAAAAAAAAGAGGTTCCGCTCGTTGGCCGTCTGGTGGACACAGGCGTTTTACAACTGTTAAAGATAAAAACAACAATAAAAAAAGACTCAGACTCAGCAAATGCACGCAAGGTTAAAGAATTCTCATTTACACAGGAACAAAGCTGACATTTGATTATGAAAAAGAAAATAGTCTCGTCGTGACAGGCGGATAGACGTCACCACGCAGCTGACGTCAGACGCAGGAACACCTGTTCATCCGACGTCGGTGAACGTGGTGATTTAGCTGGAGTATAAGTGGGGAGCCCGAGGACGGTTCACTCGTCAGAGACTCAAAGGATGGATGCATCATTTGTGCCTAAACTGAAACAAAATCCCCAACACCCTACCTGCTTTCCAAAATAAACCACAGTGTTCTGCAGATTTCAAAGTGTCTTGATTTGTTGTTTTAAATCTCTTCTGTTTCTCTCCTGACTTTGGATTATTTCAATAAATCCTGCGTTCTTTCCTTTTCTCAGTAATAAACATACATTTGAAAACATTCGTTGTCAACTCTCAGAAAGCTAATGGCCAACATTAAGCAATAATAATCCTAACACTTTGTGTTTTAGATAAAGATTACATTTTTTATATCACTATGAATGTATGTGTGTCAGTGGTTCTGTACTGTATGCCAGGAATGGTTTCTCTTGGTGAAAAAACAACAACGAGTCAGTTAAACAAAGTACATTCACTGGAATGGAACCAAATGTAAACCCGAAACCCTTTGGCCTCCAAGGAGAGGGTGAGGTGGTCCCTTTTGGGATATTTTTGGAGGGGAGGGCGATGAGGGGTGCCTGTATTTGGAGATGGAGGTGGATGCTGGAGGTGCGAAGTGGAAAATGAAACAAGAGGCTGTGATGTGAGCCCTGGGAGGCACTGCTAGAGGTTTGGGGGGAGGTTTAATAATACGTCACAGCTTTGGTTGGGACCCTGATGTCTTTTCCTCTGACACACTCACGCACACAAACACACACGCACAGCACTCCGGCAGACAGAGGACGTAGGGACAAAGCTAACAGGAACCAGTGAGGAACGACAACAGAGAAAAAGTCAAACAGAGCTCCACGAAAGAGGCTGAGAAAGCAAGGGGAAGGTGGAAGAGCAGGAAACAGGCAGAAGAAGGAGGTAAAATGCATTTCATTTCCTTTCACTTTATGATGCTTGATACATTTCAAAGACTATACTACATTTTTTTAATCCCCGCTAACCGTTTAATTTCCATTTCAAATCCCATACACCTCCACATTTTTGAAATTGACAAATAGCACTTGTGCTCCGGAAAATGAAAGAAACTGTATTTTAATTCATATACATCTCAAGCCATTAT
Organism: Colistium nudipinnis; assembly: GCA_016785305.1. Classification (NCBI taxonomy): domain Eukaryota; kingdom Metazoa; phylum Chordata; class Actinopteri; order Pleuronectiformes; family Rhombosoleidae; genus Colistium; species Colistium nudipinnis. The sequence goes on along the minus strand of JAFBJU010000566.1, from coordinate 338,570 downwards.
CATATAAAGTAGTCATTTATAGAAAGGTTTATCTAACTGTTGAGTGGAAACAATGTGAAGGAGTTGCCAGTTGCTGGTGGCATATTAAACTGCTTGCTCTTTCCACGCACACACACACACACACACACACACATGAACACACACATGCATGTTGTGTGGGTCAACACCTATAAATACCCTCAAGAGATAGGCGAAGGAATTCAGCTACAGCCACAAAATGATAGAAATCTGGGGGAGGGATAAGGGTGGTGTACAGAAAGACCTTGCAATCTGGAATCCATACATTGTTTGGTTGTTCGTAAATATTCACGCTCAAGATTGCCATTGAACATAATTCAGCTCAATGATACATTTGAGAACCTCTAATATCAACCTAACAATGGCTCATCTGATTTCTCATATATGTGGAAGAGGTGGCAAAATTGAACTTCATTGAAGCTCTATGCCGTTTTTGGCATCTTTCCGCTTCTTGTGCGTCTGTTTCGGTTCAGTCACTGCTCTCGCACCCTCTCTTCCAGGTGCCATAGGCAGCTGTTTTAGCCCCCCCAAAAAAATGCTCTAAACCAACAGTGCACTATAACTGCTATTTGACAAAAACAGACGCGGGCATACGTGACAAACAAACAGTGGAAATAGTGGATAATTTAGATGTCAAGTTTCTCTTGGGAGTTGGTGGAGACTAAAAACCGAGGTGACCGGGCATGATCATTGAACTTGCCATCGCAAAGAAGTTTGAAACAAATAGCGTTGCTTAGGTGTGTCGTCAGGCAACAGTTATCTGTGAGAAATAAACATTCATTCACTCTGTTCCGGAGAGTTGGAGGAAAAGAGGGATACCAATCTCCTGTCAGTATGCTGGAGCCGGAATGAGAGCATCACCCTGGCGATATTATGCACTGTGTTGACAGTGTAACTGGCAATCAAGACAGTAGAATTTTGTTCTACCGGTATGAAAGTCATTAGTTTTATTGTCTATTAAGAAGAACAGTTGGGGCTCCTGCAAACACAGCCCTGACAAAGGCTCCACAATGCCTTCTTTACTGTTAATGCCTCTATACATAGCTCGACGTGCTCAGGGCAAATTCATTCTCAGGCGTTCTGAGGTCAATGTTTAAAAATAAAACGCCAGCCCCCCCCCGTGCTTGGATTACCACCCCTCGTCTTTCTCTCACACACTAAAACATTTTGAGTCAGGACCTACACACATCACCACACACGGGCGGCCACAAATTAATCCGCAATTACACTCTGGTTCCCCCACATTGCACTGTCGAAACACAATGTGTGTGCAAGCTTTTCCCTTTAACAAAACAAAAACATTTATGAGATGACCGAGGAAAGATTGATCATTTTTAGTTTGACACGATTATTGACATCAATTGGACATTAGTTATGTTAAAAACAAGGATTTACCTGGGTTGCAGCCAGAGGTTAAGGATGTATATACGATACGTTCAGGGTAGTACAGAGAGACCTACAGGGTTTGTGGTGAAGATCAGTCTTACTATGAAATATGTGACTATGTGACCTACCTTCTGGGTCAAAATGCTGGCAGAGATTCAAACTGACTCTGATCCATGGCCAGTTGGGTGTTTACAGTCGTAAACTGAATACCAGAGTACAGGAGTTGGGACAGGTCGTGTCCATGGGTGTGATGGTTCTCCATAACATACTGAGCCACACATCACAACAACGCAAGGGGCGGGGGTAACAGTGCCAATCGTTTCGGTGCTCAAGGTTGGCAATTCACTGGCAGATGGAATGGGGTGCGCTGTGTGAAATTTCTGGGACGATGTTGCTGGACTGTCCAAAAATGGGATCCTTGCATTTGTCGCCGAAGAGGCAAGGTGTCGCAAGATGCAGTGCGGCCTCATGTTGATCGCATCATCCACCGACCTGTTTCCCTGCCCGGATAGGAAACTGGAGGGAGCTTCATCCTTCTTGAACGCTGGATTGTTTAACTTTTCTGGACAAATATCTGCACATTTGAAATGTGCATTCGTCCTGCTTTAGCCTCGAACCAAGATTACTGACAAATGGGCGCATATGAATTAAAAGCTTATATATTTGAGCAATCATTTCACAAATAAATCCAAATAAGCCTGTTGGGAAGAAGTATGAAAATAAACTTTCCTAAAATATTTGTCAGTCCTGCCAACAAGAAAAAAAAAAAGGTTTTCAGATGATATGCTGCATCCATTTTTTTCACATGTTCTAGTGTTTTGAAAGGACATGGTGTTGTCAGTGACATTATATCTGTTAGTGATGATGATGATGATGATGATGGGGCCGGTGGGTAGGGTGAGGTCCTGTTTCCAGTTTGGGGGATAAGGGAGCAACTAATCCCTGCATTAACCTCGGTCCTAGATATTTCTGTCCGATGATCCAGGCGGAGCGAAGATTGTTTTCATGCCAACAAATCCGCCCCGTTCATTGCCGATGTGTTCGGTCTACGACTTGTCGCAAGGGACCCGTGGCCTCTAAACCTGACAGTTTGAAACTCAGTCTCTCACAAGCTTTCAAATCTAGTTTGTGACGGTGGGGCGAGGCCTGACCCCAAGGTTTTGGGAATGTGCAGTAGTCGTAGGGAAGAGGCGGAAGCTTGTGAACGTCTGATTGTCTTCCGTCGATGATTGTCATAAGACAGTGAGTAGATCTTGTGTTTACGCGGATCTTTAAAAATTGTCTTTTTTCTCTTGCACTTTGCCGTTGGTAGGACGATGAGCTACGGTATGTTTTCAGCATCATTCTGCCCTATCCTGTCAAGAACCGTTGCTGTCACTGAACATATCTCCTCCCCTCTTGTTTCGAAGCTGTTTTTGATCCATTGCTGCCCGAGTGTTTATCACTCTTCAGGCCCTTGGATCATTTTACGTTGATGATTTAGCGAGGTAATGCAGTATCCACTCTGCCGGATGTTGCTGTTTCATCTGTTTTAAGGGGAATTGCGACATCCCGGGCGGCCTATACCGTCTTTAACTGTGAGCCCCTCCTCTTCATATGACACCGACAGCAGCTGCCACTCGGTGCTGTGCCATCGCGTCTCCTGTCCATGTGTGGAGCCTGTTGGCCAGCGAGCCAATATAGGTGCTATTTAAAAAGAGCCAAGTACAGACTCGCACAAGTGAGGAGGGGTGGAGAGAGAAACGCGTGACGCCACAAACGGATCACTGTAGTTCAGTTGTTGGTGTTGGCATACATTTGACACAACAAGAAATCTTTCGAAAATATTAACTAAATATGTATAAAATATTAAAATTGAGTCCAATCCACACAATAGAAAACTAAGCTGAGGCCACATGTGGAAAGGCAGACTTAACCTGGGACTGTCAAGGGGTGCTTCCACTACTCACCTTCAGCGCAGCACAGCAAACCTCACAGCAAAATAGAGTAGTCTACAGTGTGTGTTCACTCACATGCAACACAAAAGTGGAGGGACCTCACCACAGGTGCTGAGCCTCCCAACAAGGTGGCATCCTGCTTATGAAAACAACAAAACATAAAAAGGATCAGAATACAAACAATCAAATCAATTTCTCTCTGTCTCTCTGTCTTTCTGTCTTTCAAGGGCAGGAAAATATACAAATGATGGAAAAGGGAAATTAAAAAGAAATATACAAAACCAAAACATCATTTGTGGTGTATTTTCAAATGACAAAATAAAATCAAGTCAAATAAAAACTAATATCAACAGCCGTTTCATATCTCATAAAACACAAAAAGATTCTTGCCACTCATAACCATTCAGCTATATTCAAGAAACCAGATGGACACAATTTCTGCCTTTGGTTTATTTCAGACCTCGGCCCTTTGCACATCAGCACTCCCGACACTCTTTTGCTGTCCCGCCTCTGCACTGCACTGCCACAGTTTGCAGACCTCAGCTCATTGCCTGCATGGATAAGATTCCCCAGTTGTTCTGTGGGTGACAAGCACAGTGTGTGGAGTGCAGCAATGAATGCTGGGGGCCGCTGTAAACGACAAACCTGACACTGAGCTGAGCTTCTTTTCTAGACGGCTTCACAAACGACACCTCGCACCTGTCGTTCAGACGGCTGCTGTCCTACACACACACACACACATACGCGCGAGTGCACACACACGCACGCACACACACACACACACACACACACACACACACACACACACACACACACACACACACACACACACACACACACACACACACACACACACAGAGTTGTTGATGCTGGGTTTGGGTATCAGTGTGTTTTGGGAGATTAACTGAGCGATGTGCATCTGTCGGTGGTGCTGTTAAGGTCCCTCCGTAACAATACAGTAATTCACTGTTCATCAAGGGTACGCCGTTTGCTTTGAATGTCTGTCTAATTATTAGGCACTGTATTGTATGCATATTCTTTAGTATGAATAAAGATAGGAATATCAGGGATACATATAAACTTAAAATATTGAAATATACAAAACTCTGGTTTGTATGGTAGTGGTATGTAAACAATGGTGGGGTTGTTTTTCAATGTTGTTGTAAAGTGATAAAGTAATGAGTCATGGATGATACAATTAAATGTACATAGCAAAATTGGACCTTTTTATAGTGTGATGACATGTTGATGTTGTGTCTTTGCTTCAAAATAGACAATTATTTGTCTCTTCTTGCAGGTGCTGTGTGCTGTGTTTGAGTGAAACCGACCAACAAAATCCCAGACTGTCCAAATCACCCGATCCGTCATTTACACTGCTCCCTCTGCTCAGAACAAAACACCACATCAAGCCAACAACGGTGGGCGACAGCACTTATCTCATTTCTTTTGGTTGATCTGTAAGTAGCAAGTGAACCGGTGTTTCAAGAAGTCAGGTCAGCCAACCTACAGTTGGAAAACATCTGTGAAAACCAAGAAAGTTCTACAGTGATTAACAATGGCCCCCAAGAAGAAGGCCTCCCGCCAAAAAAAGCCTGCCATGGAAACCGTCTCCCAGATCGCCATGGAGAACACGCCGACCCAGCTGAAGGTGGAGAACCTCGGTGACGGTGTGGTGGTGGTGGAGAGCGGGGTGAGGAAGATCGAGCAGATGGCGGCGCTGGACATCGCTCAGCTCAACAGCCTGAACCTGCCGCTGCCGCTGCCCGCCATCAAGCCCGGAGAGCGAGGCCTGGGCCTGGGCAGCGAGCTGACCCGTCCGCATCACGGCAACGCCCTGCTGGAGGAGCTCAGCAAGATGCGCCAGGAGAAGTAAGCTCTCATACTGCTCCGATTCTATCCCCCGATTACAGTAGGATGCTTTATGGTAATATAAATAAAATATATCAGGATATCTCTCTCAAATCCAATCATATTATATCAAATGCCATATTGTTTGGTAGTGTGGCATCATGTGACACCCACAAGGGGACATACTGCATTACCACATATTTCATTTCAGAATAATCCTATAAAAACCCATAATATTGCGTGCCATTTGGTGCAATGTTGCATTATATTGTATTGTTTGGTCACAAATGTATCTTTTGTTTTTTTGCCGCGTGGTCTCAGGTTCCTGACCGACCTGGAGTTGGCCTGTAAGTCAAAGGCTTTTGACGTCCACAAGCTGGTCATCTCCTCAGTCAGTCAGTACTTCAGAGAGATTCTGGCCAAAGACCCCAGCATGAAGCGCCTGGAGCTGCCATCCCTGTCACCCTTGGGTAGGCCGGCCAGTTCAGTTCACCCCACTTTGTCCACCCGGGAGAGGCTTTCGTCTCCATCAAATGTCCATTCTGTTTGCAGGCCTGGCCAACGTCATCACCTTCGCCTACCTGGGTCGCGTCCACATGTCCCTCTACACCATCGGCTGTACCGTCTCCGCGGCCGCCACCCTCCAGATCCCCCAGCTCCTCAAGATGTGCATGGACTTCCTGTTGGCCGAACTCAACGTCCAGACGTGCGTCTACATCTGGAACATCGCCGCCGCCTACAGCCTGCCGCCCGTGTGCGACGCTGCCCGCCGCTTCGTCCTGGAAAACTTCGTACAGTTTGCAGAGACGCCGCTGTTCACCCAGCTGACCCTGGAGCAGATGTCTGCCTTCCTGCAGGATGACCTTCTGCTGCTGCCCTCAGAGGTCACAGCCTTCCAGGTCAGAGTTTCAACATTGTCGATAAAAGTCAAGGTTTGAAATCTGTCAATGAAAAATGAGTGGGAACTCCTCATAGCTGAACCATGGAGAAATGCCAGGTCTGCCCTCTGGGCCTTTCTGCTATTTTCACCCGGACCTTAAAACGAACCCCAGACCAGCTGTTCAGCTCCTAACATAGAGCCAGTACTCGAAGTCAGTGCCTTGCATGTCGACTTGCCCGGCAAGTGCAAGCAGAGAGTTTGATTATTAATACACGACTCCAACATGGACCTAAATAGACGTGCAGCTGAGGGACCGAGATGAAGTGGTCGTAGTATTTTTAAATTGAACCAAATCTGAATCTGTCTGTTTGAGACTGACTGAATATAACGGTCAGGTCACGCTTTAGTTTTGGTTGGCAGAAAAACAGAAAGATACTTTGTGTGCCCAAGAAACACGAGGGAACACAACCAGGGAGAAAAACTGACCACCTGACAAAGAGCGGAGAGATCAGGCTGGAACACAAAGTGCTGGGTTAATCCCACAAATGAGAACAGGTGTGAGCGGGCCAGAGTCCTGCAGGAGAGTCTGATGACATCTGGTGGACACACACTGGCATGTGAGCAGGTATATATGGAACAGATTTCAAGTATACTGCTGATTGAGTATGGTCATACAGTCCCCATCAGTGATCCAGCCATGGTAAATATGAGCAGTGCCCCTTAATTGGCCAGAGTTAAAATTCAGGAAAGAAAGACAGGAATCATTGGTTGATGTTGTAATATAATAGAATAGATCTATTTTCTGTTAGATAAAATCTAGTAGATTAGATCTGAATCATTTTAATTGTCTTCCTTGTGAAGTGAGTCCCCAAACTAAAGAAATGCAATATAATCAACATCAGTAATGTGACTAAAGACATTAATAAATAATACGGTTTACTGTTTGATTCAAATAAACATAACACTTTACAATTATAAAAGCTTTAAAGGTTTCGCAGATAAAATCCATCTATGCTTCATAGCTTTGCCGACTGTATTTCTTTTTTTTCCCCCAAATTCATCCCTGTCTTTAAACTCTTTTGACTACTCTTAAGTTGCCTACATATTATGTTCCTCTCCCCAGCTGGCCATGAAGTGGCTCGATTTCGACGCCTCTCGTCAGGCTCACGCTGCCGAGCTGCTGAGTCACGTCCGCTTTGAGACCATCCCAGCCTGTGAGCTGGTGAGTCAGATCCAGCCAGTGCCCCGCATGATGCTGGACCCCCAGTGCCACCGTCTGCTGGTGGACGCCATGAACTACCACCTGCTGCCCTACCAGCAGAACACCCTGCAGTCCCGGCGTACGCTGGTCCGCGCCGGTCAGCAGACCCTGCTCACCATCGGAGGCCGCCCGTCACTCACTGAGAGGGCTCTCAGCCGCGAGGTGGGTGGCTGCGGGGGGTTGCGCAAGGTTTCAGGGGCACATGAAGTCAAAGGTCCTGCAAAATCAATAACAACCAGGTATTTCATGTTAGCCATTGTTGAAAAGGGTGACCTTTGACCCTGACCTCCAGGTGCTGTGGAGGGACCCGCGTGAGGGAGGAGCCACCTGGCGTCACCTCACGCAGCTGCCTGCCAAGAGCTTTAACCAGTGTGTAGCCGTGATGGACGGCTTCCTCTACGTGGCTGGAGGGGAGGACCAGAATGATGCCCGCAACCAGGCCAAGCACGCTGTCAACACCCTCAGCAGGTTCGCCTGAAGCGGCAGCACGTACATGAAATATGTATTTGGTGTTTTTTTTCTTCTTTTATGTTAAGTAATAACTCCTCCACCTCAACATGCTTTGCCTTTTTCGTCTGACCCCCTCTATTGGACCAAAGGATAAGAGTGAGCTGCTGGGGCCCACATCATCAAAATCAACCCCGAGTGTCTGGGGCCCCCGGAGAAGTTTTATTTCTCCTTAAAACAACTCTAAACATGACTCTCCCCTTTACCTCCACCAGATATGACCCTCGCTTCAACACCTGGCTCCACCTGGCCAGCATGCGACAGCGCCGTACCCACTTCTCACTGGCTGCCAGCGGCGGCCGGCTGTTCGCCATCGGCGGCCGCAACGTGGAGGGCCTGCTGGCCACCACAGAGAGTTACCTGCCCTCCTCCAACAGCTGGCAGATGCGCGCGCCAATGGAGGTGCCCCGCTGCTGCCACTCCAGCGCCACCCTGCCCTCCGGAGACATCCTGGTGACTGGGGGCTACATCAACTGTGCCTACTCCCGCTCGGTGGCCTGCTACAATGTAGAGACCGACACCTGGGGCGAGAAGGCCTCCCTGGAGACGCCCCGGGGCTGGCACTGCTCCGCCACCCTCGGTGGGAAAGTGTATGTGGTAGGTGGGAGCCAGCTGGGAGCCGGCGGAGAGAGGGTGGATGTGACCTCCGTGGAGGTATTCTCACCAGAGGTCGGAGCATGGAGCCGCGCGGCCCCTCTGCTGCTCGGGGTGAGCACGGCCGGCCTGTCACCCCTGGCCGACAAGCTGTATCTGCTGGGAGGCTGGAATGAGGCGGAAAAGAGATACAAGTCTGCTGTGCAGAAGTACGACCCGGCCACCGACAGCTGGTCCATGGCCCAGGACTTGCCAGAGCCCACGGTGGGAGTGTCCTGCTGCACCCTGACCCTGCCGCCCCGCCACACGCCACGCCGCCAGCAGCACCGCAACACCCCGGCTCATGAAGAGCAGCAGCAGGCCGCGAAAAACCGGAGCAGAGAGAGCAGCGCAGTCCCATCCCAGAGCGTTCCAGCATAGAGGCGTGGCATGGGGGACTGGAGACTGGAGAGGAACGAGGGTTTGACCTCAGGAGGGCATCCGCATTAGAGCTTCAACTCAAATGGATTCATCTGTGGAGCGATTTATCTGTGGTCGGGTAATTGTTTTACTCTTTTAAAGTCAAAAACGTGCAAAACAACTGACTGAAATAACCAATGTCACATGCTCAAAACTCAGAAAAGCTTTAAGTGATAAATGACAGAGAACAGCAGACTAATTCTACTACTACGCACCTGGATGCAGAGAATAATTCATTTTTCACAACTTGCTCTGAAGGCATTTATCAGTTATTCAGAGAGTTGCCTATCATTGTTTTTTTGATCAATTGACCGACTTATCGTTTGCACTCTAATCTGGATGCTATTTGCTCTTTTTCCTGATCTCGTTCATGTGATATCTTCCACTTCACAATTAACATTTTAACGACCATAACATAATTGACCTTTGCGATACACAGTTCTGCATTCTGATCAATAACAGCGGAAAGATGAACAAGAACAATCACCATGTTAAACAAATAAAAAAAATAGATGCACATACATGTATGATGGGGGGAATAAAATTAAAAGGAGCAAGTTTTCATTTTAGGGGACACTGAATACCGATAACAATAACAATGGACATTTGGAAACGACAGGCTTTGTAACTTAACCAACAACGTAAGGTAAAATGTGGAAAAACAGTCGAGAGTCACCAACGGACGCAGTAAATATATTTCTACAGGTGGCTTACAATAGCCACTACTGGTCATACTGGACCATGTGAGGTACATAAAAGGCATTTGGTTCACTGAGCTGGCCATTTGTTTTTCTATATGTACACACATGTATATACACATATATAAACACATTTTTGCTCAACATCAAATAATCACCGGTAAATGCCTGTGCATCTGTGACCGAGTGCAGAAAAAGAGAGCTTGCATGATCCAAAGTGGAGGCTTTTAGGTGGATGGAAACCAGAAGAAGAAAGAGGTGAATAATGGATTAAAGGGAGAGGTGAGCAGGTGGAGGTGGAGAGGGGATGGGTGGAACGGAACGGAACAGAGGCAGTTTGTGTTTTAGGTGGGTTTGGGTTGAACAAACATCAAGGCGACTGTGAATCCAGTGGCAGTTTATGTACAAAGATGTATCGACACATAATGTGTCATGTGTGACTGTGAACTTCGGTGTGAATGTGTGTGCGTACACGTGCTACAGGTAATTAGCCATTTCTCAACAAGATTATAGCAATAAAGATTTCACTTATCAAATTGATCATATTACTCAGCAATAAATGAGTTTATTGCCTTAATTATTGAACCAATGTCTGACTAAGAAGTATAGCTTAATTATGACGCACACAAAAAAAATTGATACAGCTCTTAAAAGTAAGAATGTATAAGTATAATGGAGTGGCAGGTTTGGAGGAGGCCAGAGACACAAAATCACAGGTGAGATCGAAGTAAATTCAAATAATGTGGAACACAAACATTAAAATGCTTAAAAGAAATCATATTAAAAAAATACAAATAAAAAATGTGTTGGTAAAAAATACAAATCCAACAGTCTCACCTGTGTTGGTGCTTAAAAACATTCGCCTCTGTAAACGTACAATTTTTAATGAAACAAAAACACCTGTTGAAGAACAAGACTCCAGCAGGTGAAAGGTCAAATTAATAAGAGCTGTGAGACCCACTGAGAGCCAGATTACTATTGTGATGCTGAGCTAATATGGCAAATCGGATCGGCTGTATCCCTCTGTATTTGTCTATAATGAACACTGGAGCAGCTGTGTTGTTCCACTGAATAAAGCCTATTTAAGCAAAACATGCTCGTTCTCTCCCTTTTCTATTTACCACCACATGCAGGACAGGAGGCCAAGAGGGAACACCAGTGCATGTGAAACGTTTTGAGTGATACCGCAACTCAAGTTTAGTTATTGGAGGAAAAATGTGCACTACATACGGTGAAATAACATGAAAATATCCTGAGGTAAATTACAGTGGATGAACAATCATGGGCCAGGACAGTTTATTTTAATCAGGGGGAAAATGAATCCTCCATTTTTTCCAGGTGTCATTTATAAGTTCCAAAACTCCTGAGCATTGTGCAGGTCTCCTCTGCAGCTGGCTCGCATTTACCTCCATCTCCCATCAGCACTAAGGGATTGCTGGAGACATTGCAACAAATCCACAGTTGACAGCACAAACCCGAGAATTGAACACGAGTGCCACCGTGTGGCTGAAACTCACCCTGCAATGACAAAATCACATTCTGCTACAAAATGAGATCAGCCGCTCAACTTGACTGGCAGCCATGTACTGTCTCTGCCATTTTCCTTTGCCAACCAGTAAAGCTTTATTTCAGCAGGTGGACACACAGTTTACGGCCAAAAAGCCTTTTGTGGTCACAGCAACTTTTGACACTAACTTAACAGTTGTATGTCACTGATACTCAACAGAGAAATACTTCAAGTAACAACATAAGACGAGTCATTTTTTCCATTTTATTACTTTGTTACAAACAAGATCAAAAGGTGGCCCTTTACTTGCCGGGGAGGATGATGCCGTCATACTGAAAAGAAAAAAAAAAGAAAAATCACGTCAAATGTTAAAATGTCCATTATTCTGTAACTGAAATCAGCACTTTTCAGCTGTAAAGGACAGACGCAAATGGCTAGAGGCAAGAATTAACTCACAAAACTCAAAGTATTAATTACGATGAAGACTGTTAAAATCGGGATGAAATGTATTTGTATATGTTGTGCGGGGATTAGACCAAGATAGGATTGTTAGCACTGAGAATTAACTTGTCCTTGGGAAAAGGGGGCAGACGTGTGTGTGTGTGTGTGTGTGTGTGTGTTTCAAGATACATTCAATAACTTTGAGACCATCCCTGAAGTGGTTACGGGTCCGTTACAGGTGGGTGAAAAAAAGACTGTTGTGGGGAAAAGCCCACATGTACTTACTTTCTGCTGGAACCAGCGCATGGCCTCCTCTTTGCGGATGCGGTGCCTGAAACCGATGCGGCCTCTTTTCCGCTTCTTGTCGGCAATGCTGAAACCGGGTCTACCCAGAACCTGAAAATTGTGCAGAAGAACATCAACATCATCGTTTGACAGTTCAGAGGCATAAACCTTTTTATATTTTATATCTGCTGAGACTGAGGTTCATTATCTCTGTGTTACTGGTTGATTTTAATGTGCTGTCAGGTAACTAATGTTGTTGGGAAAGGATAATTTTTGATTCATTGATCAAAAACAGCTGACAAAAACTTTATACAACATGTGTCATCAAATCATCAACAGGTTAACAGCTTTCAAAGTATTTACCAACCAATTTTCTGTGGGAATACCAAAACAGGATGAGGAAATACAAACCCCAAAGGAAATGTAGATTAATCTAACTGGTCTGTTAGTACGCGAGTATCAGCATCAAAAGACACCCACTTGCAGTATTTTGGTGAGAGTAAACAACCTCAACTTACTGCATATATTGTTAATGAATAATCGCAACTTGAGCAAACGCATAATTCTATGTTCCAACTAATATCACCCAAACTAAAAAAGCATGAATTGTGTTCCAACTTTGGCTGCGACACTAGAGCCCAGAAGAGTGTCAAATAAATATTTACAGCAACATAACTTGTTTGGAGGTTCAATACAACACAAGCGAAGTGTTTGATCATCTCTCCAGTGACGACAGTACGGCTCTTAATACCAGTGAAGGGTCTTTTCCACTGGTTGCCAAAATCAGCTTCTTACGGGAACCCTATCAAAGCACCTCCTCCCAGAAATAAGGTACGTGTGTGTGACACTCACCACGTAGAAGTCCAGTCCGTAGATGCCGATGCTGGGGTCGTATTTGATGCCCAGATCGATGTGCTCCTGGATGCCGAAGCCGAAGTTCCCAGTATCAGAGAAGTTGTTTTTTCTCAATTCATACTCACGCACCTAGAGAGGTCAGATTAAAATGTAATTGCAGGATGAAACTTTCCAATATTTTTTCTTAGTGACTAGATTTCAATGCATATAGTACATCAAATAATATACAACTCAATATGCTAGTTCACAATCATAAAACTGTAAGTTAGAAGTCACATTGTATTTCACATTGGCTGTACTGAGTCTTTATTATTTCCTAAACTTCCTTGAGCAGATATTGATACTCAAATAATGGGCAACAAAGTTATGAACGTGGAGTTGGGGACAGGAAGAATGATTGACAAAATAAGTAACGGTACAGAAGATGGTTGAATACAAAGTTGTCAAGACATTTTACATGTACGTTTACATTATATACACACACATGTAACACAAATTCTCACCTTGAGTCCCTTCTCCAGGATCTCCTCGGCTTTGGCTCCACGGACGGTGCAGTGGACAGCGATCTTTTCGTTTCTGCGGATACCGAAGGACCTCACGGTGTAGCGGGCTGCGGGGTGATGGACACAGCAGGAGTCAAACTACAACACCAGCGCTGGGACGCAAGACCTGCAGACGCACTTACACACAGTGCAGCCAACCTATCCATCCCCCACTCAGACAAACTGTGGGTCACCTGAAGCGGGACCACCACTTACCCTTGGAGAAGACGGGGGTCTGTCCGGTGAGCTGCTCCAACACTTTAGCAGCTCGGGTCAGCCTGTCTCCGCTCTCACCGACACAGATGTTCAGGCAGAGCTTGCGGATGCGAAGCTCTCGCATGGGGTTCTCCTTCTTTTCACCCTGGTCCTGGATGGAAAACAACAATTGCAGAGTTAGCCTCTTTGGAAGCTGGGAATAACACCCAGAGCAGTCAAAAGATCACGACACACCAGACTATGGGGAATTCCAGACATCAGGTCAGCCGCAGCTGAGGCCAGTTGTTGACGAAATGTTAACTGTGTACAACGACCGTCGTTTATACATCTCTGTACAACCGGGATCTGACATGGAACTCGTTAGCATGTCACATGCCAGCCGAGCGGACATGCCCGAACATACCCCCTCAACTGCATTACCAGAGCTCACAATATATCCGGAACACTGACAATAAAAGCAGAGGAGCATATGGCTAAAACACGTATGTTTAACGAGTGGCTCAAGTGGCACCGAATAGCTGCAGTCTGGTAGAAATTTACAGAATGTAACGAGAAGTTCACTGAGGACAATTCTCTTCCGACGGCTAGCCTGTTAGCATCACTCGGTTATCAACTTTGATATTATTCTGAACCATTTATTGACGAAATATGTTTCTATGTTAATCGTCCATGGCGGTGTCTCATCGTGTAAACACTTAAAAGCGGCCAAAAAGGCCCCTTAGCGACGATGATGAAGGATTTCTACTGTAACTCCACATTAGAAGGCCATTGTACGATGTGGTACGCTACTTACCGCCATGTTGAAGCACTAGAAGAGGACGTGACGTTTCCGGCGACAAATATTTATAGTGATGTGTTCATCGCAAATAGGGTCGGAAGGAAACATCAACGCAAGACGCGAAGGTTCCAGTTTCTCGAAGCATTTTTGGTGTGTTATCCGAGTTGTTAATCTCGTGATTATTTTGTGTATCCTTTTTGTTGTTTAACATTGCATTTCACGTTTGATTCCTTTTGATCAGCTACATAACCAAAAATATGAACTGCCACTCCATACAGGAAGCCTGAACCTAACATGACAAGATAACAGAGGGCTGAAAAGTTAATATCTAAATCATTTCACAGTTAATTTCATTTTACAGATCAATTCATCAATTGTGATCAAAACATGAATTCGTTTTTCACTTTACATACTTTTAATACATTACTGTATATTGCTTTTTATTCCAGCAAGACAATGCATTCAGTTTGAATTAAAAACCTTAAATTGATTGGGAAAGCTATTTAATAGAAAAACACATTTCAGCAAACAAGGATTTAACTCAACCAAATACTTGATTAAAAGAGAGTAGAAAGTATCATTAATAAAATAAATGTGTACATTACAGATTAATAATGGAATGGCCAAGCTAAATGTTCTTGTTCATTGTTTATCTATCTATCTATGTGACTGCACAATCCAATTCTCATTAAAACATGCTATTGCTATTGCTAGTGTCACACCGATATCCACAGATTACATAGAGTGAACCATAAATTGGTATAACCTTTGTTGTGACCATGTCTATCATCATCTCTGGTTACTCACATAAATAACATACAGGATGCAACAAACAAAAGCTATCACAAAACCTAGGACTCGTTTATTCATGAGTACTGTATCTGAGGGGGGAACCTCAGTCGGCACCGAGGGGAGATTGGAGTGGTTTTCAGTGTTGAGACAGGAGCTTCCTGCGTGGGAAGACAGCCAGGGCTAAGAGGTTACATTCAGGGAGGAAGAGGTGGGGAGACAGCCCCTTCGTGCGTGGTCCTCCAGAGCCCTGAGGAGGAAGAGGAAGCAGGCAGGGAGCAAATGACAAGTCACATGGAGTTACTGAACCTGACAAACAAGACCCAAGGCAAATAAAATACTAGTGGAATTACAAAATATGTGATTAAACGTAACCAGAAAAGTGAATTCAAATGTATCGACAACCAAATGTTAAATACAAAAAACTGTCTATTCATTTTCAGTTGATAGGAAATTCCATTCGAACTTTCAGCTGTTTGTAGAATGCTGTGACTAAAGTTGTGCTCACATGGTTACTGTTTCTAGGATTAATAAAAACAACAACAATGGGCCTATTTCACACTTTTTAAAATTCTGTTTCCATCATCTTTTGATTAATGCATTCTTAAAATATTAATTATAGCGATATATGGTTTTGTCAAACCAAAAGTCCAAATCCAATAATATTTGATTTAAAGTGAGAGAACTACAACAATTAGCACACCATACGTTCTACTGTTACAGCAGCCACAGAAGCTCTACAGTAACCATTACCTTAGGCCTGCAATGTACCTGACAGCGTGTGGAAGAAGGAAGTCTTCCAGTGGTATGAGCAGAGGTCATCGAAGACTTTGGGAAATCGTTGTCTCAAACCCTCTATCAGAGATTGTTTGCATTAAACACCGCTTACTGTGGGAAACTAAGCCAAGCCTGCACATTTATTACAAGACAAGAAATGATTCAGAAATAAAAGGACTTCAGTGTGTGAGTGGATGTAAAAAATCACAGTGTGCGTACTCACCGGCAGCATTTGGTGGGCCAATCCACCCATTTAATATTGTGGTGATTCACATGACAGATGAGAAGTTTTGTCAGGTGTTCACCCAATAATTTTTTGAGCACCCTGAGCATTTGCGGCAAGTTTGTGGCAATCTGTCTACTTGTTAACAAGATATTGCTGTTCTCCATAAAGACACACCACTTGAGGGCAGCAAAGAAAACATTTCCGACGCAAAAATAATAATTATTTCATTTATATAGTAACCTTTCAAAATGAACAGAACAAAAAGCCTCATACAAAATGATAAAAAAAGAATCCAAATTCCAAAAAAAAAGATACTATAATACAACATTTAGATTTTCAAATACTTGAAAATCAAGGAGTGAACAGATAAAACAGGTGACAGTAATGTTGAAAGAAAATTAAAGTAACATGCAAAGATTAAGTAAAAACAATAAAAAAAATTCCAGTCAGTGCAAGTCATTTTATAATCATTCATCAAGTCTGAGTCTCTCAAAAAAAAACCTGTGCGGCCCTGATAGCAAACACTGACTATCTTCTCTTTAAAGCTGCTACAACCAAAAGTCTTACGTTTTTCCATTGAAGAGTTATCATAAAGTCCAGATGTTGGTGGTAATGCACCTTAAACAAAAGCATCAAATATTCTTACAATAGGTTAACAGTATCTGACCAAATGCAAAAAGCAAATAGATGCAGTTGGAAACTTCCTGGTTAACCCATTTAAAGCAAGATTCGATTTTTGGTGGGAAAGTTACTGAATTTTGGATTTAGATTAATCGGATGGACGGAAAGGAGGTGGAGGTGACAGATGCAGACATGATGAAGGACAGGAAAGACAGGAAAGGGGTAAAACCGGAAGGTGGTGGTGGTGAAATATAAAGATCACACCAAGGATTCCTCTCATCAGACAGGTTTCTCGGAATGAGAACAACCTGAGATTTTCTTTTTTTTTTAAGTTTAGCATTACCAAACTATAAATCACTACCAAACTATTAAAGTACACACCTAAAAACCCAATTCAAAAACCACACCACATGTTATATCATCATTATTAATGCATTCGTCTTTAATGTCTCTATTGTTCCCACCCCAGTGTAACACAACCTTGCAATTCATGTTTAGGTAAGTAACATCACAGGCCGAGTAGGTCGCACTCGCATCTGGAACAAAAAACAAAAAACAAAATGGAAGTCTGTTCTAGCTGCATCTTCACTTATTGTTTTTTTTTCTCTGTACAAACTCATGTGAGAGCAACGCCTTCTCCCCCCATCTCTGCCTCCAGCATGTTTGTCTCTGTTTGTTTCTCTGAAAACGTGTAAGCTTTCCTACTCCACCAATGGATAAGAATACAGACTTCCTTGGTGAAACTAATGAGTGATAGATATTGAGAATGGACAATCAAAGGCTCCAACTTAACTTAAACCATTTTTTATTTTTTATTTTAGTTACTTTTTAAATGTGAGAAATAATAAGATAACAGATAATAATAATAATAGGGATACCTGTATTTTAGAGTTGACTGTAATAGGTACATTATTTCAGCTGACAACCTGCCTTAAAATTAAAACTTAAAACAAAGCTGTTTCAAGAATTTCTGTAATTATATGAAACACAAAAATGTTAAAAATTCACCTCCCTCACCTTAGTGTACAAGTTTCTGCGTGTTAACGTATTTGTCCAGAGCTTTAAGGAAAATATTGTTTTGTGGTTATACTGTAGAGAAAAGAGGTGAACAAATGTTCACATGTTACACACATGTGGTGGATGTCGTCAAAAAAAGACACTCAACATATTTTCCAAATGAACCTGCGTGCGTGTTGTAACTCAATAGGTAGGCTGTAGTAGATACATTTGTTGTTTGTAAAACATTTTTGTATATTATATCAGTGATTTCTGATTTAATTATTCAGGAACAGATGCAGCTTTTGTCCCTCCTTAGTTTGAGTCCACCATCTTGACATACTACTTCTAACAGGGCCCCATTTTGTGGGAAAAGGTGTCGCATGTGGAGGTGGTAGACCCGGACGGTGATGGTCACCTTTTTACATTTGCAGATTTCTTTCTGTTCCCTTTGTTGTAGTCCGAGTTGTTGTGTCGGTAGCAATAAGTGTGCACACCAGGTGGGTTTGATAAGGGGTCCCTCACACAGCCTCCCATGCAGTCAGTTTCCTGCCTTTTTTTAATCTGCTGTCTGCTCAGGTCCTAAAACATTGAGTCTTTTTTGATATTTAACGTTGTGGAGAGCCAAATTAAGACACTGGAAGACGCCGCCCTTGATGCCTGCTAAAGGACAAATCCCCAAGCCACACCAGGATATACTGGACACCATTTACATCCATTTAAACTGCACCTGTACATATTGTGTATACACACTAGAACATCTGTGCATAAATGCAAAAGATTGATAAAGACAAAAAAACAAACAAAACACTGATGATATCTCTTGAGGCAGTTATGTGCTCTAACCCTCCATTAAAGTAAGTGTTGTGCCCACTCACAGGTAGAGGGGATTTTGTGAAGCGTGAGACACGTGCCCTCCTTCTCTCTCTGTTTTTGGAACTATCTTTGTCGCTTGTGTTGTAATTGGTGTCCTGAAGCCTGGTATGTTTTTACCTTCAGGTATGTTGTTGCGTTCCCTGCTCCTAACCACATAGTACGTGAATTTAGTCTCTAGCCTAAAGCTCTCCCTGGCTACTTCAGGTTCAACGTGAAAAACATGCTCAGTTTTTTATTGAACGAATATCTCGACAATGTCACAGGCGGGAAACCTCCGTGTCTCTTGATACTTAAAATCAAACGAAACACAAATATATCTCACGGTCTTAACCAAACCAAACTAACAACACTAAAGCTTGAGCCAAGCATTGGAGGGATTTAAATGACTGAACTCCAGTTTATCAAGTTAAACCGGCCAGCCAGTGACAGTCTGTGGAGGTTGTGTTACAGGATATTTGCACAATGATTTCAGGACTATTGCAGTGTTAGGGAGGGGTACTTTGCTGTGAGGAGGGGTGAAACCTGTACTACCCATCTTCCTGATTCTGTGGGTTCATCTTCTCAAGAAATGAATTGCAATCATCATCATTGCATCTGTGTGTGAAGGGGATTTCGTCTTTTTGTGTGGGTGCATTCGCACCTTCAAATCAGACCGGATAAGGACTTTACTGAGCTTGGATCGGCAGAAATCGAGACACCGAGATATTGGCGGGCCTCATCGGTCCCAACTCGACTACCGGCAGTAAATGATTCAAGATTCAAGCATTTATTCGTCATATGTACAACAAATCCAGAGCGCAGATGCTGGCGATGAAACTCTTAGGTCTCAGACTCAGCGCTCATAAAAAAAGTAACAAGCAAGGCAATAACCTGCAGAATAAAAAATCCTAACAGGATAAAGAAAATAACATTACAAATAAGATAAGTAAGATATAGAAATACAGTGAATGTAAATAAAATACATTTGCAGTATGTACAATATAAACAGTTAAAGTGACCAGAGGTGCATTACGTGCAGGTAAAGTGACCAATGAATGAACAGTAATGTTTCAGGTGCTGGTGTGACAAGTGGTGTGTTTAAGAGTCTTACGGCCTGGGGGATGGACCTGAGTCTGCTGGTGCGGGCTCGAATGCTGAATTGCAAAGTGCCGCTGACTGCTAACTACCACTGCCAGTGGCAATTCCGTTGGAAATATGTTCAGAACAAGTGAAACAAGTTAGTCCGTCTTTCCAGTATTTGGTTATCATAGTTTCTGAAGGCTGGGGAGACCATGTCTGTCGGTGTCACATGTGTTCCTTTGGTCATTTACCAGTTACATCAGCTGCTTTGGGCCATCTCTTAAAATGCATCCCAACATTTTGAAACTGAAGTTAATTGTATTTTGAAGCTGCTCAACATTCCTTGTCAGTCCAAAAATACAATATAAGTCAAATTATTTCATATTTTGGCTCTGTGCATTCTTATCGGTGGGTGAATGAAATAGGGCAACTCACGCGTTTTTAGGTTTTAGGTGTTAACATCCTGGAGGAGGGGGTCGGGGAGGGGGGCGGATAGGCGTTGCCCACACATGACTTGTACAAAGAGAAAAGGCAAGAAGTGAAGGCAGGACAGACTTCCAGCCCCTCCACTAAGCAGGTGAGTTAACCCACTTTATTGTCTTCGGATCTAAAATGGAGATACACTATTCATTCTTCTAAAAGCTATTATATATACGCTGTATATATAGCGAACAATTTAATGAAACATGAGGTGTTTTCTTATGTAAAAGCAAAATAATTTTTAATGTTTCACTTTCTTAAAATTCTTAGCTAACTGTCTGTGATCTCAATTGGTTGCATTTATCTTGAGGATCTATGATGATAAAAAACTGACTGATCGCTATGGGATACCTGAATACTTTTACTTTTGAAGATCAGGCTTGTTTTTTCACTGTAATTGCAAGGGTTAAATCTTTATGTTTTACATTTTTAGGATTAATTACTTAATCAGTTGACCTTGTTTTGTAGACAATTTAGAGTTTTTCCCCATGTTGGTTTTAACCAGTAAATAAGTTTTCTTTCTTTCTTTCTCTCATTTTATTTTTTCTAAACATTTAAGTAAATAGTGAATGGATTTTGTGCTTGGAAGTTATGATTTCCTACAAACAGAAAATGGAATTCATATTTTTGAGAATGAATTGACACATTTTTGGTTAAAATGTGGAAATATAAACATCGAACATCAAACTCAGTATCAGAAGATTTGCCTAGTTAGATAGCTAGTTGATTATTTGACAAATTAGTCATTGATTTAAATCAAGTAATGAGGATCCAACATTATACAGCACATATTAAAGAGTCTGTATTATTTTATTTTATTAAATTGTGAATTTGATTATTAGTTTTGTTAACTTTATGCCAATCATATACTTTTCCTTGAATACATTATTGAGTTTTATTTTTAAATGTTTTTAATAATGTGGTTTTACTATTAGTTATTTAAAGGGACAGTGCACAGCTATACCAGAGTTAGCTTGACGCAGGTGTGCACATGAGCTCAGGTACGCATGCGCTGGAAAAATCAGGATTGCGTAACGTCAGTTGTGTCACTAAGCACCTTTGTGTACCTGAGCATCGCCCCGGTCGACACACACAAGAGCAGCGCAGCGCCCCCCCTCGACAAACGGGAGCAACGCATGGCACGTACCAAAACTGTCTCCTGGTACTCATCTGCGTAACTTACTAATGAAGTTATGTGCAGCCCTTGCTATAAGCTAATTGACATGTGTAGTACCTGGCCAGGACACAGAGAATATCTACATAATACTGTAGATGAGATAGTTGACACTGATTTTTATGAAACAATGTACCGAGCACCCAATTTTAGAGACAATTCTCAATCTGATAACTCCCTGTGTTGTTTATAACCAGTCAATCAAAATGGGAAAGGACAAGATCCACATCAACATCGTGGTCATTGGCCATGTCGACTCCGGCAAGTCCACCACCACCGGCCACCTCATCTACAAGTGCGGAGGAATCGACAAGAGGACCATCGAGAAGTTTGAGAAGGAAGCCGCTGAGGTTTGTTTGAGTGACATCAATACTGTTGTGTTTCAAAACACAATATAAGGTATTTGTAAGCAAAGATAAGTTTGTATTCATTTATTTAACACCTGCTGGGAAGGCCGCTGCAAAAACAGATAAATGTAATGATATGAAATGATGAAATGTTTCTTCACAGGAAAGGTTGTAAGTGTCAAATGATGAACTTGAAAGTACATTGTTAAACTATCTTCCACTCTATTATAACCCTAACCCTAACCCCTTACTATAAAGTTGTGATTATAGAAGCTTAATCCTGAGATGCAATGCAAAGTAATAACAATTTTGTAATGACAGAAGAGTCAAAAGTAAATATTCAAGTTACCAACATAAAAGACTACATGTTTCGGCAGGAGTAAGGCAATTATATTTCAAATACTACAGCTACCTTAACATATACTTGTATGATTGAAAATACTTAAATTAATGTGGTTCAAACAAAAACCCAGACTGATTACAATAAGCAAACAAACATTGAATTCCATAGATCCTCAAAGCCATCACGTAAACATATTAACTGAATATTGCCTGCTTAATTAGGTTGTCTTGTTATCAATAGATGGGCAAGGGCTCCTTCAAGTACGCCTGGGTGCTGGACAAGCTGAAGGCCGAGCGTGAGCGTGGTATCACCATTGACATCGCTCTGTGGAAGTTTGAGACCAACAGGTACTACGTGACCATCATTGATGCCCCCGGACACAGGGACTTCATCAAGAACATGATCACTGGTACATCTCAGGTAAGGACAGGCATTGGGATCTCTTCCGATTGGTCACCTCACTGTAAACACAAATGTTTAACCACGTTCTCCTTCTTCAGGCTGACTGTGCTGTGCTGATCGTTGCTGCCGGTGTTGGTGAGTTCGAGGCTGGTATTTCCAAGAACGGCCAGACCCGTGAGCACGCCCTCCTGGCCTACACCCTCGGAGTGAAGCAGCTCATTGTTGGAATCAACAAGATGGACTCCACCGAGCCCCCTTACAGCCAAAAGCGTTTTGAGGAGATCACCAAGGAAGTGCAGACCTACATCAAGAAGATCGGCTACAACCCCGCCAGTGTTGCCTTTGTCCCCATCTCTGGATGGCACGGAGACAACATGGTGGAATGCAGCGAAAAGGTGAGGACATTTCTACTTCTATTTATCAGAACATGGTGAAAAAGGAGTGATTTCGGATTTTCTTTTTTTTCGGAAGATGGACTGGTTCAAGGGATGGAAAGTAGACCGCAGGGAGGGTAGTGCCAGTGGAACCACACTGCAGGAGGCTCTGGATGGTATTCTGCCACCTTCCCGACCCACGAAGAAGGCCCTCCGTGTACCACTGCAGGACGTCTACAAAATCAGCGGTATGAAAGAATAAAAAAAAAAAAACAGTATGGTATGAAAGGTGGCAGCAAAGCATATGAGCATATGATACAGGTCCTCCCTTTGCTTTCAGGTATTGGAACTGTACCCGTTGGTCGTGTTGAGACCGGTATCCTGAAGCCTGGCATGGTCGTCACCTTCGCTCCCCCCAACCTGACCACTGAGGTGAAGTCTGTGGAGATGCACCACGAGACTCTGTCTGAAGCTCTCCCGGGTGACAATGTGGGCTTCAACATCAAGAATGTATCCATCAAGGAAATCCGTCGTGGAAACGTGGCTGGCGACAGCAAGAACGACCCACCCATGGCAGTTGCAAACTTCGATGCCCAGGTGAGTGTGCCCAAACAGATAATAAACAGATACATTTGAAAAAAAGAATAAGTGAGAGATGGAACTGGCTTTGCGACAACTCTTTTTTTTTACCAGATAGATAAGCGTACAGAACATAACTGTATAACTACACAAACAAATGTTTAGCTCATAATTACGTGCTTTTCCTCATGCTTACGTCTGAATACGTTATGAAACACACAACCTTATTGTCTGTATGAAAACATTCCCACGATGACGTAATAAGGGTTTGGTGAAGCCAGCTAACCTGTAGGAGTTTCTGAAGGCTCGCACATCATGTCCGAATGCCACAGAGGAAATAAAATCACAATTAGTGACAATGAGCTGCACATGACACACAATTCACAATCAGAGAGGAAACATAGCCTTAAAAATACCAACCTCAGACTCAACCTCAACAGGGAGTTCAGTGAGTGCTCAGAATCACCTCCTAAATGAGCAGATCTGTGCTTTTGTCTGAGTCCACTGTGAAAAGCATTCTGCTTTTATTATCTGTGTAATAACAGTCACAGAGCGCATTGCCCATATTCACCGCAGCTCCCTCCTGGTCTCTCTATTCTCTCGCTCTGCAGGTCATCGTCCTGAACCACCCCGGCCAGATCTTGTTGGGTTACGCTCCCGTGCTGGACTGCCACACAGCTCACATCGCCTGCAAGTTCAGCGAGCTCAAGGAGAAGATCGACCGTCGATCTGGCAAGAAGATTGAGGATAACCCCAAGGGTCTTAAGTCTGGAGATGCCGCCATCGTCACCATGCTGCCTTCAAAACCCATGTGTGTCGAGAGCTTCTCCGAGTATCCCCCACTGGGTGAGTGGTTTTATTCTTGTTGACCTGGACGCAAACTTACTTAACATTTTTGATTTTATGCAACTGAAGAGGAACTCACATGCATCACTGTAATCATCTTATTGACTCCTCTGTCTTTGTCTTTTGTTAATGTCACGCTCTTAGGTCGCTTTGCCGTGCGTGACATGAAGCAGACCGTGGCGGTCGGCGTCATCAAGTCTGTGGAGAGGAAGCTCGCCTCCGGTGGGAAAGTCACCAAGTCTGCACAGAAGGCTGAGAAGAAATGAATTCTCATTCAGGATGTCCCACAAAATCTCATGTCTCAGCAGCAGCAGCGGGGCGCCCCTTCCCTCCTTCTTCCATGCCACCCAGCGCCATCTTCTCTGAAGCAGAGCTCTCTACTCAAGGACTGGCTTATGCTGATCAAAACCCATCGTAAAAGTTTCCGCAGGAAAGGACGGCATGTGCCTTGCAGGAGACACTGTGATCATGATTGAGTTAAAACCAATTAAAAGCTAAAACGTTGCTACATGAAGATGCTTCTTTTGTGTTTCATTAAGTGTTAAAACATGCACACACTGGTGCACATTTCAGTTGGTGATGGATCAGTTTGAAGGGTCAGGGGTAAGGGAAACTTCAGGAACTGAACTACTGAACTATTGCTTGTTAATTAATTAAAATAAACACGCATTTATTTACCTTACACAGGCTCAGTCACTGACAGCGTCAGAACTGAAACCAGCACCCAATTGCACGAGTCGCAGACAAAGTACAAAGAACAGAGTCGTTACTGAAGCAAATAAACTAAAGATGCTCATACAAAGGGTATGGTAAATTAAACAGAACAAATCACTCATAATGAGGATACAAAAATACACACAAAAGGTGTCTTTGAAAAAGAAGGCAAAAAACTCTAAACTAGTTCTGAAGAACTATACTTGAAAAGACCTGATTGCAAAAGGCCACAATTGAGAGCAGAAAGGAGTTTAAGGATGTGGTCAAAGAAGCATTTGATCCAGTTTTAGATGCAGGTGTTAGAGCGACATCTTTCTGCAGTGAAAAAACAAATCTAGTTTCAGATAAAACCAGTCGTCTCAGTGTACTAAACAGTGGTAGAAACTACAATACATGAACTTCTTCAGGCCTCCGTAATGTACACAAATTGTATGTTGTTATTTCCTACAAACAAAAGAACCACATTCAAATTTGTTGAGACAATTGTTTGGCTATTTCTTAGAAATATGACTGAATGACCTTTGACCTATTGTAGAAGATTCTAAATCTGATATTAATATAAGGTCATTATAACTTCTGCCATTATTGTTTGTAACCAGTGAATAAAATGGAGTTTGAGAAGGAAGCCGCTGAGGTTTGTTTGAGTGACATCAATATTGCAGTATTTTATGAAGAATCATGATGTAGTTGTAAGCAAGGGTGTTTCAAGACACTCTGGGGGCCCGAGGCAAAAAAAAAAAAAAAAAAAATTGGGGGGGACATTTCAGGGGGTTTCAGGTTGTCATTGCTGTGGACCAATGTAAAGGGCCATCTTTGGGGGGGCCCTTTAAGCTTTCTAGCTTTTTGCCTAGTTTGCCTGCCCCATTGCAACATATCTGGCTGTAAGCATATATAAATACCTGATGTGGCAGGTACATGCCCCGGCTAGTAGAACATTTCAGGGGGTTTCAGGTTGTCATTGCTGTGGACCAATGTAAAGAGCCATCTTTGGGGGGGCCCTTTAAGCTTTCTAGCTTTTTGCCTAGTTTGCCTGCCCCATTGCAACATATCTGGCTGTAAGCATATATAAATACCTGATGTGGCAGGTACATGCCCCGGCTAGTAGATGCTTACTTGAACTTTTTTTTAAACAGCCGAATAGTGAAGTGCATATAAATGTGAACAAACATAAAATCAAATTCATAGGCAGTGTTGGGAGGGGTTACTTTAAAAGATGAATCCAGCAGAATTAATAGTTGCCTGTTAAAAAATGTATTCAATGACATAATCCAAGTATCACAATATTAAAGTTATGTAAACTGAATACTTTTAGTTACTTTTGGAATACTTCACAAACAGAAAATATCGCCCCGAACCACCACACTCACAGGATAGCCCTGTGATCAAAAGTAAGATTAAAGATTAAAGCAAAGTAACACACCCAAAACATTAGCGAGCCTAGCGATAATACCGTTTGAAAAGAAAGTAGTACACGTTTCAAATACTTACCTTTGCCCTGGGGCCTGAGCTGTGGCGCTGGGCCACCGGAGCTACCTGTCCCCACCCCTGGAAGGGCCGGCCGGCCAGCCGGCTAACAGGCTTTTTTTTTATCTCAGGCACCCCACTGTCTTAACACAGGTGCAGCCACTCGACCTGATTAGTGTCCACAGCCAATCAGTCACTCCATTGCACGATGTTCAGACCAGGCCCTGCACCAGACTCACGTGCTCCCTGCATGTGACTAAGTGCCAACCAAGTGGCAATTTGACTGTTTTAATGTCCCTATTTCAATGTCCCAATCTTAAATGAGTTTTAGTCCATTAAGGACCCCTGGGTCTCATTTGACGGTTTTATGTTGTGCTGTACCATAAAGTGCAAATGTGCCAAAGTGTGCACACAGTAGTATATCCTGTTTTCCCATGGTAAAGTGTAAACCTGCTAAATAATCCCTGTTTTTACAAATTATTTGGGAAGTATGATTAAGTCATCAAGGTTTTGGTATCCTAATTTTATAAAGCTGTTAATTGTAATCAGTTACTCCCAAATCCTGTAGGTCATTCTTTAAAAATGATGTTTCTTGAGAGGTCTGTGGAGGTTCCTTGAAGAAAATCTTCAACCAGTCCAGTTGCCTACTTTGAATCGCTCTTGATGTTTCCTGAGAGGTTTCTGCAGGTTCACATAGTTAATCATTATTATTTCAAATAAATAAATAAATAAAAATAAACCAAGGATAAAGACATCAAACATGAATTACAACTGTTCCGGAAGTTCCCTTACCCCAGACCTGTCAAACTGACATTATATTTTGAAATCCTTTACCAACTGAAATGTGATCTGCTGTGTGCATGTTTGCAGTAAGCCCCACTAATGAAACACAAAAGAAACATTTTCATTTGCACTTCAGATTTTTATTTACTCAATAATGATCACAGTGTCTCCTGCAAGGCACATGCCGTCCTTTCCTGCGGAAACTTTTACGATGGGTTTTGATCAGCATAAGCCAGTCCTTGAGTAGAGAGCTCTGCTTCAGAGAAGATGGCGCTGGGTGGCATGGAAGAAGGAGGGAAGGGGCGCCCCGCTGCTGCTGCTGAGACATGAGATTTTGTGGGACATCCTGAATGAGAATTCATTTCTTCTCAGCCTTCTGTGCAGACTTGGTGACTTTCCCACTGGAAGGGAGCTTCTTCTCCACAGCCTTGATGACGCCGACCGCCACGGTCTGCCTCATGTCACGCACGGCAAAGCGACCTAAGAGCGTGAGATTAACAAAAGACAAAGACAGAGGAGTCAATAAGATGATTAAAGTAATGCATGTGAGTTCTTCTTCAGTTGCACAAAATCAAGTATGTTAAGTAAGTTTGCGTCCTTGAAGACCAGTAGCTAAATATATACAATTTTCATCACAAAGCTGAAACAATCAAGCGGCATAAACTGAATCTTTATGAAAAAACAGCCATGATTAAGATAAATGATCTTCGTTGTTAAGATTCTAACCCATGGATCTCAATGGGTCGTACACCTTAGCTTGAGTCAGCATGACTCATAATGCAAATTGACAGTCATTTCTTAGCCTTTGATCAACCATTATCAGATGCTTACTACCATTACCATTAGCAAAAACGAAAACGTATTTAGGTAAGTGTAAGTGTTGTTGTATCAAATGGGAAACCACTCACCCAGTGGGGGATACTCGGAGAAGCTCTCAACACACATGGGTTTTCCAGGCACCATGATGACGATGGCGGCATCTCCAGACTTAAGACCCTTGGGGTTATCCTCAATCTTCTTGCCAGATCGACGGTCGATCTTCTCCTTGAGCTCGCTGAACTTGCAGGCGATGTGAGCTGTGTGGCAGTCCAGCACGGGAGTGTAACCCTGTGAGATCTGGCCCGGGTGGTTCAGGACGATGACCTGCAGAGCGAGAGAATAGAGAGACCAGGAGGGAGCTGCGGTGAATATGGGCAATGCGCTCTGTGACTGTTATTACACAGATAATAAAAGCAGAATGCAGGTTGTCGGCTTTCACAGTGGACTCAGACAAAAGCACAGATCTGCTCATTTAGGAGGTGATTCTGAGCACTCACTGAACTCCCTGTTGAGGTTGAGTCTGAGGTTGGTATTTTTAAGGCTATGTTTCCTCTCTGATTGTGAATTGTGTGTCATGTGCAGCTCATTGTCACTAATTGTGATTTTATTTCCTCTGTGGCATTCGGACATGATGTGCGAGCCTTCAGAAACTCCTACAGGTTAGCTGGCTTCACCAAACCCTTATTACGTCATCGTGGGAATGTTTTCATACTGCAAACACCCATGTTGTTTTTGCGGACTAAAACTGCTTTTAATAATGACTAAATCTATCATTACAATTTACTACATATGACGTGAAAACCAAACTTTTCTGTTGGAGTGTCTCCTTTATGTCTTTACCGGGGGGGGGGTACTGTAGTGTCCCATGCTGCTCCCTCGGGAGCGGAGTAATTCCCTATTTTACTGTCCTCATTTCCTGTAACGTCTCTACAGTTTACTATTAAAAAATACACATTTTCAAGCATGTGCAGTTGGAACAATTTATATTTTTTCCTTGTTCATGCTCAACTGGATACTATTATATTTCAAATAAATTTGAATAGGGGGCTGCTGTATGAGTTTATTTAACACAAGAATAATGAATCTATGTTGTGATCTGAAAAAGGCTCCATCAAAACCAATACCTACTGCTATACCAATGTATACCTCATGTAAAATAAAAAAATATGAGCACATTTATTATATTAATACAAAAGATGAACATAAAATAAAGCAATGTGTTTGTCCTGATGACTGCCGTCCTAATTTAACTTACTTGAGCGGTAAAGTTATCGGCTGCCATGGGTGGGTTGTTCTTGCTTTCGCCAGCCACGTTTCCACGACGGATTTCCTTGATGGACACGTTCTTGATGTTGAAGCCCACATTGTCACCCGGGAGAGCTTCAGACAGAGACTCGTGGTGCATTTCCACAGACTTCACCTCAGTGCTCAGGTTGGAGGGAGCGAAGGTGACGACCATGCCAGGCTTCAGGGTACCGGTTTCAACACGACCAACGGGTACAGTTCCAATACCTGATGGAGATTAGGACATGTGTTTCTCCTACACTCCAATGAATGATCTACCCTAGGAATTTCCTTTACACCAGGTTCTCGACATAGAGCAACAGATCTAATTAGGTTTTGATGTGCTTAGGTGCGTGAAAGGAGATTATTATTATGGAAATAACAACTGCATGTGCATGTGCATGTAGGGGACAATTAAAGTGTGTTCTTCTTCTTCTTCTTCTGTTTAAATATACATATTGTTTAGTCATAGAGATCACAATAAGACACCAAAAAAATCAATGTTTCCTGTTTCGATAATTCCTGGTCATAGTCTGGTCTTCTAATTAATGCCAGTGGCAGTCTGAGACCATGAGACCTGAGCCAAATTTCACGTGTTCTGATGTTATTATAAAAAGTAATATTATGTGATGGGATGTATGGTGAGTTAAGGTTAAAGCTGTTCCAATTTAACTCTGACAGTAGCACTTGAATGTACTCACCACCGATTTTGTAGACATCCTGCAGGGGCAGACGGAGGGCCTTGTCGGTGGGGCGGGAAGGTGGCAGGATAGCATCCAGAGCCTCCAGCAGTGTGGTTCCACTGGCATTACCCTCCTTGCGCTCTACTTTCCATCCCTTGTACCAGCCCATCTACAGGAGAATTAAAAATGGCCATAAATTAGTTGTTGCTCACCACCTGGTGAAGAGGTAACCTTTCGCCTTTTCAACCACCTCACCTTTTCGCTGGCCTCCAGCATGTTGTCTCCGTGCCATCCAGAGATGGGGACAAAGGCAACAGTGGCGGGGTTGTAGCCGATCTTCTTGATGTAGGTCTGCACTTCCTTGGTGATCTCCTCAAAACGCTTTTGGCTGTAAGGGGGCACGGTGGAGTCCATCTTGTTGACTCCAATGATGAGCTGCTTCACTCCGAGGGTGTAGGCCAGGAGGGCGTGCTCACGGGTCTGGCCGTTCTTGGAAATACCAGCCTCAAACTCACCAACACCGGCAGCAACGATCAGCACAGCACAGTCAGCCTGAAGAAGGAGAACGTGGTTAAACATTTGTGTTTACAGTGAGATGACCAATCAGAAGAGATCCCAATGCCTGTCCTTACCTGAGATGTACCAGTGATCATGTTCTTGATGAAGTCCCTGTGTCCAGGGGCATCAATGATGGTCACGTAGTACCTGCCGGTCTCAAACTTCCACAGAGCGATGTCAATGGTGATACCACGCTCACGCTCGGCCTTCAGTTTGTCCAGCACCCAGGCGTACTTGAAGGAGCCCTTGCCCATCTATTGACATCAAACCAAAAAAAAAATTAGCACATGGGATTTTTTTTTATATATAATCTGTATTGTCTGTGAGGGTTCTCAGTCATCCAGGTCATGGTAATATCAAGAGCGGTTCAAAGTAGGCAACAGTACTGGTGAAAATCTTCAACGAGTCGAGCTAAAGAATTAACTTCCAATTCTAATACCAGCTTGCCTTTTACTTTCCAAAATAATTTAAATGTACTATAAAAAAAAGTTTGTCTAAAAGTAGTATTCCATAGTTATTCAAATGTAATAGCCTCAATCTAGTCAGCGTAAATATATAGTCAATTTTGTTGGTTACTCGAATACCTAAGAGAAGACTTTTCATCTCCAGATCTAGCTTCTATAATCTGTAATTTATATGTCATATATAGTTTGTATATATACTGTATATATATATATATATTGAAATATTTAAATTCAATATTTGTCAATGTTTAGAATCTCACCTTTCAAATTTAATATGACTAAATTTTTCTGTTTTAATAGCAGCCTCTCCTTTATGTAGGATTTCCATAGCAGGTGTTACAGTGACAGGGAAATGTATACAAACTTATATATTCTTACACAATATGAGGAATTTACCTTATATTGTGCTTTGAAACACTACAGTATTGATGTCAATCAAACAAACCTCGGCGGCTTCCTTCTCAAACTTCTCGATGGTCCTCTTCTCGATTCCTCCGCACTTGTAGATGAGGTGGCCGGTGGTGGTGGACTTGCCGGAGTCGACATGGCCAATGACCACGATGTTGATGTGGATCTTTTCCTTTCCCATTTTGATTGACTGGTTATAAACAACACGGGGAGAAGTTAAAATGACTATAAAGGAACACCAGATTCAGAATTGTCTTCAAAAGGTCAAAGGTCAAAGGTCATATTTCTAAGAAATAGCCAAACAGTTCTCAGTCCTTAGTTCCATCTCAAAAAGAAAAACATATATTATTATTTTGTTGTGAAAAAACAGTGAATCAATCAAGAAAACAATCATCAGATTATTCATTCTTATAAGTATGTCAATACAAGAATAAATAGATTATAACTTGCAGTCCTGAATCAATCGACATGTAAACTATTTTCATGTTGCAATGTGGAGCTAATTTTCAATTTTCTTTTTTTCTGGTTTTATCTGAAACGGGATTCGTTTTTTTCTCTGCCTCTAGATGTCGCGCTCAGCATTCAAAAGCAGAGCAAATGCTTCTTTGGCCACATCCTTCTCCTCCCTTCTGCTCTGAAGTATGGACTTTTGCAATCATGTCTTGTCAAGTTAAGTTCAGCAGAAAGGGAGAGATTGAAGAAAAAAAATCAAACAGTCAATCAAATCACAGTTGGGTTCTCCTGTCGGTGTGTGAGAAATTTAAATTTCTTTTTATCGCAGCATACTGTAATTGTGGGCATGCGAGGTGGCTAGCAACTAGTTAGCATACACAGGCTCATACACTGACTACACTTAAGAGTTGGATCATGTGTGTGTGATTTAAGGGCACCAATAGGCTATAATAAATATTGAAAAAGTGTCTTTCCGTTTGTTTGCTGTTGTAAAATTCATTTTATTGTAAGTTTTCACTCTCGACTTAGTTACCCTGAGGACTGTATATGACAAAAAAAAAGAGTTGTCTAACCAGTTCAGACAGTAATTGTGTCATTACGTGACGTAAGACAATTAGGGCGAGGCATGGTAAAACTAAAGGAGAGACTTTTTTTCATTTTGCAATTCGAGAAAAAGTCAAACTTTTAAGATTAGTGTTGAGCTTTTGAGAATATGTCATACGAATGTTACTTCCTTTCAGTGCATCACCACAATGTGTTTCCCTAATCCGCGCGAGGACCTTTGAGAGAATGTGCTGAAAATGGCCTATTTGGACCAAATAATCGTATTAACGTTATTCTCTTAGTGACCCTCTGATGTAGTATGAATGAATTCTCAACTATTTGACATTTTAAAGTTATTTTTGAAATGCAAAAACAAGCCCATCTTCCTCCTCTCCCTTTTTCCCAAAGCCTGGTCTGACTACTCTTCCGTATTACAGGGACTGAAGAATAGCAATCCAAGACTCTTGGCAGTAGAAAAATGTCTTTGTTATTTGTTACATGATACATGATGTTTTTACTTTTGTCCTTCTGAAAATAACGTTCTGATATTTCATCTATTCATTCATTTTAAATGTCTTTTTTTAAGCAGTTAATTTCAGAAATATTGGTTTTATCTTACAGTAACAGTGTATTTAAAGAAGAAGAAATGAAAAACATATCATATAATTAAGCCTATTAAGAAAAGAAACAGCCCGCAACCACGCTGTATGGTTTCATAGGGAGTGACTAAAATGCTAAAACATGCTGCGCTTGGTACGCCATTACTTCCGACCTTCAAACTGAATTTTTTTGACCAAGTTTGTCTACAGATTAACTGAATATAAAATAAAAACCTACATTATAGATTTTATTTAAAAGTGATCGGCTATTAAGTAGTTCAATATGTAAAGTATATATACAGCACTTCAATATACTCTATATACTATAAAATAATGAATTCTGTATTTTCAAGTCACATCTGAAGATATCTGACTTGAAATGATATCTGAAGATATTTAACTCACCTGCTGATGGAGGTAATTAATGTCGACTCTGTCTGTTCCTTCACCAATTGCTTTATATCTCTTTCAGAAAGTCATGTGAGACAACGCCTGCTCCTCGTCTCCTCCTCCAGGATATTGGTCTGCTCTTGACAGATTTCACACCTCAAGATTCCACCCTATGGAAAATGTTACTAGCTGTTGCTGAAAGTGGGAAAAAAAGGGAAATTGGGAGTGGATTGCTTCATCATAACTTTCACTCCATGCTAAAAAAAATTGGCAATAATAGATATTACTTGACAATAGTAAGAGATTTTGAGTTGAAAAATAGAGTTGATTTCCAAAGCGGCTGATGTGGCAGGTACATGCCCCGGCAAGATAAGGCCTTTGTTGTTTACTTGAACTTTTCAAGCCAACAAGGCGGTTGGCGAAGTGTTGCCAAATTCTGTCACACACACACAATCCACATTCATATTGATAGGGCACACCTTGAAAATGGTGAAAACTCACCCGTCCTACCTGTTTAGCAGAGTGACTCCCTTGGTACAACTTTTCAAATGGGTTATGCAGGCTCACTAAGTTCATCATTCAGCATTTTCCAGATCTGCTTAAAATGTGCCTAAAAGCAGGGATTTATTCATATTCAGTTTCTCCAGCTGTGTATCACAATAATTAGTAATATATCATAATCAATCAACATGACCTGAAACTTGATGTGCACAAGAAAATGCATGAGTTTAATGGATAGAAAATCAAATAGTTTCCCTTACTCCTGGACCTTCAAAGGGATAATATATATATTGAAATCTCTCACCAACTGAAATGTGAACTGCTGCGGCATGTTTGAAACGTTTTACCACTAACACTTAATGAAACACAACAGAAGAATCTTCATGTAGCAACGTTTTAGTTTTTAATTGGTTTTAACTCAATCATGATCACAGTGTCTCCTGCAAGGCACATGCCGTCCTTTCCTGCGGAAACTTTTACGATGGGTTTTGATCAGCATAAGCCAGTCCTTGAGTAGAGAGCTCTGCTTCAGAGAAGATGGCGCTGGGTGGCATGGAAGAAGGAGGGAAGGGGCGCCCCGCTGCTGCTGCTGAGACATGAGATTTTGTGGGACATCCGGAATGAGAATTCATTTCTTCTTCTCGGCCTTCTGTGCAGACTTGGTGACTTTCCCACCGGAGGCGAGCTTCTTCTCCACAGACTTGATGACGCCGACCGCCACGGTCTGCCTCATGTCACGCACGGCAAAGCGACCTAAGATCAGGACATTAACAACAGGGAGATATGAGTCAGTGAGATGCTTAACGTAATGCATGTGAGCTCATGTTCAGTTCTATGAAATGAAGTATGAGGAGTAAGTAATGTGTCTTCTCATCACAAAGCCAAAACAATCAAGGTTTCGACTACATCTTTCTTAAAAATTCGCCATGATGAGATAAAGTTTCCCAGCTGATAAGATTCTGAACCACGAATCTACAACTTTAGCTTGAGTTGGCATGACCCACAATGCGAACGGGCTGATAATTCATTACCATTATGAAACACTAAATATAATTGGTATTTGTATTAAATGTGAAACCACTCACCCAGAGGGGGATACTGGGAGAAGCTCTCAACACACATGGGTTTTCCAGGCACCATGGTGATGATGGCGGCATCTCCAGACTTAAGAGCCTTGGGGTTATCCTCAAGCTTCTTGCCAGACCGACGGTCGATCTTCTCCTTGAGCTCGCTGAACTTGCAGGCGATGTGAGCTGTGTGGCAGTCCAGCACGGGAGCGTAACCCTGTGAGATCTGGCCCGGGTGGTTCAGGATGATGACCTGCAGAGGGAGAGAAAATAGTTACAAGGAGGAAGCTGCAGTGAATATGGGCAATGCTCTCTGTGACTGTTATTACACAGATAATAAAAGCAGAATGCAGGTTGTCGTCTTTCACAGTGGACTCAGGCATCTGAGTTTTTCTCGAAGGGTGTAGCTTGTTTTAAGATGTGGTGGAGAGATCTAGAAATGTGTGACTTCCCTGGTGAGCTGCAGTTTCCTCTGCTGCTCCCTAGGGACCGGGGTAATTCCCTATTTTACTGTCATCAGTTCCGTAACGCCTCTACAGTACTATTAAAAAATACACATTTTAAAGCATTTCGGGTGGAACATTACATTTTTTTTTTTTTTGTCAAACTATTGTTTCCCTTTTCATGCTCAAGTGGATACTAATATATTTCAAATACATTTGAATAGGGGGCTGCCTAATGAATTAATTTATTGGATTAAATTGTGATCGTTTTCTCACTACTGTAATGAAAGGGAAAAAGTTATTTTTATAAACACAGGAATAATGAAGCTCTGTTTTGAAAAAAGAAAAGGCTCCATCAAAACCAATAATGCAGTAAGGCATTTCTGGTTTCTTTATATACCTCATGTATAATACATCAATAAAAATATGAGCATATTTATTATCTAAATACAAAAGATGAACATAAAATAAAGCAATGTGTTTGTCCTGATGACTGCCGTCCTAATTGAACTTACTTGAGCGGTAAAGTTATCGGCTGCCATGGGTGGGTCGTTCTTGCTGTCGCCAGCCACGTTTCCACGACGGATTTCCTTGACGGACACGTTCTTGATGTTGAAGCCCACATTGTCACCCGGGAGAGCTTCAGGCAGAGTCTCGTGGTGCATCTCCACAGACTTCACCTCAGTGGTCAGGTTGGGGGGAGCGAAGGTGACGACCATGCCAGGCTTCAGGATACCGGTCTCAACACGACCAACGGGTACAGTTCCAATACCTGAAAAGGCAAAAGGAGGACGTGTGTTTATCCTACACTCAAAATAACAGTATATTTTGAATAATTGTTGGCCAAAGACAATGAATTGTCATTTGTTCTTAAACACACGCTTTTCAGGAGGATTGAAGCAGAAAGTAGCTCAGAAAACAGGCAATATATACACATATAGTGCATATTTTCCAGCTTCCTACTCGCGGTCCAAGGACATGCAAGTTAATTTGGTTAATAGGTGACTCTAAATTGTCTGTAGGTGTGACTGTAAGAGTGAATGGTTGTCTCTCTCTATGTGTCAGCCCTGCGATAAACTGGCAGCTTGTCCAGGGAGTATTGGGCATGTTTTACTTTGTGCTGCTGTGCCTTTAGGTCACCCTGATTGTAGTCTTTAATATTTGAGAGACAGAAGTACCCCCTTCAATTATCTAGATGTATGGCCCTTGAGGAGACATTTTACAAGGTGACATTAACAGGTCATCATTTGTCACAACTTACCGCCAATCTTGTAGACGTCCTGCAGGGGCAGACGCAGGGCCTTGTCCGTTGGACGGCTGGGGGGCAGGATGGAATCCAGAGCCTCCAGCAGGGTAACACCACTGGCACCGCCCTCTTTACGCTCAACCTTCCATCCCTTGAACCAGGCCATCTAAAACAAGGATGGACATGAGGGAAGAGGAGATGAATTGATGATTATAAACCGAAAGAAAATCGAAGAAATATCGATTCAACACATCTGAATATAAATAACAAACTTTTATGCTTGTCACAGATGTGTAATGAACTAAATAATCTTATCTGAGGAAACATGTGAGTATGAGTCCACCTATTTTACAGTGCCCCGTAATGTATGCTGACAGGTCATAGGTCCCTTACCTTGTCACTGGCCTCCAGCATGTTGTCTCCGTGCCATCCAGAGATGGGGACAAAGGCAACAGTGGCGGGGTTGTAGCCGATCTTCTTAATGTAGGTGCTCACTTCCTTGGTGATCTCCTCAAAACGCTTTTGGCTGTAAGGGGGCTCGGTGGAGTCCATCTTGTTGATTCCAACGATGAGCTGCTTCACTCCGAGGGTGTAGGCCAGGAGGGCGTGCTCACGGGTCTGGCCGTTCTTGGAAATACCAGCCTCAAACTCACCAACACCAGCAGCAACGATCAGCACAGCGCAGTCCGCCTGAGGAGAACATGGTTAAACATCTGTGTTTGCAATGAGGTGTCCGATCTGCTCCGAAAAGATCCCAATGCCTGTCCTTACCTGAGATGTACCGGTGATCATGTTCTTGATGAAGTCCCTGTGTCCTGGGGCATCAATGATGGTCACGTAGTACCTGCCGGTCTCAAACTTCCACAGAGCGATGTCAATGGTGATACCACGCTCACGCTCGGCCTTCAGTTTGTCCAGCACCCAGGCGTACTTGAAGGAGCCCTTGCCCATCTATTGTGGTGTGAGCCGGTACAAATATAGAAAGAAAATCAAAGGTAAATGTATTAAACCTCCATAAAGATTAGCCATATAAAATCTTCCAACCCAATTTTAAGATATGACTTAAATGTAATTCTTTGACATGGGTCATTATTGACAAATAACTGTAGCCTATGTAAGTTTTAAAGTTTTATTTTAAATAAGACTTTAGAATTTAAAATATTTGATTGCGCTGTGACTAAAATGTATTTTGTATTGTGTGTGAGTCAAATATTCAGTGGAGAATGATTTATAAAAAGTTAATCCTCTCATTGGAATAATTGGAATCGGACAACACCAAGCAAATA
The DNA here is from genome assembly GCA_016785305.1 of Colistium nudipinnis. Classification (NCBI taxonomy): domain Eukaryota; kingdom Metazoa; phylum Chordata; class Actinopteri; order Pleuronectiformes; family Rhombosoleidae; genus Colistium; species Colistium nudipinnis. The sequence continues at coordinate 300,764 of JAFBJU010000566.1, read as the reverse complement.
TTTGCTATTTCTTCTCAAAGCAATTCCTAATCAATTAATTAATTTCCTCAGCTCTATTGTAGTCTATTATTCAAGATCATTAAGGTGAATAGTGGTCATAGATGCGTGGCATATTAATTTTCGTGTGGCTTATTTTCCCCTTTGTAACACCATGACACTTCAGTTTAGTATTTTGCTTTAACAGGAATGTCCTTGTTGTTTCACCAGTGGGGACAGTGCAGGGTTATACCAGTAGGGGGCAGCATAGACCGTCTAATATCAGGAAGCATGTACAACCACCACGCCCGGTCCTCGACATTCATGATGACAAGATGCCATATGCATTGACAATCTGATACACAACTTAAATATATGCCCCATATAACGAACCTCGGCGGCTTCCTTCTCAAACTTCTCGATGGTCCTCTTGTCGATTCCTCCGCACTTGTAGATGAGGTGGCCGGTGGTGGTGGACTTGCCGGAGTCGACATGGCCAATGACCACGATGTTGATGTGGATCTTTTCCTTTCCCATTTTGATTTACTGGTTATAAACAACATGGGGAGACGTTATGTTGCCTTAAATAGTACATATTCCATCTAAATGTGTCTTTCGCGGACAGCATTAATATAAGACGTTAGGGGGACACTGGCCACGTAATAAATCACATTAATTGGCCCCACTGTGATAGTTACGTTAATTTAAGAACAAGTGATTCGCGGTCCGGACGCGAACAGCAAACAAAGCTTTGCGTTCAGGTCGGATCGTCCAACCAATAATTACGAGCCACCCCGTGTGGAGCAATCCGATAACTGTAGCCTACGACTTTTAATTTCAGGCTGGACAATGGGAGAAATTCTACTATCACCGTTATATCCGACATATATATGCGTTTTAAACTCTCAGCGAAAGGACTGCTTCAGCACAATCGATAACGGTTGCGGAGAAATGTGACAACTTTAACGTATAACAAACGGTATGAGTCGGTTACTTGTCTAACTGCGTGTGTTACAACGGCAGCCAATAAGCCGTTAACTAAACCACTTCGGTCACCTCCAATTATACGATCAGGACAATGAGGACTCCAGTTAGTGGTGTCCTTTATTTCTTTGGCGCTGCGTGAAAGCACCATTTTATTCTTTCTATAGCGGTGTATTGAATATTAATTTTCCTCTCGGGTTTATCCCACTTCGTGGGGACACGCCGGGCAGACTAGTTAGAGACATGTCAACCCAGCATTTCCGATGCGCGTGCACCATGCCGGAAAGCGACACTGAGCTTGTCACGCAGCACGTGGTCAGTGCCGGCTCTTTTGCATCCTCCATGTTGCGCAGATCCGCCATGTTACCGACGGAGGGCGGCGCGCACCCTCCACCCACAATACAGCAGCACTTGGGTGGAAGGGTGCGCGTTCACGCGCTTAGAAATGACCATGACTGGCAGAAAGAAAAGCCAGGCTTCTCAGTTATTGTCATGTTCAAGGAAACAGCTTCCACTTTCTCAAAGGCCAGGAGTAATAAGACAAAGCCGAATAGATTCCTACATCCCATGTTTGAATGACAAACGAGGGTGAGCTTGCATGTTTTTACCTTTATAGTGCAAGCTAAATATCTAGAATAACCAAGCAGCACCAGGTCTATATTCTAGTCTGTTTTCTTTCTTAGTCAAGGTCAAATGAGGCAATTTCTAAAGGCCCTCTCCTAAATACCTCATCTGTGTAAACATGCATTTTTAGCTGTAGTAACTTGGGAGGAAAATTCACACCAACCTGTGCCCGACAAACAAGATGTTCCCTGATTTGGAGCGGAGGGAAAAAAGGACAGAATGTGATCCGTTCTGGGTTTTTATACGGAACCAGAGGAGGGAGGGCTGTGCATGCCGTGTTGCTGTCAGACTAAAAAAAATAGGGGTGCTATTGGCTGGGACTGCATAACTCCTATCGAGGCGATTGGATGGCAAGTGCATCAGCAGGCCCATGGCATGGTCACAAACAGCTGCAACTCAGAACAGGCTCCCTGTGCGTCAGCTCAGACCTACACTCAAGTGAGGCATTGAAGGATCAAGACAGGCCAATTTCCATTTTTTCAAAGACATTTATTTTTATTAGTTACCAGCAGCTTTCTTTCCAATCGTTGTGGCATTAAGATACAGTTCTAAACCATTTTCAACTTAAACTTAACAGAGAAGAGGCATCGTCATGTGATTCGGGTAAGTGACAATGCCAAGTTTTTTTGCCCGGTTTTTTCCTGCGAAAACTTTTGCGATGGGTTTTAATCAGCATAAGCCAGTCCTTTAGTAGAGAGCTATGCCTCAGAGAAGATGTTGCAGGGTGGGGGGAAGATGGAGAGGGAGTGGCCCGCTGGTGCCGGCACATATCTTGTTGCTGGATGTCCTGCACGACCATTCATTTCTTCTTCTGGGCCTTCTCTGCAGCCTTGGTTGTCTTTCCGGAAATATCCTTGGTATCAACAGCCTTGATGACACCGACAGCCACGGTCTGCCTCATGTCACGCACGGCAAAACGACCTGCAATAGAAGAGGGGCCCATAATTAACACATTGCATGTTGGTGGTGTTTCAACAAATCGCACTTACATTTGTTTATTATGTGCATGAACTATTTGACTGCAAAACATACCAAGGGGGGCATAGCTGGAGAAGGGCTCCACAACCATGGGCTTCTGTGGAATGAGTTTAACAATGGCAGCATCTCCAGACTTGACAAACTTGGGGTGGTCCTCAAGCTTCTTGCCAGAACGACGGTCGATCTTTTCAATGAGCTCCTTGAACTTGCAGGCAATGTGAGCAGTGTGGCAATCCAGCACAGGGGCGTAACCCTCGCTGATCTGACCAGGGTGGTTCAGGATGATGACCTGTGGAAATCATTTGAAACGATTAGACTGCTGAACATAAACACTTCGATGTTAATCATTTCAACTTTAAATTGCAAACCTGGGCATTGAAACTAGAAGCAGCCTTGGGTGGGTCGTTCTTGCTGTCTCCAGCCACGTATCCACGACGGATTTCCTTGACGGACACGTTCTTGATGTTGAAACCAACATTGTCACCTGGGACAGCCTCAGGCAGAGACTCGTGGTGCATCTCCACGGACTTCACCTCAGTGGTCAGGTTGGGGGGAGCGAAAGTGACGAGCATACCAGGCTTCAGTAGACCGGTCTCAACACGACCAACGGGTACTGTTCCAATACCTGATAAGGCAGAAGGATAACATGTAACATATGCTTTTGCTGCCACCTCTCATTCCATACTGACCTTTTTAAAGAAGTTTCTTTCTTACCGCCGATTTTGTAGACATCCTGCAGGGGCAGACGGAGGGCCTTGTCGGTGGGGCGGGAAGGTGGCAGGATAGCATCCAGAGCCTCCAGCAGTGTGGTTCCACTGCCATTACCCTCCTTGCGCTCTACTTTCCATCCCTTGTACCAGCCCATCTACAGGAGAATTAAAAACGGCCATAGATTAGTTGTTGCTCACCATCTGGTGAAGAGGTAACCTTTTGACTTTTCAACCACCTCACCTTTTCGCTGGCCTCCAGCATGTTGTCTCCGTGCCATCCAGAGATGGGGACAAAGGCAACACTGGCGGGGTTGTAGCCGATCTTCTTGATGTAGGTCTGCACTTCCTTGGTGATCTCCTCAAAACGCTTTTGGCTGTAAGGGGGCTCGGTGGAGTCCATCTTGTTGACTCCAACGATGAGCTGCTTCACACCGAGGGTGAAAGCCAGCAGGGCGTGCTCACGGGTCTGGCCGTTCTTGGAAATACCAGCCTCAAACTCACCAGTACCGGCAGCAACGATCAGCACAGCACAGTCAGCCTGAAGAAGGAGAACGTGGTTAAACATTTGTGTTTACAGTGAGATGACCAATCAGAAGAGATCCCAATGCCTGTCCTTACCTGAGATGTACCAGTGATCATGTTCTTGATGAAGTCCCTGTGTCCAGGGGCATCAATGATGGTCACGTAGTACCTGCCGGTCTCAAACTTCCACAGAGCGATGTCAATGGTGATACCACGCTCACGCTCGGCCTTCAGTTTGTCCAGCACCCAGGCGTACTTGAAGGAGCCCTTGCCCATCTATTGATAACAAGACAACAAATTAACAAATAGCGAGAGGGATACAGATATGATTTTTTAAATTTTATAATCCTTTGTCACATCAATTCCCTATTCAAGGAGATATCATACAGATATAGATAGATCATACAGAGATAGATCATACAGATGATCATTTCAATCTGGTCATGCTTACTTTACAATGACTAATTACTCTGCCCAAACTTAAGTTTCTTTAGCCCTTGGGGTTGAGAAAGTCTGACTAACTATTGACTTTGGTGAAATCCACGCCCTGGGGCCTAGGCTGAGAGTGGTGCACTGTCAGCGTAGCCCACGTTAGGCCCCACCCAACGTGCGCGTTCACGGAGCGCAACAGCCTTGCGCCGGGCAGTGCTCAGCTCAGGCACGCCGATTCCGCCATCTTTGTCTCAATTGTAACGGTCGCAGAAATCGAAAAAGAAAAGAAAAAAAACTAAAACTCACCTCCGCGGCTTCTTTCTCAAACTTCTCGATGGTCCTCTTGTCGATTCCTCCGCACTTGTAGATCAGATGGCCGGTGGAGGTGGACTTGCCAGAGTCCACATGGCCAATGACCACGATGTTGATGTGGATCTTTTCCTTTCCCATTGTTGTAGTTTCTAAATAATTAGGCAAAAAATTAATAAACGAACATTTTTGGCTTCATTAAATCACAATCAAGATCGTATCGCCCTGTTGCGGGGGAGGGGAGGGTATACTTGTATAACACTGCAATTGTTGTTTAGTTAAACACCGAAGCCGTAATTTTTAATGTGCCACTTTTAAATGTGACGAGGTACCCCCACATTCGATTAAAGGATGCCGTTATCGCCTTAATCTTTCGCAACGGCACAGAATGCGCCGATCACAGGCAACGGCTGTTACTAGGCCTCACTCGGCCACAGGCCAGCCGAGACACGTGTTCCTCCATGGGCCACGTCGTGTAAAGTTACAAAGCTCGCCAAATATGCCGCAGCTATCCTGTCCAAGCGCCCCAAGCCTGTCACTGGGCACGACGACCAGTTGTTTCACGGAGGGGAGTAGGAAGAAAATTCTATTCCAGCATCCAGGGCTCTGCTTTCAGTGTACCCTTCTTTGTTCCTTTCCCTCTCATCCCCCCTCTCCTCGTCCATTAGCCGCTTGTTTTTTTAAGACACGCTTGTCAAAACCGAAATGAGGGCACCAAAAAGCGTGGACAAACATCACATTTTACGACCGCAGGCGACAGCCTTAACTTCGATGGCTGATTCGCTCGAACACACACATCCACGGGTTAGTGTTTCGTTACATAACCGAAACGGCAAAGTTTCAAATTAAATAAAAAGTCACGCTCTTACGAAATCGACCAATTTATACATGCAACAGTTGCAGGCCTGGCCTGCGTCCTTTAACCGGCTTGTGAAGAAAAAGCTTAACTTACCGGTGTTTCTTGGTCTTCACCAAAGCTGCTGCCCCTAGCCAGGTAACAGAAAGAGGAAGAGAAGGGTAGCACTGGGGGGTTTTATACTGAAGGGGAGGCGGCCTCATTTCCCGTCGCCCTCTCTGGTAGAAAGTCTGCAAATCACACGCATTCCTGCAAAAAACGTCAGCACGCCACCGGATGAAGACATGACATGAGAGACAGACGTTACAGAGAAACTTTAATGTGATGATGATGATGATGATCCATCTCAGAACTAGTGAGGCGGTTATTTGGCCGATTTCTGCGCCGAATACACCGAGTAGTATTGATATGGCGCTTCATGGAAACATCGCCAAATTAGTTGGTCGCACATTTCCCCACTGTGGGACAATAAAGGATGATCTTGTCTTAGTTACTGGCCTTCTACTAGGAAACGTTAATAAAATAAACAAACATTCCTTTAAGTACAACACAACAATGAAACAAATAACATGAAAAACAAAAATAACCATACAGGATTGGTGTTACAATACAATAGCAACTGCAGCAAATTTACTTACGACAAAAGCTAAAAAATGAATGTAGACATAACATTCACAACAACATCCACAAAATACATTTTAAATACACTCACACAACTTCCTTTGGTCTGGAGGACTATTAGTATTTGTTTAATCAAGAAAAAATCACTCAGCTCCAATTAAATGTTCAAATAAGACCCATTTCAGCCTGGAGGTGTGTTTCTACCATGAAGTTTCAAATCTAAAGGTTATGTCATTCACATGCAAGACCACAACAGGACAAAGCACTTAGCTCATCCCTAAGACCCCCAGCCACTAACGACTTGTCAGCTTGACACGATTATTTTAATCTGTAAAAGATTTACATTCAAACAGATGCCAGATCCTGAGAAGATGAACTCAAGCTGTTTTTGAGATACCTTATCAGCCAGGCATTTGAATTTCAGCAGAGACATTTACAAGTGTTTGAACTAATTAAATGTGACTATTTAGGGTGGCGTGTATCATCTCTGTCAGCTGGTTTACTACCTGGCAAAAATCTACTCTTAGTCCTCTTGTCCAAAGAAAAACAGAGTAGCTTATGTTTTGAGCGCACCTATTTTTCACACCCTTGCCAGTTTCAATTCATAAACAGCAACACATATATGAAGTCCAAAACACGCTAGTGAAAAGAAAATTCAAAAAGCAAAAGACAGCATAGTGGAGTTGAGTTGATCGATGTAAAAGGCCTATTTGCCATTAGGATACAACTCGGGGGTCAGGAGGTCAGGTTCTGCCTCCTCCCTCCATCACTGTGGCATGTTGCCCAGTCTAGAGCCAACTGGCATCTCTTGGTAAACACTTGCCCATGCACACACACACACACACGACTCGCTCTGCTCTACTTTACTTTCCTCTCCGTTCAGGCAACAGCCACTTCGACTTTTGCAGCTGCTGCTCTGCCTTCACTCAGCAGAGCTCCAAGCAAAGGCAAGGGTGGGAATCAGAGCAAAGGGCCTGCAAGGCAGGGTGTGGGGAAGTGGGGGGGCAGGGGATGTTGTGAGAGAAGGGAGGAAGACAAAAAGAGAGTGGCAACCTTCCAAAGGAGTCGTTAGGGTTAAATTAAATCGTTTTTTTTCTTATGCTTGAGCTATAGATGGAAAATGCTAAGTTATTACTATTACAGAAGAATTAAAATACAAAATAGAACGTCAGAGTCACACCGGGTCACAAACAGGTTCTGCCTCATTTTAGTTCACCAAACATCTATGTGCCTGACACGCCTTTAAGACATAATGCCGAAGCATAATCTACTTTGGAATCTGTTCAGACTGTACAGCTGCTTTACTGCTGAAGAAGCCTTGATCATAACTGGTCCATGAAAATTACACACGTCATAACACTTTTCCTGAACCATTTTCGGCAATGTTGGCTTCCTGTCTGGCTTTTTTATTATTATTTAATTTTGCTGTTTTTTTGTACTCTTATCATGTGACATAAATAACAATATGTACTCAAATCATTTTATTTGTGCTGATTAACACTGTTAGCATTCATTTTAATGTGTTACCAAAAGGAAACTGTCTTGAGTCTGAACTGGCTTTTGTCTCAATAAAAGGTATCAAAAAATGTGTAGGTGTGTATGTATCTGTTTTCTATATGTTTGAATGTGCTATTGTCATCTGCAGACAATAAAGACCTGTAACAAATGCCGAGCTAATCCATAAAGCAGATATTGTAGACAATAGTTGCCAATTTTGACCGGTCAGAACGTTTCAACCAGAGGTTGGCTCAGAAAGACCTAGCCTCCTGTCCTCTATTGACGGATCAGAGCAAAGTACGGCCAGCAGCTGTGCTCTGATTTCAGGAACTGACTAGAACAGGGGAGAGAGGGAGGTGCAAGCGCGTGTGTGTGTGTGTGTAGTATGTGTGTTTGAGTGTAGGGAGAATGTGATTCAACAGGCAGACTGGCAGCGCTTCAGTGATGAGTCATTGGATACGGTGGTTATAGCAACAAGAGTGATCTCAACATTCAACAAAGGAAGGAAGAAAACATAGCTAGAACAGACACACATTGACATCAGCCTCCTGAACAACCTCCTGCTTTAAGGGGAATACGCTCTCTGGACCAAATCATTAAAACAGCACAGATCCAGACATACACACATATGCATACTTTTTGCAGTATATGATGGAAATAACTAAAAATGCAAATGTCTTCAGAAAATTGTCCTACTCTACGTTTATCTATCAAAATCTATGGACTTTTCCTAAAACCCTTGCAGTGTTCAGTTGCATCATCCAGTCCTCCTCCAGAGACATCTCTGCCAATTCGAAGAAACACATAATATACTATCTGCGTGGGTGCAGGGCAAAAAATCAACCCCCATCTGATTCTGATTAATTTTAATATTCAGAAAATTCCACAGCACTGACATTCATGTGCATACAGGCTGTTTATGGTACCCCAATCTAAATTGCAATGTCAGCACCCTGTATGCAGATACACTGCAGCGATAGGGGGTAGTTAGGGGGGACAGTTAATGCAAATAAAGCACATTTACAACACACAGGCAACACCACAACCCCTGTCTGCCGCAGCCCCACCGTGCAAAACAAAAACAAAGTGGTCCCTTTTGGTGCCCGGGCCATCGTCTGCATTTGTTTCACACCCTGCGTGTCAAGAGGGAGTCACAACTAAACTGCTTTCTTTTTGATTCTCTCTCAAACAGTTAAGAGGTACCATTTGCATGGTCAAGGACTGTAACTTTCATTTCATTACAAACAGAAAGGGTTTAAAAATTAACAAGCGAGTTGTGAAATAAACTATCATGGACTGAGTGGATCAGAATATAATTATTATTAATTAAAATATTAAGATCAAATTAGACTTAAGTTGGCCCAAGGAAGAAATTTGCTATTTTGATGTCAGTGTGTGAATTTACTAATTAACTAGCTCTAGTAGCTAAATGTGTACTGCAATTAACAATTATGGTCCTAAAACACAGTTTATGGTCTGTTTTAATCGAAAATAACTAAATTGGATGTTTAATATAAAATTAAACCAACGGCAGGAAAATAAAAATATAAAGTAAAACTAATACGTCACTGTGTGCGGGCTGAAAGGGAAATATTCACACTATAACCTAATAAAACAACGACCAGTTAGTCGTGGAGTAACATTATGTCTCTCAATCGTTATAAAACAGATTTGATATATATATATATAAAGACAAACAAAAGTGTGGACAAATTGGTAAAGGAAACGAAGTCGCGGACGAAAAAGGCCGTCGTACCACACCGGCTTCGTCATAAGACTAATCCGGTTCATTCATGGAAAAAGTCTGAGCCCTATCCGGAAACAGGGGAACTCCCTCTGTGTAAACTACCCATTGTAACCGGCGTTACCCGGTCAATTTACATAAATATGAGTCACTGATGACAAGTGGGAAAAAAAATGTTTTTTTTTTTTTTTAAATATCACACAAAACTATATATTGAAATTTACACATCTCTCTCTCTCCACCCATAAATAAAAAGTAGCCACCGTAGAAACACCATGTAACATTTCTTTCCTTGCCCCATCTAGTGGTTGTAAAGGGGAATTTCTTACAGGAGCCTTAAGCCACGTCTCTGTCGGGAACACTTTTTTTTGTAAAAAAAAAAAAAAAATCAGCTGTATCAGAAAGAAAGTGTTGAATTGGTACAGGGAATACTCCATAAACAAATGTGAACTTTACAATTTGAAAACCAAATAGTTTTTGATATTTTCCGGGACATGTTCAGATACATGTTAAATCAAGATACTAAAAATAATTGTAGATATGTAACCACCCAGGAATTTTTGTGTGATAATAAAAAAACGTTACTGTGTTTTGCCAAATTAAACATCAGTCTATGTAAAATCACAAAATCTACTGATGCAACATATAAGGACCTCTCAAAATACCTTTTGCATATTTATTCACTTATTTAATGTTTCTGATTTAATTTGACAATTTGATATATGCATATTGATATGGATCAAATATGCAGTGCAAACATATTGCAACAAATTCCTGAAAACATTCACACAGGTACTAGAATAAAAAAAGACAGAGCAAAATCCCAAATTTAACAATGCCAAACGCATTAGCCTTTGGTTTGGTGGGAAACGCTCCAATGTTGTAAATTAAAACAGAAGAAAACTGTCCCTGCTTTGTGTCTCAGAAAAGTTCCAGACATTAGACTGGTGATCCTATGTCTGGAGTTTATATTTTACACAAAATATACATTATAATTCTGATGCTGGTGTTTTTTTTCTTTAAAATTAAAATTATTTAATGTCTCCCCAACAGTGACATTCAGTTGTCAGTTTATTAGGGACACCTAGTCAAATCTAAAACAACACACCTGCAATAAATCCTCTTCCATTAAGATTATAGTGTTCAGTATTTTACGTAAAGTGTAGAAAGTTGTGTTAAATTGTTACTGTTATTGATTACCTTTTGAGGATCCTCTATGTGGTGCTGCTGAAAACTGAAATTCATTGTATTGCAATACAACGCCTGAAACAGTTTTTCAACACAAACTGAAGCTGATGACTTTCATGAAGGGAGGGTTTATACCAGGTGTACCTAATAAACTGGATGAACTCACGTACATTCTCGAGGATATAAGTAAAATATAGATTTTATGTTGTGAGATAAAATTACCAGAACACAAAAAAGTCTAAATATAACAACACAAATAAAACACATTAAAAGATGATAAATACACTTTTGGTGGCTGTTCACAAAACCTTTAGAGGGGAGTCCGGCTGGTACAAATTAAAGCCATTAACATTTGTGACACCTGGGTGCAGCAGCAGAGGAGATATCACATCTACATGATTGGCAGAGGGACATCTTGCTATGAATGGTCTGGTAAATCGTCGGTAAAGATTTTCCATCCACCCAGTCACGCACACCACGTTGTATATCTTATTTCGTTTTTAATCACACTCGAGCAGCTAGGCCGTCAGGAGCAATTTGAGGTTCAGAGTCTTTCCCAACAACACTTAGGCAAGAAGTGTGTGAGTGGAGCACCATTGACCTTAAGGTTAACAGATGAACCGCTCTATCTCCTAAGGCAGCGGTCACCGCTTTAAGGTAAACAATATTTTCACAGACGAGCCAGTCAACCAAATGGAAATAATATATATTATTCATTCTTTTTGTGTGTCCCAGTACCAAATGACTCACGGACAGGTACCGGTCTGGGGCCCGGTGGTCGGGGAATCCTGTCCTAAGCCACAGCCGCCACTATCATGTATAAGTACATCTCTTCTGCTATAAGAGTAAAATGGACTGATGTTGACACACAGGTTCACAAAGTAAAATAAACTAAAACATAAGCATTGCAATGTTTGTACAACATGACACAGTTTCAAAGAACAGAGAAGGCAAATATTACATAAAAAAAAATATTGCATCAGTTTACATGTCTTCACAATTTCATTGAAAGATTTCTTTAAATGTCCCGTTTATGTTGGGTCAAAATTACTGCTGTTATTAAGTTAGTTAAGTTATTAATCAGACAGAATCTTGATGGGAATATGAACAAAAACATCCATTCATGTTTTTAAGAAGTGTAACACAAAAAGTGTTAGTGATCTAACAGATTAATGTTGCATGGTACAACAATGCTCACATCTTAACAGTGGCAGGTTTTTTGAATGACACTGAAGCACTGTTGCTTTTTAAAAAATTGATAAAAAAAAAACAAAAACTTAAAAAAGCTTAATTTCAAAACATTGGCATGTCTTAAAATGAGTACAGTGCTCTTTTTGCTCCAAATGGAAAGTGTAGAAGAGGTCAGAAAACATACAGCTGTAAACAAAGCAGCTGAATCCAAGTGATTAAAACATTTTGTCCCATATCTGTGTTCAGCTTGAAAATACATGAAAAAGATCACATTCACTTACAATTTGATTGATTTGATTTGGTCTAACCTGGGGTACTTTCTAGCCCATCATTTATACAGTGCAAGTAAAGTAAACATTGATCTGCTTTAAAGAGTGGTACCTTGAATATATGCTTTTGTTTCAGTTCTTGAGTTGCTAATGGAAGTAAGTATGCAGCACATTTGGAATCATGTCATCAGTAAATCTGCTCATTTGTCTTGGACTTATTCAAAATGTCCGCCCTCCCTAGAGGGCAGACATAATGAATCAGTATGTGTTAAAGACAATTATGATTATATTATATCTCTTACAAAAGCCACATTTCAGCTGCTCACATTGTTTTGTTTTCTTTACATGATAGTAATGCAGGTTGTATTGTATTTATGTTTATGTAGAGACAGACCTGTTCCTCCTCTTTGCCTCCGCTCTCTCGTCCTCCGTGATAGCCCAGGGCTGCATCTCCCCGCTGCCAAATATAGTGAAGAATATAGCGCCAGCGACGTTGATCCCGGCTGCAACCCAGAACACGATCCTCCAGCCTGCCAGTGTGTGCTGTCAACCAGAAGGAAGACGCATAGGAAGAGGGTAAGTGGATGGAATGCGTGTATGTTTTTGATGCGTATGTTGTCAGCATTCAAATATTTCCATTTATGCTGATAAATGAAATGGTGATTTTAAGGTTTCTCTGCATATCTGCATAAAAGTGAAGAAGACCTCAGAGATGTATTCATTGGTGTTCAGAAATGTGTAAATAGGCTGCTGGGAAACATCTATCTATCTATCTATCTATCTATCTATCTATCTATCTATCTATCTATCTCTCTATCTCTTAGTTTTATTTATTTGAATGACTGTTTGCGACCTAGTATCATTTACTCAGTGAAGAAGGTGAGGGGAAAATATCTAATTATGATGTGAAATGTTCCTAGAGTAACATTTTAATATTTAAGGTATGTTATTATTATTATTATTATTGAGAAATATATAAATATATAAATATCATTATTAATCAGTGTTCATCAAAGTTAAGAACTGCAAGAACTAGTTTGTGTGAATCAACAATTCAATAAAACAAACAACTATTAAAAATCAGGTCCAGCGAAGAAAAATGAGATCAATTTTTGAGACTCATCTGGTGCTGTTTAAGGGAGGCTGCATTCACACAACTGATTTCAGACAGAGTAAGTTAACCTACATTTTCTGTAAAGTACCCCGTAACAATTGGTGCCACGACACCAGGAATGGTCCCAAATGTGTTGGTGATTCCAAGAAGAAATCCTGCGTACCTTCAGGGGAGAGAGAATTAAAAAAAAAAAGATCTTCAGTTTTCTTACGGGAAGGAGCTTTCAGTCATACAATTTACTTGAAATGATACATTATATTACACCTCACAAACATATTTACAGTAGAGCGATCATGCCGGCATGAGCAACAGTGCATCTTTCTTGGACCAAAATTGGAGGATAGACCACTGTTTTTGGGCATGCATATACATGCAGAACAAAACAAATAATCAAAAATAATTGTAAAAAAAAAAAAAAAAAAAGGGTATGAGGTTACCTGCGGCTTTAGTCCAAACGAAATGAGGACATCACTGCTCAGTGAAAGATGGTAACACTCACCGCGGCGCAATGTCTATCTGGTTGATGAAGACTCCGGACGCGCTGGTCCCGCCTGTGGTTGTGGAGAGTGTGAGGAAGGTGACTGTGAGGACGTGGCTGCAGCCGGCATAGCCCACAGCCACAAGGAAAGCAGCAGGGAAGAGGAGACCTGCAAAGAGAGGAGGGGTTCTTTACTCCACTCAAACTTCTTTTTTAAATGCAAAAGCTGAACTATTTCACGTGCTCATGAAGACTACCATACCCACGGCAAACATTATTTGTTCTTTACTGGCAAAAATCAGGAAATGAACAATGGCTGAATCCTATTTGGCATCAGGGTTACAGGTGCAACAGAACAAAATAGAGCCATGGTTGACATTATAACCGACACCTGTGGTCTTCTTTATATGAAATGTGAACATGTGTGCGGTGAAATAAGGACACGTTTACAGTATAATTAACAGGAGTACGAGCAAGACTTAAGCCTCTGTTCACGACTCATATAGTGTTTTGAAATCCCTCGCCCTTTCAGTAGATCTCTTCATATGACCACAGTAAGGCCCACTGTCTTGTCAAATGGTTAAAGGGGGAAACCGTTTATTCCATCCACGGTACGGGGACGTGCTTAGGAATGCTGGCCCATTGCACTGAGGGAATCCCATCAACCGCAAGGTCCATCGGAAGGCGGCACTATGTCAAATATACAAATAGGATCCGAGTGGAGAAAGTGGACTTGCCTGTCAGGGTGAAGAGTTTGCGCACTGTGGTGACACCGAACACCCTCCTCTCGATGAGGCTGTCGGCCGCGACGCCCGACAGCGTGGAGAGCAACCAGGCACCGAGGTACGGCAGCGCAGACAGGAGACCATTCTGAGGGCACAGAGGTAGCTTCAATCAGAGCGGCGGTGCTCGACAGGTCGAGCCTCGGGACCATCATTTTTCACTCTTCAACACCCACAAATTTCACCCGAAAGCCAAATATCCCAAACTTTTTTGTGAGTAGTATATACAGTATATGCTTCTTAGCACACACTTTTATCGTAAGTGACATACACTGTAATATTTCGTATGGCTAAAGAATGCATCCCTCAACATGGATCAGAGGAACAGATTTTGCAAAACCTCACCGATTTGAGGTCGAAGTGCAGGATGTTGTCCATGTAGGTGGGCAATGAGGTGAGCAGGGTGTAGTAAGACCAGTTTGAACACATCTGGGTGACGATGATCGCCCACAAAGGCACGGACAGCAGCATGGGCAGCACGGGAACGGACCAGCCATGACCTGTGCCCTGCGTTTCACGTCAGATTAGATTAGAATACGCCACAAAAACTTGAAGAAGTACAGGAAGAGAGAATGTGGAAATCTTCATTTAACAATGAATGAGATAGATAGAAAGATAGATTTTTATCACACACTTCCATGCATAAGAAAGAAACAACCATTATACTGTATGAAATGTCAAAGACATGTAGCTATTGGGATCTTTCAGTTCTTAAAAGCAACATAAACTAAACAAAAGGACAAAGGAGGGGAAGAGAAAGTAAAAAACAGTAGGGTTAATAGAAACAGGAAGCTTAAGAGAATAATGCAACAAGCAAAACTTGAACAAGTCAAATATGGCTAAAAAAATACATCTCGACATACACAATTTACAGATTGGGTCATAGTAATAGTTTCATGTTTTTATGTCTAAAGTTTGCAGCCATACATTATGATTTTTTTCTTTCTTAATCTTATTTGATGGCCTGTGACGATACTTTAATCCTCCAGTTTAAGCATTTTTCACAGAATGACGTCTTTTGCTGTTCGTATTCCTGATGACTCACTGTATAACTACAGAACATGGTGCCAGAAGAAGAAAGTGACAGGCATGCGGCAGTTATTAAAACATCTGTTAATGCTGAACGTGTACCTGAGATCCAGTCGCGTTTATGATATAATCCCTCTCTTTTTCGCTGATTCGACGATGGGTGCGAGGATCATCTGACACAAAAATAAACCAAAACAAGGCCCAGAGGCAACCAGCGCCTCCTGAAAAACAGAGAGAGCGTAAAAGGTGGTGAAAAATTCCAGGAATTGTACAATGGTAAATCACATCGCAAAATCAAACTGCACTAAACGAACCCAGCAAAGTAAAGTCGTCTTTTACAGATTAGTCAGAGGAGATGGAACAGTGATAACCCCTGAGAAATAAAATACACTACCATATTTAAAAAATATATATTATTATATATATATATATACATTAAATATTATTATTTATCGAAAGATGAATTCCGTGACTTTAAGATGTAAGCTTCATTTGTAGTGGACGAGGGGTCATTTATGAATGAAAAAGAAAATCATATGCTGTGGCCGTAACAATAATAATCAATTTCCAAATGACAGAATATCTTTTGGAAAAATGAATTTCTCTGCCGCCCGAATACGAGGACCTGTTGGCATTCAGGTTTGTGCTAGGGTCCATCCCTCACCACAGAGGTAGAACACAGCAGGCCAGCCCAGTGTTTGGCAGATGAACCCCGTGAGCGGCAGGGCAACAAAGGCTCCGAAGTTTGCGCCAGACCCCGACAGCGTCATCAGACGAGAGCGCTCCAGAGGGGGAGCCCACCGGGCCCACATAGCCATCATGGCCGGGAATGTGACACCCTGAAGAAAAACGGACCAAAACAGACATTCAGACAAGTAATCCACCTACAACGCACACTTTGGAAAAAAAAACAACAACTCTTAGGTTTAAAATGATTCTTCTTCCGGGAGGTTGTAAGAACAGGGCACCGTCCACACATTTTAGGTTTCCAGCTATTCTGAATCGTCAATAAAAAGTGTAAATTCCAGAAATAAGGAAAAACCTTATTTGAAACAGATATAGTTGAAACAGCAAAACTAGCAATATTAATAAAAGCAAAGAGGTTAGATAAAGATAACATCTAAGTTTTATTCCTTTGACGATTTACTGGAGCTCTTTTGTCAACACCATCTCATCCTGTCTTCCTTTTCTGCAGTGCTTACAAATGGCCATCTATTTATGTCAATTTTATATTTTTTAATTTTAAACTTAATTTTGAGAATCTGTGAAACTGTTCAGAAAAAAAGAGTTTTGTGCAATTTACTAACTTAAAAGAACACAACTAAAAATCGGAATAAGGACTTCAATCAAAGCCAAAAACTTTACATGTACTGTAATGTAGTGTAAACGGTATTAAACTCACGCATTTACCGCAGCTGCCTGACCTTATAGTAGCCTCTGCCCCCCCAGCATCCTCTTACCTCGCCGAAGCCTTCCAACGCTCGCAGGGCAAACAGCCAGGAGGAGCCCATCTGAGCAGCCAGAGGGGTGAGAAGGGTGAGGACGGCCGTGCCCAGCACGCCCAAACCTAGGAAGACCTTCCCCCCGTAGTGGCCAGCCAGGTAACCCCCCGGGATCTGTGTGCACAGGTAGCCGAAGAAGAAGGCCCCCAGCAGCCAGCCCTGAGTCTCAGAGTTCCACAAGTACTGGGGGACCTGGGAATCGGAGGACAGCGGCAGAGGAGAGGTATTTGTAGCAACACAATGGCAGAGGCAGGGAGATAATGTGAACGGGCCTGCCTTTGTTTTTAGCTGCTGAACATACGTGTTCAAACTGAAAGCGGACCTTCAATTTGGTCATTCTGACATAAGTTACTTGTTGATCCTGTCGCTGAAATCAAGGACGCACCCGTTTGCTTATCCAAACTACAAGTTTTGTTTGAATACTTCAATAGAGCTCACTGGTCAGGGACCAAGAGATAACCAGAAGGAGCGACAGAGAGCTTACGATTACTTGATTATTGATCACATTCATTGGTTGAATGAATCAATGCATAACTGACTTTTTACTCAATACGACTCGTGCTATAAGTCAGTGAGCAGACTCACATGTAGTTTAGCATTGTATCACACGTCTAAACTTAAGTTAGAACTAATGTTGCTATCAACTGCAGGCAAGAACAATATTCCAGACCGTTGCATGTCCTTTTTTGAATTTGCTACATTATAAGAGTTGAGTGAAAAATGAAAATAAACAACAAAAAATGGATTCACCCCCTCAGGACTTTGGAAGGCATCGCTGGTGTTTTCCATCCCCGGCGACAGTGGACAGGCGTGCATGATGGAGCTATTCTGCGCTGGGCTGGGGTCAGTGGCGTTCACCATGGCCACCATGGCAACACTGAGGTTGACACGCAGACCATAGACAACAGAGAATCCGAGGAACATGAGGACGGCGAGGTTCATGCGAGCTGAGCAGCACTGAGGAGGAGCTGCTCAAAAACAGTACAGGGATGTAAGCATTCCACTGACCTGTGGTGGACTAAAGATTTAAGTTTCTTTAAGTAACAAGGAAAAAAAAAGTGTATTGATATTAAGTGTTACTTCTTATAATAAACCTTTAAAAAAACACATATGCTTCTTATTGATATACAGTAATAATAGTACATGCTGCATTACTGTGGATCTAATTATCACATTTTAAGGGATATGTAGTTTTCTTTTAATGCCATCTATAATCTCCATTCAAATACTTGAGATAAGATCCACTCTGATTCCTTCAAATATAAATGTCCGGTTGTGTGGTCCCATATTTAACAGGACAAAAAAAATGTATTAAAGAGAGAGATAAATAAATATTTATAAGTACAATCATGTTCCGCTTTTGGGATTTCAGTTTTGATGATAAGGCTTGTGTGTAGCGTTAACATTTTCAAGGCAGTGAAGCAAACAGGAAAATACAATAAAAAAACAATAATGACTTTAAATTTGCTTCTATGTTTAAACTGTAACTAAATGGCTAATATCTCCTTTATGTGTGTTTATTTCAGTATTGTGTGTCGTCGTTGTCAGTACCCAGATTAAGATATTATATAACTTATAAACTGTCACTAGTAAAGTGCTAATGTGTACATAAAGAAATGCCACAATTACAAAGAAACAGCGGCCAAACCAAAGAGACAGGCTCAGTCCTTCACACAACTAAAACATAATAAATTCATGTTGTACAAAATTAAGTAATTGACAGGGAAGAGAACAACCCCAGTATAAGGCAACATTTCTACATGTTTAACTGTTTTTATTAGTTTTAAAATGTCCTCTGGACTGTTCTTATTATATAAATTGATTAAAAAACGATAAATGATTCACACATCAATTGAACAGCAGATTTGTTTTAAAACACGTTATGTTATGTAACACATTTAAAATGATTAGACAATTAAACCTACAAATTAGATCAAAAACGATTCTGCTGTTTTATGAAAGGATATCCTCACTTTTGGATATGCTAAATTGGGAAAACCATTTTTAAGTATTTTATAGATTTATGATGAGGAATCAATTGACTCGATTGAGGAAGAACATAATCCGCAGATTATTCAATGACAGGAAATAACCACAAAATCTTCATTGAGGAAAACTGATACTGATACTGTATAAATAGAAACACACCTGCAACAGTCTGGATGAGGGGTTCGCTGTCCTCATCCAAAGGGGCTGAGTTGATAGAGTAGCCATTTGGTGGCGACATGGCAGTCAGCTGACCCAGCAAATGTTAAGACTGTAAAATGATGTCAGTGAACCATGGCATCCAGGCGATCTGCTGGAGTGATGAAGGGGACTAATCAGCACTAATCAACACACATTTTCAATTGACACACACACACATACACACACACACGCACGCACACGCACGCACACGCACGCACACGCACGCACACGCACGCACACACACGCACACACACACACACAGGATAAACATAACAGAATAAATCAGGTGACACGGCACATCAGCAGATATGGATTATGGCAAATCATGGTGATGTGGGAAGGAAACACTTCTTAAATTCTAAAAGTTCTAAAATCTGATATTAAGGAACTGAGAAGAAAATAGGTTGTAACTTGCTGATGATTTTTTTTTCACTTTTGAAAATCGGCTTTTTTCTACACTTTCATTTTCAAATGACAATTGTGACATACAGTGCATCACAGAATGCTGTTTAGAGGTGATGTCAATAAACTGTTACTACTCTGCACTGACAGGTATTTATATTTTATAGATTAATCTAACAACAGGGGTTCTCAACCTTTTTGGGCCAGTGCCCACCTATCCAGCTGGAAGGGACCTGGCCTTACAGTTCCCCCATCATATAAAATGTAGGAATGAATGTCTCCCCTGATTTTTATTTACATTATTGTTTGTTGTATTTGTGTTATTATGATTACTATTCTTGGTGTTTATTATTTAGATAGCATATTCATTACTTTATTTATGTATTTAAATTTGTATATTATTCTACTTATTTTTAGGCTGCTATATTATTGTATTATAAAAATACAATTCTCTGAGATTTAAGTTATATAATACAATTTCAAAAGGGCAAAAGCCATGAAAATATTTTATTCAAGGTTGTTAAAGAAAGGCAGTTCGAGGTTTGAGATTCAAACTTTAATCAATGTCATTGACTGCAGCCAATCAGAAATGTTCCTCATTTGAGAACTCTTTTTCACACACTAAGCACAGTTCCCAGCATGCATATAAAAAATCTCAGAGTTGGCAACCCTGACCTAGAGCATTTAATGCTTAAGCATATATGCGTAATGCTTATTCAATGATCTGCTTCATCTTATCAATGTGCTGCTTCAAAGCTGGGTGGCATTGTTTCAACACATCAACTTTCCCTTGCTCTTATTCCAAAACTTAGATTAACCAACATAACGTAGCCCATAAAACATAAAACTCATAAATGCCATACATTTCTCAAATGTTACATCCCCCGCCCCCTGACCTTCTCTGAACGCCTCCTGGTTGAGAACCCCTGATGTACACATTTCTGCGGTTCAATGTACTCAATGTATATTTTAGCCCATACGTATCTCAAGGACATGATTTCACATTTGAGTTTCATTTGAAGACGCTGAAATTGGATCATATTGGCACTTTTGTTTCATGCGCAATTCAAGCAATTGGTCATCAGAAGAGTTGACTTAACTAATAATTGACAAAATATTATGAAAGAATTGCGTGGATACAAAATGATAAATGACAACAAAGAGAAAAGTTGTGTCTGCATTTGTCTGATACATTTGTTGCATCACTTTTAAGTAAAGGGTGGCAAACTAGAAAAAACAGGCTGTGTAAGAGTGGACTACATGGCTCTCAGTTATTGAACCAGTGCCTGCTGATGATGAGTGTGTTTAAGTGTGTTATCTCAATCAGTCAATAATCGTATGTGTTGGGTAGAATCAGTCTCGGTTTCCAAGACAGTTACATTGTTTTAAGTAGTAGGTTGTGTATTCCAGAAACACATAAGGTAAAGTGATAATTACTCACAAAATGTATCCGTATTTTCCTGACGCACATGTGCCGATATCTGCAAACGTTGTCTATACCAACATTTAATGAATGATTGTAAAAAAAAAATTAGAATAACTATCACTGATTCAAAGATTTCACTTGCTACCACATTATCAATTTATCTCACAATTATCATCTTTGAATTGAATGAATTCCTTTTACTATGATGTCAAATATGTTGTAAGAAAGAAATTCAGCCCAATTTTGTTGTGACTTAACAGGTCATTCTAAGTGAAATACTGACAGATATCGATAGCATGTCAAAACCATAGTGATTACCTAATAGATTGTGCTATGTGGTCACCTGCCAATCCACTTTTCAACCTTGCACACTATGAAAACCATATTGCGTTAAAAAGGACCATGTGCCTCAGGTCCACAGTGTACACAGTCTGTGTGTAAGTGACTCAATCACGAGATCCAGATCACATCTTCGTTCTGTAACAATAAATGCATTATGTATTACTAAGTTCTCCATTTCTGCTTCCCAGCTCGCAAAGTGAGGGACTATGATTTACAGCACTCAATCATGTTATATAGACATGGGCTGAAACTAAAAGGATAACAAAAAACATTAGCAGGTTGAATGACTGCATATTGCATTACAATAATCAGAATCAGAATCAGAATCTCTTTATTCGCCAAATGTACAAGTACACAGGAAGTTTACTTGGTGTACAGCGCTTGTGTATATACATACGACATATAACATACAACATAAACCACGACATATAACATACAAAAAGTGGGAGAAAAGTGCACAAGTAGTGACAAAAGACGAACGAGACGAACGAAACACGGAGCGCGAGTACATCGTGGCCGCCCGCACCGAAGTCAAGCGCCATCATCTCTCAAGCGCCATCATCTAACTTTAATCTCTTAACACAACTCAATGCATGCAGTGGTGGCAAGCGACATGAATGTTGGAAGTGCAAAATGACTTTATGGTTGAATGTTTTAAATTCTGCAGATTTGAAATACTTCTGACATGATTTATTCTGTTCCACAATATCTGCAACCCAATGTTTCGTGATTGTCGTGTTTGTGAAGCACAAAAAAGTAATTCTACATGCCAGCGGCTTGACTTCCTCATAAGGTGCAGCTTAATATACTTGCAATGACTACATTCACTCGATTTAAATTAAATGGAACACTTACATGCAAGTACCGCGCGCGCGCGCGCGCGTGTGTGTGTGTGTGTGTGTGTGTGTGTGAAGAACAGTATGTATTGGAACCTCTGCTTAAATAAAGGATCTGAATACCTCAGAAGACCTCCTCTCTTACCGAGAGTTTGTTAATAAGAACACTGAAGACTAAATTGTACGTAAAGCGCAGATACACGATTCAGTTTAGTTCCTGTTTAACGACAACTAGTGTGGACATTTCGTGAAGGACAGCTCACCTCGTCAAGGATTTTGAAGCTGTGACAGTTGGGGAAGGTCCGTCTTGTTTAATGTAAAACAAGATAAAACCGTAAAAACCCAGTATAAATGCAGCATTGCACAGCCGGTAAAACAACAACAGTCACATGAGAGCTGCTTTTTTTTACCTCCTCCATACAGAGACACTAATGATAAACAGACTGGAGCGGCCACGCGCCATGTCAGACAGTATCTCGGTGCATTTAGTAATCAGCGCTACGGACGTGACGTCGTAGCACGTGACCGACAACTTGCCCGTGCTGCTCAGTGGTTGGCTGTCAGTGACGTTGCCAGTTTGGGCTATTGTCTGTGCATTTGTAAGATTTTTACGCATAGACAGTTTTTGAAGCCTGGTGACTGTGGGCCTGATGTGGTCTGCAGCACAGGGGTCCTCAGGGAACAGTACTTTTCCTCTTCAGCCTTCTACACATCGGACAATACACAGACAACTGTCACATCGAGAAGACAGTTGTCCACTGTGTACATAATGGGAACGACGGGTTATACAGGGAGGTCATCACTGACTTTGTTAACTGGTATGCAATTAACAATCTTCACATCAATGCCACCAACACAAAAAAGTTGGTGATTGACTTCCGCAAGAATGGCCACACAACAACAACAAACATCCTGGAGGAATACTGGTCCACCAACAAAAACGCCTTGTAGAAGAAGGTTCAAAATTCAAAGTGGCCCTCCATTTGCCGAGAAGACAAGAGTTTCTTGGTGAGGTTGTGTGTGTGTTTCTGTGGCACTGTGGTGACATCTGCAGTGTTTAATGCTGTAAAAACTGTAAAAGAATAAAAAAGCTGGTTAGAAGAGGCAGCCTAGTCATGGGCTGCCCTCTGCCCCCACTACATTCCTTATCTTAAATATAATTTCTACATGTGTAAGATTGACAATTTTATACGTGTAAAAATACATCTTCAGTCATTTAATATGGATACACAAGCATACGGGACACAGGGGCTTCCTGGAGACACCATACACACAAAAATAAAAATAAAATAAAGTACATCAAGAAAATCCACGTCTGTAAACAGTGCACATGATGGATTTACTTTTATCCTTCCAACCTGGCAACACCGGATACGATTTCATCGGTCTCCACTGTTGGCCAATGAACAACTAAATAATTAAAAACGATAGTGTGTCTTTTCTGCACAACTCTGGCGTTCCTCCTCCAAACTGTACATGTACTGGGTGAACAAAATTAAACGCGTTTCTCATGGTGTTGTTATGGCAACGACCCCAACGCCCGTGGTGCGCTGAATCAAACAAACCAAACAACCAGCTGTAGGTGGTTTGACTTAATTAGCCTGAGAGTTTTCACACTGCTGAATATTACTCGGCTCCTGTCGCATCAATGGCCCATTACAGAGTAAGTGTCCGCCTGTGTTCTCTGCAGCTGTTTGTTGTATATTTACAAGGTAACAAGTAGTCTGTTGTATCTCATCCTAACTAGCATGTGCTAACTGTGCGGCAACAATGCTATGTGGAGCTAGGCCGTGAACGCAGCACGGCCTGAATGAAATAAAGCTGGAGTTTTATCATACACTGGCCATGTCTGTGCGAGAAGTGAAACATTTGTCATGTTTCAGGCGTCAGAATCGAAGCGAGAACAATTCAGGAGGTATCTGGAAAAGTCCGGGGTCCTGGACACTCTGACAAGCGGTAGGTGCTCAACAGAGTACCTGCATGATAAGTTCACGGACTCTCCACCTGCTGTTCTGTTTCATAAACCATAACCTTTGACCATTGCAGTTCTGGTTGCACTTTATGAAGAGAGCGACAAACCCACCAATGCGCTGGAGTATCCTTTTTCTGCAGCTTCATGAAAACCCTCAAGCCCCAAATAAACGAATCAATATATACATAAAAGGGTAATACGTAAAAGAAGATCAATGTATGCATATAAGAACTAATATATATATATATAAAACAGATGTTGCCCTGGTGATATGCTGAATGGTCTTCTCTATACCATGTTATTCACGTAAAAGCACCACGCTCTTGTTAGGATTATGTAAACTGAATTTTAGGCACACACGTTGACCTTAACCACCCTGCAGTTTCATAAAGCTTCACCTGGGTGCAGCCGCTCCAGCTCCAGGAGACGCCGAGTCTCTTCGCATGGAGCTGGCCGATCTTCAGCAGAAATGCACCCTGCTCATGGAGGAGAACAAAGAGCTGAGAAACAGGGTGAGATGCCGACAAGAATTGAATCTGGATTTACAAATAAGCAGGTTTGAGTGCGTGCCCCCTGCTGTAACCTGTGGCCTCGATGTCATTTTCCAGCTGATGCAGTATGAACCGTCACCAGAGGAGGGCGCTGCGCTGTAGAGAAGTCAAGATTTGTCATTGGGAGAAAAAAGAAATCTGCTACACCAAAGCATTTTTGCAATGTACATGTTTATTACACGATAATGGGTGTGCGGCAAAAACAATAACAGTCATTTTTTTCTTATGCAACAACAAGCAAATTGCTTGTTTTCTCAAAATAAAAATGTTTTCAGCATTTAGTCTGTCCTTCCCCAAGTGTCCTGTTTCCTAATGAAAACAACCAAAAGATTCTGCTTTCACAATCAGCCACTCTTCTGAAATCCATAACAAAAAAAATATATTTGTCAGACATTTTAATTGATATCATATGGAGAAAACAAATAATACAAAAGCAATAATTCAGAGGTTGCTGCTCAACAATTTGTGGTCTGATATATGACAGCACATTAAAATAACTACTTTGGTTCATGTTCTAATATGACAAATTAGCTTGAAGACCTGGACATTTTTTGGTCTGGTGTTTTTGCTTGAGCAAACATGTTGGGGAGGTGGGGGTAAATGAATTCCGTGTTACAGAAGTACGAAGCATCCGGTTGCATAACGGCTTCAAACATCATTATGGATTAGTGGTTCAGTTTTCCATTCCCACAGCTGTTCCAGACAGCAACCAAATCATTATAGGTCCATGTGGATGCACGTGACCTGAACATTTATAAAAAGAGCAGTGTGGTGTTCATCTCTTTGACATTTGCTTGTTCGTAGTTTTTTGGTTAAAATCTCACCAGAGGTGTTTCAAGTAGTCAACTACCTGATGATACCATGACCTGGGTGGCTGAGAAAACATTCAAACAGACATGGTAAAACCTCTTTGAAAAAAATTCAAAAGGCTGCCCTTTTGGTTTCCAGTTCCTGAAGCCACGTCAGAGGTTTCCCAGTGTGTTGTTTATATCTGCAGATCAGTGGGAGCTCGCCTGCTGCTTGCACTGCTGGCTGCGGACACCCTGCGGTTGGGAGAGGAGGCGGTGGGGCTGTTGCTGTCACGACTGTGTCGAGACACAGAGCTCAGCTCCCCTGCGGAGTCCGGGCTCTGAGACCTGCTGGGCCTCTTGAAGTCCGACTTGGAGAGCACCCTGGCTCTGGGGCCCGCACAGCCGCCTCCTCGAAGCTTCATGCTGCCCCCGCTGACCCCGTGATACGAGTCCCCGCTGTCCGAAGCGTTGCCCTCCACCACCGTGGAGCAGTTCCACGGCGGGCTCGCCCTCCGTGACTTCCTGGCGTTGCCCGACAGGCCGGGGCAGGAGGAGGCATCTGCCACGGGGAGGGTGGGGTACTCGGAGCCGGCACTCACCAGGCCCCTGTGATGGGGAGAGGATTGTTGCTCTTTTTCCTCCTGCTTGTCGGAGGGAGGTGAACGCGTCTCGCAGCTTGTGTTGTTGGAGTTGCTGTTCTGCTCCGTGAGGCTTGGCAGTCCCTCCTTGGCACCGCTGTGGGCGTCTGGTTTTAAACCAAGGTCCCCTTGTATTGGCATGAAGGCAGAGGACGCGTTCAGCAGAGGGTAGTTGGGTCCGTTGCCCTGCTTCTCCAACAGCAGCGTGTATCCACTCGGTGCTGTGGGGACTGTGGCCTGCCGTCCCGCCGAGGTGCCCGTGCAAACCTGATGCACGACCGAGTTTTTCTTCGACTTGTTGCCATAGTAGTCGTCAAGGTCATCCTTCAGGTGGGGGTAGTAGTCCAGGATGCCCTTCTTCAGCTTCTTGTAGCTCAGGTGCATTATCTCCAGGAGGCTGAGGAAGAGCGAGATGCAGGCGATGGCTTGCATGAACATCATGAAGACGGTTTTTTCCGTGGGCCTGGAGACAAAGCAGTCCACCACGTTGGGGCACGGCTCCCTCTCGCACTTGAAAAGAGGGCTGAGGCGGTGTCCATAGAGGATGTACTGACCCGTCATGAAGCTGACCTCCACCACCGAGCGAGTAACAATATGGGCCACATAGGTGCACAACAGGGAACCCCTCAGCGGCGCCTTGTTGAGCTTCCCCTGCTCCAGCTGCCTCATCTCCTTCTCAATCCTCTTCCTCATCTCCGCAAGCTCCAGGTCAACCGCCTCCAGCTCCCGCCGGAGGGCCACCTTCTTACAGTGGCGCTCCTTCTCCAGGGCCCGCAGCTGGTAGATGGCGTGGCCCATGTAGACCAGCGAGGGCGAGGACACAAAGATCACCTGCAGCACCCAGTACCTGATGAGCGAGATGGGGAAGGCCTGGTCGTAGCAGACGTTTCTGCAGCCTGGCTGGTCCGTGTTGCAGATGAAGTCCGACTGCTCGTCGTTCCACACGTCCTCCGCGGCGACCCCCAGCACCAGCATCCGGAATATGAAGAGGATGGTCAGCCAGATCTTTCCGACCATGGTGGAGTGGATATGCACCTCCTCCAAGATCCCACCGAGGAAGTTCCAGTCCCCCATCTTTTTACATCAGCAGTGCTGCAATGAGTGAAGAGAAAGGTCAAAGTTAGAGAAGCCTAATCAATACTGGAGTTCTGATCAAATTTGGGAGTTTGAAAGCCCAGTAATGATACAGCAATTGAGTATTTTATTATAAACACATCGGAGAAAAGATCTTTTTTTAAAGGAAACGTATCGTATTACAAGAATCTGTGTCAAACATGAAAATAACTTACTGACTTCCAACATGTACCATCCAGTTTACAACCTGACATTTTAAAGCAGATATCAATCAATATTTGACAATTAATGTTATTCTGTCACCACAAGATCAACAAATACGTTAAAATAGATTGTGCTACATTCTTTTATTAGCCATTTGAATGTTCTTATGACGAGCTGTGAATGGCAACATATAACACAGGTATAAATCAATATGTGAAACCTATTTTATTCTTAAGAAAGTTTAAGTTTCCCCTACAAGATGATACATCCTTCACTATGTAGTGAAGAACCAATGCATCTCCCAGGGATTCACCTATCCAAATCACAATTGATACAAAAATGCCATCAATTTGAAAACAAGTTAACTTACCTTTCATCTTGGATATGAAATGGAACAATAAAGGCTGACGACGCTGTCGAACTCGGTCCTACAGACGCATGTTCCTTATTCTATTGTCCTCAATAAAATAATAAAAAAAAAGAAATCAGCCTGGAAGCATCTTCTATCTCTGCCGTCGGTGAACTGAAACGAATAAACCCTGCCGGCTGCAGTTGCTCATGACTTATAGCCTGTGAAATGCACAAACAATCGATACTGTTGAAATGCTGTTGCCATTTACCTTGCAGCAGTACAAATAGACTGGCTGCCAGTCACCAGGGGTAAAATGGGTTGCCGCATATTCAATTGTTCGTTGCCCATTTCTGGTTGAACCGAGAGGACCCTGAACTTGTTTGAATCTTTATATTCACACAGGACACAACAGGTGACCCGAGTTGTCCCACTTCACGGGGAACACACAGTACATCACGAGTTTACAATGTTGAATAAGACGTACAATACGCTGGATTAATAAAGTGTTTTGAACTCAACATTCTTTACTTCTCTATTGCAAATCATTTTTGTATTATTTTTCCTAAAAATTGTCCTGAAAGAAAGACATTATTTGGTATCAACTGTGGGTAAAATAGAAGCTGATCAATCGGTAAATCTGTAGTTAATTCTGATGAAAATATGCACAATATGCAAAAAGCCTCTTCAAACAATTCAGCATTTGGTTTAAAATGGAGAAATGTATTTTTTATTTTTGCCCAGGAGGAACAAAGCAGAATAAAAGTTACAGAAATCAGTTTCTATTTTACCTGTTATTAGAGCCAAACTACATCGACAATTATTTTAGGAAACTTTAAAGGAACTATTGGGGGATGACTTTCAAATAAACTTTCAAATAAAAACTTTCCCCGAGTACCATCAGCTACGAGTCTTTCACTGGAGGTTGCGTGAACCCATGAGCCCATGCTCTCCGAGCCACAACCTTTTTGCTGTTTCTGAACAAGCAACTTGCGCCAAGGCTCCGCAATACTGTTGCTTTGTTCGATAGATTTTTTATTTTTTTTTTACAGCAGGGTGTCAGATCAATGGGGCATGTCCGATTTCATACATGGCTGAACCTTTGCCGTGAATCTAATTTCAGTTTTTCCTCCCAGCTACTGTTCCATTCAAAGAAAATCAATGGGCAAGGCTGGCGTGAGAGGGTGCCAACTTTTTTTCCAAGCAGACTCTGGGTCTGCGGACTCAAAAGCACCTGGATGTTGACATATTTGTATTAGTCATGATTTTTTGTCCCTTAAGTGTAAATTTCCCATTGAAGACGTTTTAGTAAGTGGGTTTGACTGTGGGCATGAAAAGTTGTTCAGTATCAACAAGAAAGATTTTACAAAATGTCATGCATTCTTTCATTATACTGCCTGCTACCCATTTATTATTCAAAATAACAGTTTCTTTCGACTCATGAGAGAAGACTGGGAGGATAAAACATGCTTTGACAGAAGAGCCATTCGGGGGGGGGGGCATCTACACAGTCGGGTAAACACCAGTGAGAAACGCCTGTTCCACCGCTCAGTATAGATTATTTCAAAGGAAATTTCGAAGTTGAAATACCTTTGAAAAAAGGCAGACTCCTCCAGAAAACAGCACAAAAGGGATAAACGTGCATTTCAAACAACTTCTTTTAAAAAGTCACTGGTCAGCAAACAGTTTAATACTTTTAGAAGGCCTGTATAGCATTTCATTGTATTTATGCCAACCCACGCCAGTCTAGCTACTGCAGTTTTTACTCCTTCCAGGCAGCCAGCGGTGTTCATGTTTCAAATAAAAATTATCAATCTGATCATCTTTCTCGGTGATATTACTGCTTCAAAATAACCGAGTGCTTTTCAAGCCAAATGACTGTGCCATTATTCTGCAGTAGAGCACTTTCTCAGTAATGTTCAATGTCATTTGTCATGCATCCCATCTGTAAATTTGATATTCCTGTTGAGGAATAAACACATGGCTTCCACGAAAGAGTAAAAAAAAACAAAAAAACATCTACAGCTGAGAAAATGTGATGTTCAGTGATGAAAGAAGTAGACTTTTTATAACACAGAAACACTGGTCTAATTCGTCTACAGACGGGATTCCATTTAAAATACTGAACGTCCTTTTTTCGTAAAAACGGGTGCATAGGGTTTCGAAAAGAAAATGATCAGTAACTGTATATAAAAAAAGACTACAGACTATCCCAGGCCTACTACCACTGAACATGGAGACCATTGACTGGGTCATGTTCCTATCAGGACATATTACCAAAATAAGTTTTATAAAAACAAGCAAAAGACCGTAATTGTTCTTAAAACGGAGCTGCAAAAAACTAGCTTCCTACAAATATTTCAGCGGACGTTACATTCATGTCAAAAGAAACAAACCTTTTCTCAACAAATGACCAACTGTGGGTTGGGGGGGGGCGGTGCAGATACCTTCTAGCGTCCACCGGACTTCCGTCCAGCCCAGGATCGGGAACGTGAACGAGAGCGCGATCTTGACACGGACCGGGATCGAGAGTGGGATTGGGAGTGTGAACGTTGCACCTCTTCCTCGTTGTAATGGGAAGTTGAAGCAGGGTTGACATTTTCTCGCGGAGATGCAGATCTGGAGCGCGACCGAGACCTCGCCCTGGACTCTCTACGAGGCCTCTGCCGGTTTCTGAGGAATCACGCCAACAGACAAATGTGTATTAGTATTTCTTATGTAACAGATAAAAACATCTACAAACAACAAATCAGAAACAACGCTGCCCCCACTTTCTCAGATGTTGACAGATTATGGGTTTCTTAATAGCTTTTAAGTACCTGTCATCCTCGCGGCTTCTGCTCCTCCCTCTTCCGTGCATCCGCCCACGAGATCTGGGGAAACAAATAAGAAGTTTGAAAAAGAAGGAATCGCAGCACAATTGCGGGCAGTAGCGTTGAACACCGCGGGGATAACTCACTCTCTGGGACTCTCGGATCGTCTGCGCCGGCGATCGTACGAAGGGCTGCGAGATCTGTATCTCTCGTAGCTGCGGCTGCGCGAGCGTCTGCGCCGGCTGTCTCGGCCGTGGTCATCATATCGAGAGGATCTGCCTGGAGAATCACTTTCCTTGGTTTTCATCTGATTTGGCGCTGTTGTGGGCAAACGAGAGACGCGAGAGTCAGCACAGAATAGGTACCGGTACATTCAGCGCAGTTCGGCATCCCCGAGAGCTGATGTTTTCGTTTTTATTATTGTGTCGTCAATTGACACGGAACCTGCCTGCAGGTATTTGAGCGCACTATTCCTGATCAAACACAAGAGCCTCCTCGATACGCATCTTCTTTGAAAAACTTCATTTGTTTTCATTCGGCCGAATTATACACGCTATCTGGTCAACCATTGACAGAGAAGTGTTTTGGTAGAACAACAAACAATGAAATTGGACACTTACTCTTTCGGTCACCCTGGGCAAACTGGATTTCAATCTGCCGGCCACAAACCCACTTCCTGTCCAGGCTGTGAAGAGCATCCTCGGCATCACGCACATCCTCAAATATGCAGGGGAGGGGGGTTAAGGGTTGTATGCGCTATCTTTTTTTGGTAAGGCCACACAAATGAATATAATGTTTGCCTTTTCAACAAACCCTTTTCAGTATTTTCATCAATTGTAAGATTTTTTTACATTATGTCCCTCATGTCATCGAAACATGTAGCACCTTATTCAAATATTGTTCCAACTGTCGTCATTAACAATGTGCATTTTGTGCATCGTCAACATTTACTTTAAGTTGTGTGGCTTGAGTTATGAGATAAAACAGTCTTAAATCACAGGAATATATATATATATACACAGACGTATGAATTCGCAGCATAAAACAATTGAGGTAAAACTACAATAACAAAGACAAGCTCAGTTGATTTTGTAGAGATAAAAGATGAAGTGAACTTTTCAAACACATCAAATCATTGTCTGATGCTTCAAGGATATGTAAACAAATCAAACACATTAAGAGCTGCTTAAATTGTTTTGATCAAAGTTAAGAATTATTCAATATCACAGGGATAGCTGATTTTGGTGCCATGTCAAATTCTTGGGAGGATACAAAATAATTCAGACTTGTTACCTTTGCCCATGCTTGACTTTGAACTTCATCTTGATCTTTACACTCTTTAATCGACTCCGAGAGTTTTCCTGCTTGCCTTTTAAACCTCTTTTCTTTTCCCCATTCTTTGTCGCCATATCCAAGCTTTGTCTCCGTCCCCTTTTCCTCTTCATGCTTTACTTTCTCTTTTCAACCTTTTCCCTCCCTCTGATCCTGAAGGTCTCTTTGTGACTTGTCTTTACAGCTACTCTATACAGGTCTTTGTTACTCTTTGTGGCCGGTTCCACAACTGGATGCTTTTACATTTTCTGAAGCAATAACAGAAAAATATTGGTGTTAGATATTCAATCAAAGTCTGTAAAAAACAAACAAAAACAAAAACATCATGTAATAACATCTTCTCAGCTGAAAGAAAACAATTGAATAATGCGTTAGCAAGAGCACCGTCAAAACTCATTGGGAAAGGATATTGAATGTATGCAAATCCTCTTGGTCGACGTGTATAGAAGTCAAGTGGGATGTAGACATCTACTATCGGCCCATAGCGGCCAAACTCACGCCGCAAATCCTCAGGCCTGAACACCGTAAATACAAGTATGACTCAACTGACCATCACCGGGAAACTCTACCTACATCATGAACCGTTAGCAACAGCTGATGAGTGAGCTAAAGGGACATTCCATCCAATAACACAATAAAGCAAGTTTTTTTGCATCTTACCTGGAGAGCAATCCACCTGTCCACATAGTTTTAGAGTGTTATGTAGGTAAAGAGCTATTGGCAGTTGCAAAACAAGGGCTGGATGCAATATTTGTGATTTTAAACTAAATAATCCAATTTGGATTCTTAAATTCCCAGGATCTATCTTTTGGGATTCGAGTTCTTACAGCGTGAACTGTAATGAAAAGTTTAAATGTGACATGGACAATGTGGCAGCAATGTTTTTTTCAGCAGTGACGTTCTGCAACACTTCCATTGTGTTTTGGTGAACTGTCCCTTTAAGAAATGAACACATTTTGATAACATGCCATTATTTGTATGACCCACTGACAATTTCAAAAATGACATAACCGGGTTATTGTAACATGAAATATATTTCGGCAAAGCAAACTAAACGTAATGTCTTAAGTTCACAGGTCACTGTGTGACTATGATGAGGAGAAGTCATTGATGTAATTTTTCCAGAAACCCTATCAGCACTAGGCAACCGCTAAAAAGATGCAACTAGACAATAAAAATATTGGTCTGTTCAGGGTGAGATCAGCACATCTTTTGACTTTTAATTACATTTTTTGAATGTTAAGCATTATATTACTAGATATAGATTTAGATTTTAAATACTTGGAAGCCTAATTTTACACAGAATTAAATTGTAATTAATTTTCTTTTTACTGAAAATGAGATATTATGCAGTCACAACAAATAGTCCTTCATGCATACTTAAACAGCTGCTTTTAATTAGGCACCATGGTAACAATGACTATACACACCATTAGGTTAAGTTAAGGGTACATGTCTTCATGAAATTAATTATGTCACCATGTTAAGGAGCCTCTGATGCATTCATTATGAAAGCTGTTATGAGTATTTAAATAAATATGCATACCATCTCAAAATGCGCAATGTATGATTTCAATATAATGAAATAAATCAACCTTTAACAGCTGCAACATTCCATAAGTTGAAATCCAATATTATAAAATCAATATTTAAATTGCTCAGGTTAATCCTACGTAATTAGTTATTTACACCACTGTCAATCACACATGAATAGATTATTTACCGTTACAAGTCACGGCACCGTTATCTTTTAACTTTATTTACATACTGTACAACTAGTTATGGCATCGCATTATTTATTGATTCTATTTACATTTTGTTTATTCTAAATACATACTCCTAAGTATGCTGCTGTTAACGTATGTTTACTCTATTCGTTGATGGGTCATTTATATCAGTTAACTTAAATTAAAGCTGTAGGAATGAAAAAAATATATAAAAGTCAGAAAACGTTAAACTGAAATAACAGCATGTTATCTAACGTTGGTTGCGTCTCGCACAATATAAACCACATCTTAATCTATGTATTTTATCTGTAAATCTCCCAAATATTCACCGTAGCTTCCTTGGTAGGCTAATTTCTAAGCGTGAAAACGTTCAAGACCATCTCACTGCAAACAAAGTCGCAAGCCCAATACAAAATATGTCAAAACAGACATGTTAGTTGTTAGCTAATGCTGTCGCGTTAGTTCTGAAATATGAAAGAGAAATGCGAGATGAGGATTTTGCACGACGGTTTAACTTGAGCCTAGCCGTAGATGCTAGGCTAACATAAGCTAGCCGCCATCACAGGAGTTAGGCAGCGTTAGTTGTTGCACGGTGTGTTGCTGTATTGACGCCTGGGTGCGGACTCACCTGGACTCATCGGCGATGTTTCTGACAAACAAAGACGTGTTTGGGGGCCTCATGTATCTGGAGATACAGTCACACACACTCAGCAGAAGAAAATGTTGGCAAAACGCACAACGACAACACGTACAGAGCGTACAGAGCATGCGCACTTTGAAGGTGCATTCGCTCTCTTTCGGAGCTTTACCGGCGGTTATCACACAGCGGCCTGACACACGACCGCCACCACCTGGTATGAAGTATTTACAACATTCCAAATTATAGAAAGTAAAACACAGCAAAAAAATGTATATATATAAATCAATAAAATGTGCAAACTAATTGATTGTGAAGTATGTACACGACATATTTTCATGCATGTTCCTGCACAACCGTTTATAGCTCTCATTTAACTTAAATAACAGTTATATTGTACATAATTGTCTCCATATTAATGATACTAATTTCCATTTTGTTATTGTCTGTATTTCATTTGATGTTCCTATTAATATGTTTATGTTAATGCATCAACACGCCAATACAAATTCCTCTTATGTGACCATTTTGCAATAAAAGTGATTCTGATGGAAAAACCTTTGTGGGGTGCCTTTTACATGTCTGTGTGTAGGGGCCTGAATAAAAACACATTGTTTTTTCACTCCTTTAAATTTATTCATGAATGAATTCAACCTTATTCATAATTTCCAGTTGGCTTATTTGAACTTGTGGAGGCCTGAGAGCCATCTGTGAGTTGCCAGGAGCTGGTCAGACTCGTCTGCTTCTGCTGATGAAAGTTACAGAGCCGGCAGTGACAGTCTGGAAGAGTGAGGAAGCAGAGACATAAATGGACACACACTCACGCACAGCCGAACACAGAAACCGTCATCTTTACACTAGCGTCTAGAAAGAACTAAAGCCAATAACCTCAACCATGTCTTCTCCCTGGAGCTCCCGCACAGAGGTGAACTTTTCAGTCTCAGCGATCAGCTTCCCATTCTCCTCCCTGACAGTGCACTAGATGAAAGTCATAGAGGAAAAGTGTGTTTTTTGTTTGTTTTTTTTCGAAGCTGAAATATTAAAAAACAACAAGTTTTCGTTCCAGATGTTGACATTTTACTTTTCAGGCTCTTTGACTAAATCACGCAAAACTGAATCTATATATGGTCCTGTGTGTGTTATTGTTTCTCCGTGAGTCTGATTCGAAAGGCTGTCACATAACACGGTGTGATCTCTGCCGTAACCATCGCCGACGACTGTGCTCTTTACTGCACAGAAGAAGAAAAAAAGACACAAGTGGAATTGACATCTGATGACTGAACCATGCACTGATGCTGAACAATGACATTTCTGTAGGGTTGCGCTCGATACTCTGAGTTTCGCATTACCTTAAACTTCCTGCCGTCCAAAGCGGTTATCTCCGACTCCTGTCCAATAATGAACGAGTGGACGTTGGTGCAGACGGGCGTCTTCATTGTGTAGGTGAACTCTTTCCCACTCTGCTCGATCACTATCACTGGTTTGACTTCTTTGCGCATTTTCACAACCATTTGAGGAGCACCTTGGACGCATTTAAAAAAAACAAAAACAAACATACCTCTCAATAAAGTGCAAAGGCAGATTGATCCCTGGAAATATTTGGAAAGCATGCTTACCAATTAATTTGAGGAACTCCTCGAGATTTTCCTCGGAATGAACTTTCCAGGTGCCGTTGAAGTCCATGGCTTCCTGCTGTCTCGCTTGCCTGATGATATTTGTTGTTCTTGCCAAAATCCCATCCCATTGCATACTGCTGGTTGCCACGTTGGGGACTTAAACTCCCTGTTATTTAGGATTAGAATTTCCTACGAGACCCACAACAGGTGGAACTTTGAATGAGCAGCCCTCGCTCACGTGATTCGGTGAAACATTAGACACCCTATTTCAACAATCGCGTTGTACCGTTTTACGGTTGAATTCGTGTCACGCATTTGACCGACATCCAACAAAATCCACGCACGTTTTCATGTTCACGTCATCAACAATGACAACTCTTTATTATAGACAGGAATTCAAGCGTTCTTCATTTCACCCACTTGTTTTTCAAAATATCAAAAGACTGGCAAAACTCACGCAGAAAGCAAAACATTTTTTGATATCTCCCTGCAGTGGCCGTCTGTTTATACTGTGCCATGTTGCAGTCCCTGAGAAAACATTGAACACGCAACAGCCATCAGTCAAATAACGTTTGCAGTGCTTGCTTTTTCTTCCAAAGATCATTGGAGGTTTTACCCCATTGAAGCTTTCCTTACATACAATAGCTTTTGAGGCAGACCTTAATATAATACTGAAATATATAGGATTTTTTTTTTAATTGCAGTGATTATATATTTGGGATATGAATAAATATGAATCCAACATACACAACCTTTGCTAATAACAATTCGTTCAGTTTGTGTTTCCTTCTACAGAGTTTTGTCTAGGACATGTACACAGCAGCACATTTAACACTGAACAGAGTCTGCAGCCGTGTTTGTGCTCTCATGTTAACATGGCGATGCATCATTCTAACTGGCATAAAGGCTGAGCCTCATAGGAATGTGCTGAAAGTTGCAGTTGTTGTGCTGGATATTTACTGGTGGACAAGCGTGTTATAATCTACCAAATAGATCCCAAGGACTTAGTTTTTCGCTTTTGCACAAAATGACAAACAACCACAAACAAAAAATCTGTTAAATCCATTCTCTGGGGACCACAAATGTTCACACAAAAGTGACAGGCGCCTTAATCACATCCGTTTACTTTTTGGCCAAGATATGCCAACACTGATAGTATATATCTGCCTTAGCGTTCCTTATACTGGACTCTGTAGTGGGACCCTCCAGCCACCTGGTACTTCAGGGTTGTTAAAACAAGTGCAGTGTTGTTTTTTTGCGTAGAATCTGACGCACAAGCGTAGGTTAAGACACAAAAATGTAGACATTTGGCTTACATCAGTCACATAAAAGTGGCCGGCAGTGCGTGCTTTGACAATAAGTCCGATTAAATCTTAACTTATGAGAAAGCCAAATCCAACAAAACAAACAACAAATACCATAACCTGAAAAAATAAATAAGGATAAATATCGAGCTTTGCTACGACTCCCTTTCATTCATCCACTGAATGTAACAGACGACGGGTGAAGCAAAGAGGAGGAAAGACTAGAAAAATGAGCTTCATCACGAGAGGAAGGAGCCGTCGGCCTCCTCTTCCTTGTTTGGACCGGGGTCGCTAAGGCAGCGTGAGAGTTTCAGCTGCTCCTCCGGGTCGTCTGGGGCTTTGGCCCCCGGCACGGCGTCGCTCTGGCTGGGCCCCCGGGGCGACTCGTTCAACAGGCTGACGGCATCGGGGGGGCTGGGATGCGGCTGAGGCGCCCCTCCTCTGGGAGTCTCGCTGTCAGTGTCATAGGTGTACACCTGGTGTTCTGGAAAGTAATATCATCAGTGCACGAGTATTAGTGCTTGCACAGTGTCCACAAGCAGCTGCAAAGTAATCCACAAGGTTCTTTATGTTGTTTTTTCCTCTGAGCAGAAGTAGAACAAGTATTCGGATCATTGCTCATTTTCCAACACACCTGCAAGTCCTGCATTTGAAATCTAACCAAAAAATGTATTTATTATTTTCTAACCCTACAAAACGAATACAAGAGGATTTGCTATTGCATCCTTTTGTCATTATATCATTACACATATAAATTGCATAAAGTCAAGACTATGGGGATTATCAGTCATATCCCAACCTATAGTACGTCTGACTGACCCGATTCAAAGCAGACTTTTCTCACAGGCGGCGTTTCCTGGCGGTTGGCAGGAACCGTGAGGTAGTGACTCATCTGTGAATGAAACATAAGAGTGCGTAAGGAAGCGCATTATTCCAGCACTTATAATCTTGCAGAGATCGTGAATCAAAACTTATAATGATCATTTTGAAAATGAATGATTCATGTAATGACACCTCCCAAAAAACGTTTTTACACATTTTCAGCCAATAGCCAACATCTCCAAATGAACTGTGGCCAGGTGTAGGAATAGAGATGACAGCTGCGACGTTCAGGAGAAATTGAAATTGACACTCACCCTCCTCTCCATCTCCACCCTCTGCTTCCTGAAGCGGACCTCACTCAGGTTGTCCTCGAAAGGATCAATCATCAGGTCATGTCTGCTGTAGGAACGAAGCTGCGGAAGCAAAGACAGTGAAGAAAGCATCTTTGAACGACTGAGCGATAAAGTTCAAGACCTACCTTTTTAATCGGGGCTTCTCATTTTCAATCTCTTTAGGGGAATATCCTTGATTTTATTTATTTAATCATTTAATTACCCTATTTCTCATCTCTCTCATCGTTTTACATTTCTATTTTATTTTGTTTTCAAATTTTTATTCCATCTGCATTTTTGTTTATCCTTTATGTATGCTTCAATCACCACAGTCACAGGCCCTGACAAACACAGGCATACGACATCTTCACTACCCTCTGCCTGGTCTTCTGCAGGTTGCCTCGGAGGATCTTCCTGATCTCCTCCTCACGGGTCTTCGAGATGCTCGGTATCGCACGTCTTCTGGCCGGCCCCTTCTGTTGGATGTTCCTGTGGTGACACAGAACACATCTCCAGCACCAACACACAGTAACAGGAAGATGATGTCTACATACTTTAATTTAACTATTCAATGTTGTCATTGCACGCCCTCGACTGTTGTTTAGCGTTGTTTACTACCATTGCCATAGAAACACACAGTTTACAGTTCAGAGGCTCGCAACTACTCTAAATACAGTGTACAAGTGTTATCTTAAAGCAGATATTCAATAACTATATTAAATGCAATTATATTTGCAGGAAATTCGACTCTGAATCAAAATAGACACCTTAATAAAATAAAATAATAAACATAGGTCGTGTATTTTATAGAATGTCTGAGCCCCGTTAAATGTGGTCCTTCGTCTGAGAGAAACGTATTAAGGAAACAACCTCCTCTTGCATAATATGACATACTGCATGGAGATGGAAGACATGATTGTGGGCAGCTTGGCGGCGCTCCCGCTCTCCACCATCATCAAGGCCTGCTTCATCTCCATCTTGTTGTAGAAGGAGATGAGCTGGGGCTCTGTGGAGCGCTCACCCGCGATCAGCCACCTCTTCACGTAGGCCTTATTGAAGCGGTTCAGCCTGAGGACAGCAGGAAAATCCATCATCATCATCATCATCATCAAATTTCATCTTGAAAGGTTATGACGTAAACTTGTGCAGACACATACACTGCAGAGATCACTCCTGGAAGACATTTACTTCAGTCTATTCTCCCATTTTACTTCTCCGAACTCTACTTACGATATACAACATTAGCTGGTGTCCACTTAATATATGCCTCTTTCCATCCCTCTCATCATGTATACCATTAAAACAAGATCCCATTTCAAACCAGTTTGTACGTTTGAGTTTCATCCTAACCACAGCGATAAAGGAGCAATGCAGACACAATATCTTATTTAACAGCCTCATACTTGTCTTTCCAGTGATGGTGTCCGTAATGGCCACAGATGTCTTCAATTCCTGTCAGGAGATGATCCAAGAACTACAGTACAGGCAAAAGGTGTTTCGTTTTTTTCCCCCGAATCAAAGACAGTTTAACATATACACGCACAAATAACTTATTTCACAAAAATATATTTGTGTGTCTCGTTTAAAGAAGGTGTGATGTGAGAAGGTTAAGCTCTTACCTGTGTGTGTATCTCCTCGTTTATCGAGCCTTTGCTCTCCCTCTTCTTCTTCACAGCCAGAAGCTCCACCAGAGGCCTGATGGTCATTCCCTGAACACACACACGTGATGAAGTGATGATAGGAAGAAAGACATGTCCCCTCCTTGCCACTTATCTTTACAAAGCCTATAATGTAATACTGATGAGTAAAGTATGTTGTAACTCATCTTCCTTGCCACCAGTGTACAGTACAGTCCATGAATTACCCAATATGAAAGACCAAACCTGACTTATAAAAAGAAATTTGTGTATTGGAAACTTATTTCAATATTCAATATGGAACCTAATGTTGCGTCACGTTTTCTTTTGCTGATTAATAGAGATTAATACATTTGATTTTTTTCCTCATCTACTATGATTACATTTTGTCAACTTCACATAAATTAGTTTGTATTGTTTTGTGCAAAATA
The DNA here is from genome assembly GCA_016785305.1 of Colistium nudipinnis. Lineage (NCBI taxonomy): Eukaryota > Metazoa > Chordata > Actinopteri > Pleuronectiformes > Rhombosoleidae > Colistium > Colistium nudipinnis. Next base: position 260,535 of record JAFBJU010000566.1, on the reverse strand, counting down.
CTAATACTATCTAATAACTAAGATTCTTATTCTCAGAGATAAAATCTAAACAGAGTGGTGCCCAGAGTCGTACAACATGTTTTAACTAAATGGCCGTGCACTGCATATAAAGATGACATTTTTTTCGAAATACTCGCTCACACCTGCACAAAGACGGTGAAAAAGATGACGGTGATGATGGCGGTGAGGAACAAGTTCTTCATCTCGCTGTTGGTCAGCAGGAAGCCTAGTGAGAAGGCTATGGCACCTCGCAGGCCACCGTAGGCCACAATGAACTGGTCCTTCTTCGTCAGTTTCACAATACGGAATTTATTGATGATGTGCGTGAGGCCGATGACTCCTGAAACACACAGAAAACAGGATAAAAGCCCAAAAAAGGAGAAGCAGCAATACTCAACTTATATTGGTGCATATGTTATAAAATATACTTTTACAAAAAAGGACACAATACACCAATATTTCAACACCTTAATGTGTCAGCGCCGTTTAAAAAATCAAACAGTGCGTTGTTGACAGGCCAAGAACAAGAAAAAGCATTCCTTTGTACTGACCCAGGACTCTCGACACCCAACAAAGGAAAACGGTGAATATGACAAAGGTCCAGTTCCAGGCATGAGGACCGGCCACCGTGGAAACACCCAGGAAGATGAAGATGAGCGTCTCGCTCACGCTGCTCCACATCTTCAGGAAATATTTGATGGTGGTGTAGGACTTGTGGGAGATATTGGCCTCCACGTACGGTCGCATCGTCACGCCACACGCTATCAACCTGGTTTTGGTCAGGAGGAAAATAGGGGAAGTGTAAATCTCACAGTAGGGAGTGAGGTTTGGTGGTGCGGTACTAGTATTGGCTGTATGAGACAGCGGTTGAGAAGATACAAATAAAGCCGTAGCACAAGTCTGGCTGTGATACCTGTGTGCGCCTCTTAACAGTTATTTTCACTTTTAGCATTATATAGCAGATACAAACAAAAGAGAAGAAAGCAGCAAATCCTCCAAACAGTGGTGATGTGTTTTACCATAACTAAGTTTGGAGAAATTCAAAGAAATCCATCGGGATCACTTTTCCACCCAGAACTGAACTCCACAAATACCAAGATATATCAGAAAACGGAGGGGCAGATTTCTCAACATCGGGGTCTACTCACGACATGATCCCCGACAGGTGGAAGACCTCCGCTGAGAGATACGCCATGTAGCTGTAGAGGAAAACAAACAGGGGCTCGATGACCCGAGTGTGAGAGGTGAAGCGGGAGGTGAAGGCGCCCAGGATGCCGTAGAAGACGCCGACAATGACGCCCCCGAGAGAGACCACGAAGAAACAGGCGACGCCGAGGAGGGCGTCGACCACGGTCACCGTTCCTGCGTGCGAATACTCGTTGAACAGGTGATAGAGAACCTGCACGGAGAGAAACGGCGGCAGAGCCAGAGGCTTTTATTGTCTGAATCAGGCCAATTTGGTTTCAACTCATCCATGTTTTCAACTTTTCCTTCATACTGTTTTTAGGAACAGTATATATAATAAATAAAACGACCTACCAGACTTAATAAAAGGTAATAAAAGAATGTGGCGCATGTATGCTTACGAAAATCTCTAAACTCTATATCTCAAGCTCTTAGAGAAATATAGTGCATTGAGAAGTTTTTCTTCTTCTTCTGAATCATAGTGGAGTGACAGTATTGAACAACAGAAGATGCAAATACTTAGGTTAAGAGCGGGGTCGCACAATGGCACTTAAATAGTGAACTCGTGTGTACATGGCCTTTCCGCAAACGTCCAGTGTGTCTCACCACGGTGACAGCGTCGTTGAGGAGCGACTCGCCGAACACCAGGATGTGCAGCAGCTCGTTGATGTGGATCTCCTCGAAGACGGCGAGGACGGCCACGGGGTCCACGGCCGAGATGATGGAGCCGAACAGCAGGCAGGAGAGCACGTCCACCTTGCCCAGCTGGGCCCCTTCGATCTGACACACGGCGTACATCATCCCGCCCACGAAGAAGGTGTTCCACAGCGTGCCCACGACCGCGAACACCAGGATGGTGCCCATGTTCTCCGTGAAGGGCCGGATGGGCAGGAAGTAGCCGGCATCGAGGATGATGGGAGGCAGCAGGTAGAGGAAGAAGATCTCGGAGTCGAGGACGGGGGCCTTCTCTCCGATGGCTTTAATGATGCCTCCGACCAGCAGGCCGACGACAATCAGCAGACAGCTCTCTGGAACCACGTTGGACACTCTGGGGATAATGTGGAAACCTGCAGAGAGAGAGAGAACATTTCAAGATGTTCACTTGAAATCTCAAACTTCAGAGATTCAACTCAGGAAACTAAAACCAAAAAATGCCCGTATGAATTTAGTCATTCCGTTTATTACCATATATGACAAGAGAAAAACAATGAAACCATCACATTGCAGAAGCCGATATTCATCAAAGAATATATCAACCAAAACACATTTATTTGCCACGATCCCCAATTTCTATTGGTAAACTAAATCACTGAATCGTGTTGCACGGAATACTTGACTTAAGTTTTCTTCTCTTTTTTTTTACTTCAAATGCCATCACCCTTTATAGAGTCTATATCCAGTGAAACATCAGCCGCAGAAAAAAACACTGTCATTTGGGCTGACTCCAAACTCCTCATCACGTATGCAACATGAGCAAACAGGATGGAAAAACCTGTGCGCAATCATCTGTCGTTAGGCATTCGACTGGAGGCTCATCACTCATAACTATGATCGTTCTAATGTTCTAATCTCGCCAAAAGGCTTCAACCGAATGCCGTTTCAGACAAAGTTCCATTTAAACATCCTTTGGCAGATGTCATCTTACAATTGTTATCTTAGGATCACTTGTGAAAGTTTGCAGAGGGAATCTTGATCAAAGAATTTGGAATCCCATACTGAAAAGCCACTTTAAAGCCACTGTAAGCTTTACTGGTTGAAAATATTGCCGGACTGACTGAGTATTTTATTTTTATTTTTTATTTTTTACACACTGGCGTCAGGACTTTCACAGAAGTGAAAGGATCGAATTCCGTCCTCCCCCACTGCTTGCTCCCGTCATCTCTCTCTGAGCCTTCTGAGGCCTTGTCATTCACTCAGTCATGTGACTGGGATGCGGGCGGCCGTATACGAGCTTTATTCAGTGGTCAGTGATGTTGTGCACGGCAGCGGACCTCGCCCCCCTCCTCTGCACACTGCACACTGAGATCTTTGTTATCGAGCAGTGCATTTGGACAGGAAGTTGGAACGGCCCCTGGGAGACAACAGCTGGATGAGCAGATAGCGCGCTGGAGAGCTTCCCTCTGCTTCGTCAGCCAGTGATAACTCACACGGAACAGTTATACAACACGGTGGCACCCATAGTGTACGAAAAACTTGATATTGATGATGATATCAATATTACGATTTCTTTTTTTTTTATGGTTGGTTAAAGTTAATAATGATTTGGGTGGGATCATTGTGGATGCAGCAGGAACTGGGGGTCCATAGTCGCTAATGTTTTTCTCTCCTCTCATCACAGCTGAAGGTCATTGGTAGGAAATATTATCTTCATCGAGAACATCAACCGAACAACAAGCAGACGTTCACAGGCCCATGCTAAATCGAGTGCATGTGGCCTCTGAGGGAATAGTTTGACCGCTATGTTACTGTTGAACATGGACCCAACGGACGGCAGCAGCAGGCCCTCATCTTTGATGGGAATCTCCACCACTTTTACACACAATCAAATCTGAATCAAATCCCTCATCTGACCTCACTGTTTTAAGTCAACTCAACACCTCAGGAGTGGTATCTCCAGAATTAAATAACCTTTGAAAATGTAAACAATGCCAGACTAATCCCAACCACAAGAGGATTACTGACTAATAGGGATCATTTGTAAACATTAAAGTGCATAACATAGCATTTCATGCTTTTTTCATAATTGGTGATTGCAAAAAAAAAAACTCAAATGGAGAAGAAAAAAACATTATATTTGGTTGTGTAAGCAACTTAATAAAAGTTGTATAAAGCTCTCAAGGGATCTGTGTGTGTGAAATCTGATGCTTGAATCACCACTTAACTGTTGGTGCTCTTGTTGAATTTTGGGTGATGTAGTTTATTAAGTCTGCAAGGCAATCAAATATACTCTCTTTGCTGTTCAAGTTAGTTGGACTCAGCAGTTGCTAGTTTCCATGGCTGCAGATGATCATCTTAATTATCGATTAGTCAGCTGATTGCTTGGTGAACAGATTGAACAGTGACTTCTTTGAATGTCTTGTTTTTTTATGCAAACTGAAAATAGAAACTCCGCTAAGAAAAGCAGCACATATTCTAGTAGATTTTATTTTTTCTATTTCAGAATTTGTGATCAAAATGGTTGCTGACGCATGTCAAATGATGGGTTTGTCAGCCAATAACATTCCCCTTTGAATAAGTTTGACCCTGGTCGATTCCATCAGTTTAACACACGAGGTCAAGATTTAACTTAATCTGAATCAACTCATCGGAGGTGTATTGGTTGGTTGCGCTCCTGTTTGTAATGCTTCAGGTCTTAACTTTAAACTATTTTTTAGAAGATTTCAAAATAAAAGCGACATCAGAAGGGATCATAAAACATAGCTTCCTTCAGCCTGGATTAAATTTAGGATACATCTGCTCAGGGTCAAAATGGGACAGTGCTGATAAATGTGCCAGTCATCGGACCTGTGTGTCACCCACCGAGTTTCATGAGCAGGGCCAGGAGGATCCACAGAGAGATCTCAAAGGGCTTCCTGACGTGCTCGTACTTGAAGTCGAGGACGGGGAAAGCCTTCTTGTGGTGGCCGCTGGAGTTGGTTTGGTGAGGGGAGTCCTCCGGAGACAGCAGGGCCGGGTCGCTCCACGTCGCGTTGTCTCCCTGGACAACGTCACGACCCGCGGAGGCGACGGACACGAAGGCGAGCAGCGAGACGCACATGACCGCCGCAGCCAGACGCCCAGCCGAGCCGCTCCGGGCGCGAGCGCCGGCCACAGCCATGTTTCAGATGCTCTCGCGGCCGCTACGCTCCTACGTGCGGAGGTGATGATGGTGAGGATGAGGAGGAGCGTGGTGCGCCAACTCCGCGGGCATCCTAAGGCGAGCGCACAGCTGGAGGAGAACAAACGGTGGTCCGTGGAGCAAAATGAAAAAAGAAAAAAAAACGCCCCTGGCATCAAAATAACATCTCTCTTATTGCCTGGGTTTAAACCTGGAGAATTGCTGTGTCCGGTGGAGGCCGACTTGTTGTTTTTCCCCGAAAGGTGACTCTGAAGTTCAGCACAAAGTCTCTACGTCCATCAGGCAGGACTGCCCCTCACTGCTCCCCAGCGGCTCTGCCTCTACTACGCCATGCAGCTGGTCCAAGGCGGACCCACAGCGACACCTGCCGGAGAGGGGGACCCACTTTTAACTAAAAAGTTAGAGGGGGTACTCAGCTCACATACCTGGATAACAACACCAGTAGTCTCCAACAAGATGTGGGTATTTTTTCTTTTCTTGGCTTTGCAAAAACATTTAAAAGGAAAAAGCCCACATCTGTTCTTACACATGGTGCACATTTCAAAACCCCTGCCCTAATCCAATACCCTAACCTAGGGGTCCTCAACGGGGGCGGCAGGCAATGCCTACCCCGCACCATTGCATAGCTTCTTGGTAAAGCTTATCAGGGCAATTGCTGGTAAAAACATAAAAAACAAATATTTTAAATAATATTTTAATATAATATTTAGAAATTGTTTTATACAAGTTAAATCTGTGTGTGTATGTGTCTGCTTAAACCACGGGTTCTAAAGCATTTTCGGGCCAGTGCCCCCCTAACCATTATCCAGGTCCCTTACTGCTCCGCATCAAATACAATGTAGGGCAGACATGATTTTATTTTGATTACTGTTCTATTTATATTATTATGATTAATATTCTCAGTGTTATTTATATAAAAAAAATCTGTGTATTGTGTATATTATTTAACTAATTATAAGGCTGCTATATTATGGTATTATATTAACTCAAATTCTTATTAAATAATCTTTGGATGTTTTTACCAGCAATTGCCCTGATTAGCTTTACCCAGGGAGCAAAATAGCCATGAACATAGAAATATTATTCAGGAGTGTTATAGAAATGCAAAAGTAAGATGTTTGAGATTCAAACTTGAATTGGTGTCACTGACTGCAATCAGAACATTTCCCCACTTGTGAACATTTTGGAAGCTGTGCAAAGGTGTGGGGTAGGCATTATCCCAAGACTGAGAAAAATAACAGAACTGTTTTTTTTTTTCATGGTTTTGCAATAATTTATAAAAAAACGCACATCTGTTCTTACACATGGTGCACATCGAACGCAAATCCCAAAATGAAATTCCCAAACCAAATAACCCCAAAAGGCGTGCAGGGAAGTTAATAATACATCAAAAACATACATCAAAATATTACAAGCATACAATCAAACAACTTAATCGATTTTGCTTATTTTCTACAACAAACTAAAAAAAATACACAAGCCTCCTCGACAGTGGTTCACATGTGTCCTAGAAATACAGTTTAGCCATCGCCTGCAGGAATCTCTTCTTCCTCTTCTGAGCAGCCAGCTGCAGCACCTCCTCTGGGTTACTGGTGTTCAACTCTGTCTGTCCAATAGCTTTAATCTGGAGGGGGAAAGCAAAGGTGTAGGAATTAAAGGATATTTCTTTCACTTAACACCTTTCCCCACATCTTAGTCCCTCCAGCTAAAGATGGGAGAAAAATATGGGAGGAGAGACGAATAGAAAAAAACTAAAATGTTTCAGGAGACCTCCTTTCCCTGTTCAGCTTTCATTTTACCCTCAACAGCCATTTAACATATGGTTTTAAAAACGGGACATTCAAATGTGTATTAAAATGGACTAAACACCCATGATACTGAAAACAAATTAAACATAAACCATCAGCCCCTTTTTTAATGTACTAATCTTTTGTGTGAATTTGGTGTTATTTACTGTAAGTGTGAACAACTTACTGCTATTTGCCTCTTCTCAGTCTCGCCCCGTTTGTGGTGAATATCTGAATGGACATTTAGGGAAGATTCATAGTAACCAGGATATGCAGTATGTACCATAAATAAGACCTCTTAAAATACATTGGGGAAGCTATAAGTAGACAACGTTCTTTCTTTTTTAAGTTTCTTTTTAGGATGACCAGTGTGGGTAATGAATCAATACATAAAAAATAGAAAGGATACGTGTGAGAAATTCCAAGATGGTGACGTCCCAGATGTAGTCGTAGAAAGAGTCCATTGCATCGTGACTGTGGTGATGCAGGAATATTTTATGGATATTAAGAACAGCTCTGCTGGTTGTTGTTGTTCTATCATGTGTTGTGACAAGCTGGGCTGTACCTGTTTTGTTCTTGAAGAGCTTTGAAGGCCGTCATATAGTCAACTTCTCTCAGAAACTGGCAGAGGATAGCAACCTGAGAAGGAGACAGAAACTATGTTAATACTTGCTGCTGACAGAGATTTAGCGGCCTATTAAAACCTGAACGTGGCTTGTACTCTGACCTGTGTGTGACAGTTCATCATCGAACAGCACTTGATCATCCTCTTCAGAACCTGCAAGTACAGTCAGTGTGTTTATTTGGGAACGTCTTCATTTTAGAGGGATGGCTTCACTGTTCAATAATAATTGAAGTCACTGAAACAGGTTCTGCTTGCTGCAATAGTTCATACACATATATGCAGTGATACGGTTATGGCAGTGTTTTTATTTATCAGGACCCATCATTACTCAAGCAGAGATTCACAGATCCAGATTCATCCTCAAAAATCTGCATATGTGGCTGAATCGCTCACACTGTGCTAAAATCAGAATTCCATGAGTTTATTTTCATAGTAGGTACCATGTATAGAATTAAGAACAACCTTCATTCAGTTGCATAGGTTGTGAGTGGCCTGAATGTTTTACCTGTTCAGTGTAGACATCAGGGGGCACAGCTTTGGTGAAGAAGTCAGAGCCTACAGCTCCTGCCTGGAGGTAGAGGTTCAGTGCTGCCGAGTACTGATTGGTCACTGCAGAGACAGATGTCAGAAGGCCTCAGTCAAACTGAAATAACATGCGTTTCTTCTTCTCATATCTGCTGTGGCAAAGTTATTAAAAAAACGATATAATGTAATGAGCCTGCTTTCTTTGTGTACAAAAGTGAAACCTCAACAGGGATTTAAAGTAAATCATGTCTGCCAAGTTTGTAGAGCATGCATGTATGTCGTCTTTCTTCTTACCAAAGTAGATGTCGGCCTGTGTGATGAGCCAAGATTGGTTATTGGGGTTCAGGGTGAGAGCGTAAGTCACAAGCTCCTTGACCGTCACAGCCACAGCTTCCACGTCCACGGCCTGGATGCTGTTCAAAACAAAACTCACTTTTGATCCACTGGACCTAATTTGTGTAAACAAAAAACATACAAACTGATTCTATTAAGACAAGCTCTTACTTTAGAAGAGTAGATGGCCATATAGAGAGGTGTTCTGCGGTCACTTCATTTACAATATCATCCTAGGGAGAAAAACTATTAGTGACCAACAAGATAGGAGATGACTGTTGAGCTGTGTGTGAGCAGACAGTGACACTGTGTCCTTTCAGATCCAACAGTGTGGAAAATAATTGGGACGTACCCGCACTATGCTGTGGAGCCTCACAAACAGTGAAATAAGGGTAGTCAGCACCAACGGCTCCTGTGACAAATGCGATTAAACAAGTTAATTGCGCATCTGAACCATCTTCTAATGGATAACAATAATTTCTAGTTCTATTGTATACTCACTCGAAGTTTTTTAATGAATGTGATGAATTTGCTCCTAAATGGGTTGCATGAAAACATACCAGAATCAGTTCAGTAAGTCAAATGTAAAAAGTTGAAAATGGCTGAGATTAGGGAGCATATCTGTACCTGTACAAGATGCCCATGGAAGACTCCCTGTGCTTAATGAGACCCACTCTGCCGTCGCTGTTCCTCTTGTGTTGGATGGAAACGCTGCAGATCTGAACCACCACGTCCCACAGCTCCTTGGCCGTGCGTCGACACTCTTTAGGCCCTGGGAGCTCTTTGCACGTGGACGCGAGGAGCTGACCGAGCTAACAGAGGGTAATGGAGGCAATAGACCTTTTGTAAATTGAACTCACTTTGAGAAGCTGATGCTGTTTCCATGGTGGCCAAACTGTGTAATGTTTAAATCGGTATAACAGTGTTTGCATCAACGCAAGAATATCCATAAGATTGAACCAATCCACTGACATTTGCACGGCAGGAAACACAGGCGGCGTTTATCTACCCGCACGTGAATGCAGTGACGAAGACACCATCTACCTTGATGTATGCGTTGTTCATGACCAGAGAAGGTGGAACCTGCAGAGTCAGATAGTCGTTCTCCCTCCAGTTCAACATGAAGGCGACACACTCCTCTCCGACCACCTGACGCAAAGGCAGGTCTGGAAGGTAAAAAACATCAGTTGTGATGTATTTGATCTGAAGGGTGTGTTATGCTTCCATGTCATTTCCTCATGTCCAGACTGTAAATGATGCTTTTTGCCACTGTTGGGAGATCGGGTACCAAGGCACTCACCGTGAATCCTCATCTCCAGGTAACCTCTGACCCTGCTGACCAGGTCAGGGGGCGGTCGCTCCTTGCTGCCCTCGGCCGCCATTGTCTCATGCGCTCGAACCTCCAGCAGCAGCATCTCGTTCAGCATCACCTGCCTCAGCTTTGGCGAGAACTCGGTGACCAGCTCCAGGCAGGCCGAGAAATGCTGCCGCGCGTGGGCAAAGTCCTGACAAAAATGGTTGAGGTATTTAGCATCTCTACCCTGAAACGACGAAGCGACAAATCAGTCACAATTCTGTGCCCGGACAGTGGGATCAAACCTTTATTGATATGCAGTGGAGTCCTTTGGCCAATAGGATGTACACGAGGTCCTTGGTTAGGTTGTCTTTAATGCTGAGGATCACATTGATGTAGTCTGGAGGAACCTCCCACTGTGATGGCACACAAAGAGTAGTCTTATTTATTACAATTAACATTCAGGTTTCTTTATTATTATTATGACGCTTTTAGAATATTTTATGTATGTATCTGAGACAATACCTAATATCTTTATATTAGCACTTAATTTTTATACTTTTATTCCTCCAGTATTTTTTTTTGAACCCTCACCTTGCTGTTGACCCTCCAGAAGGGTCGTTCCGCGATGCCGTGGAGTTCAATCAGAATTTGGCGGATCCTGCGAGGCTCCAGTGTGAGGATAAGCTGCTGCTGCAGCTGCCCAATGTTCACGCTTGCCGAAGCTGTCGAAGGGCGGACCAGGATCATTATAAAGAAATAGCACCGCTACATCGGCGAGCAGTGGGACATCATCATTTTTGAACAAGGAAGGGACGGAAGTATTTGACCCTGCACCTGGAATGTCGTAGAAGGAAGGCAGAGGTTTGGCACTGAGGTTGATGGTGGCTGACCTCTTCCTCATCTGCTCCACCAGGACCTTCCTCTCCTCCTCCCTCAGCAGCTCCATGAAGAGCTTATGAGACGACACGACAAACACCAGAGACAGGTCCTCCAAGCTTTCACACAGAGTCCTGCGCAACAAGAACAGTTTCATTGAGGAATCAGACAAAGCCTTATTAACATTTAAAAGTCTATTATTCCTCATGCACCAAAGGGAGTTACTGTGTGGTGATGTATACTGTGCCTGTTCTGTACTGTCCACTGTGTGTCACTCACTTCATGAAATTGGCCATGCGTCTCCTGGATGTCTCTGAGGGACGGTCTTTTTCCAGCGAACGCGTGGACACCTGCATGACATTCAAAACAGAACTCAAATCTCCAGTTCAACCCCAATGACACTTCAGGTAGGTCACACCTACATTTAGTTGAGTGCTTAAACCTCAACACAACACATTGTGTCACACATTTTATCATTGTGACGAAAGCTTCATTTTTTGTGTTGTTTGGGGAGTTTTGAGCTTTATCACCTCCAAAATGAAGTCCACTATGCGTTTGCTGGGCTTGAGGAGAAGCTGTTGGAAACGCACACTGAGGACTTCTCCTTCGAGAGCATCTCGCACAGCGTTGCAGACACACAGCTTGTGGCAGACCTCGTCCAGTCCAGTTTCCCTACACAGTAAAAATGCCACTGGAGGAGTCCTGCCTGTCTGAATTCGTTTTAGGATTGGATTGGACTGTGTTCTCACCCTTGTTGGACATTGTACAGGAACTCTCTGAGAACAGACATCCTGTAGTGGTTTGGTAAACTGCGGCTCACGTTGTCTTTGATGAAGGCTTCAATGACCGCCTGTAAGAAAGGACGTTTAGGTACTACACATGATACAAAGTTTGTTTGTGGACTCTATTCACTTAAATGCCTTTGTGGTATATCTCAATAAACAGCAGTTTTTCGACACCCCCCCTTTACCTGACATGATGACATTGGTGTGTTCTGACCTGGTATTTATGTGCCCTGATCAGGCTGTTGATCTGATCGTATGGTGTGGTTTGGGAGTCAGACGGGTCACTGTCTCCAGTCAGGGCTTTGCAGGCGTTCCAGTAGCCAGCCAAGCGCTTCTCATCCAGGTGCACGTGAACGGTCAAGTCCAGCTGAAAATTTACATTTTACGTGAATTACTGTGGTCCTACAGTACCAGGGCAGATCTTTAAGTACTCGGATATATGTTTGACACATTTATTTGTTAATTTATTGTTAACCTGACAGAATAATAAAAAAAACACATTGCTGGATCAGCCCTTATACATAGTATATAAAATAGGCATATTATGTAGATAATAAACTTTAACTACAAAATGTAATAAATAAACTAAATAAAAAAGGAAACTATAATGCTAACATAAATGCACATTTTTGTGTATTGGAAACATAGTATTGATCCTAGTCAATGTCTAAAAGAAATATAGATTCATAATGATAACTTATAATAACACCTTTTCCAACAGCCAAAGTGTTTTATTGCAGTGTCTATTCTCAAAATTGTATTTTCTTAAATACCTGCTTTATTTTACTTTTACTTTGTTTACTAAAAACAAGACAAATCTGGACAAGGTGAAGGATTAACAACCATAAATGCTACATTCCAGAAGTATATTTACCTTCTTTAACAGTTCTTTTGTCCGTCTGAAGTGATCCCTTGCTTTCTCAAAGGCGGGTTGGTCCGTGCAGCCCCGCTGGAAGAAAATACCTCCCAAATCATAATGCACCTGAGAAATCAAATACATACATAGTTACACTGGAATAGAGTTCACGATCGATAGTCATCAATTAACTTAAGACCAGAATTACATTTTGAAAGGAAACAAGATACACATTCACCAGCAGTGTTTTCTGTTGTTACAGGAATGGTAAGGTCTTCCCTAAATCGAAAATATGTTCCAGCAAGACATAGTGTGGTCTTCTTACCTGACAGTGCAGCTCATCAGCACTGATGCAAAGGCCAGCGGTGGATGACTCTGTCTCTCCGTTAGCAGCAGCATCAGCAGCCAGCAGGTCCAGAGTCCGCAGGGTGTGAACGTAGAAATCTTTCTTCAGCCGCAGAGCTCCTTCCAGGACACTGATCGAGTCAGCCATCTGTTCTTTCAGCTGAAGACAGAGTGGTGAATAAAAAAAAAAAAAGGAAATTTCACTTATCCTACTGGACATTTTTTCTCAAAGTGGGGAGGGACCAAAAGGGGGAATTATTAGAAAAATCTGAATTGTAAACATTTTTATTAGTATCCGTTTGAGAAAGTATATTTTACAACATCGGTTCAGGAGGTGCATTCCACAATGCCAAATTAAACATTTGAACTCACCACAGTGAGGATGTTTTCAGTCATTTCTTTCTCCTGCTGCACGATACTTAACCTAGTACAAGACCGAAGACAAAAAGCAGAGGCTAATTATAAAGCAGACATTTCAACAAAATCTATACAATATGTTTACAATGAGAAGATGCAATTAGGAGGAAGGAGAAAGTTACATGTTCATCTGATGTGGTCCTGGTTTGGTTTGTTTCTCTGGAAAGCTGCTCAACACAATGGTTCTGATGGCCCTATGGAAAGGTACAAGAAGAATATGTTGATAGATTGATTAGATAGATACTAGAAAATATTAAAATTATGAATAGTTTTGTCAGGAGTGGGATTTGAACCCACGCCTCTATTCAGAGACCAGAAATCCCTTTACACAGGAAGGAGTCAACCCTTGAGTCTGGCGCCTTAGACCACTCGGCCATCCGGACCTTAGGATGCTGAAGTAATCCTAGCAACTGGATCTAAGTAGTCAACGAGTTAGAAACTATAAAGGGAGCAATAATTTCTAAACGGAAACAGTGATAAAGAACAAACCCCTGCCCACTGCAAGTGCTGTCTGTACGGCTTTCATGACTCTCCAAAACTTAACCAAACTTTTTTTATTTTACAATTGACAACACGAAAAGCTAGATTTGAAGTTGAATATTTTATAAATATGAAAATAATTGTTTGAACCAAATGTAATGTGTATGCCTGCCATAAAACCGGATAGTTTAATTACCTCAATAATAAAACATGTGATATGAACCACACCATGAATCAATTAGGAAAATTGTTATACATTACAAATGAGCAAAGAAGTGTGATGCAACAGGACACTTAAAAAAAAATAAAAAATTGATGTGTATCTTTACCACCTCCCTCTGCTACAGTAAGTGTTTCACTCTCAGACTTGACTGCGACCTGAGCCTCAGGTGACAAAGGATCCGACTCATTCATCAGTTCAGCCAGTGCATCTGATCTGATCTTGATGTCTTTTCACCCTCACCAGCGGTTGTAGATGATAACAGCCATGGCGGTTGTGGGAGGCAGAGTGGAGAGGTCCAGGTCCACGTGTTTCACCCCAGCTGGCACTTTGCTCACACACAGGAGCTCGTTCAGCAACATGTTTAACACTGGAATGGTCAAGCTGCAGGAAACAAGGAGAGATCGGTACATAATGCAGATAGATCAGCGCAGAAGACACTGAAGTGTAATTAAGACATATTGTATATGTTGTGTAGAAAACTGCACCACACACTAACCCTTTCTCAAGCACTTCCAGATCCCACTTCATGTGGGCAGCTACTTTCAGTGCCAGCAGCTTTAGGGTGCGGTTCCTGCGATTGTCTGCTGGAGGCTGCACCTGATTCTGCTCATTCACTGAGGGCTTTGATGCCTGCTCCAGGAACTGGATGATCAGCTGCACTGGTAACGGATCTGTGGGAACAGGCATAATCATCCAAGCTTAGCTTCTCCTGTTCAAAAATGTATGATGTGCCAGGAATTTTTCGTAATAATAATAAGCTTTATTTGTATAGCACTTTTCATACACAGGATGTAGCTTTAAGTGCTTTGACAAGTTTTACAGGAGATAAAACAGAATGCAGAATATACAATATATCAGAACAAAAGAAAAAGCAAAAAATATATATACAGTACATACTGTAGATATATAAAATATATCTATAGTGTATATAAAGTATGTTGTGTCTCATTGTGGTTTTGGTGACGGAACTGACGGTGCAATATTCTTTATATTAATAGCCAGCATTTTTTATATTTCATCATGTCATGACAGCTGGGGATCAAATACCAAAAGAAAATCTTGTTGTTTGTAGCTCATCATTAGCCCACTGGAGTAAAACATATTTACCATAAAACAAAAGTGAGAGATATGCTGGGATATGTTAACACACACACACACACACGCACGCCATACAGTTCATACACAAAGTAAGGGGCAAAAATTAGATATAGCGTCATATAAACATCCATCCATGATATTTTGTAATCTTGGTATTTACTAGACTATTGACTCAGCCATAAGCCATTGAATAATAGAACCTGTAGTCTGAGCTAACCTGGGTTGGACTTCTGAAGGTGTGTCTCCAGCAGGCTGCCATCCAGGAGGAACTCAAACCATGAAGTCTGCAGAGGCGTGCTGGGCCGACTGGTGGCCACAGCAGCCACCCGGTCTGCTGCCTCAGCACTCATCCTACCCTGGTGACCAGACACAGAAATTAAGCATACTTTTATTTTGCCAGAGATCACCTTGTGATTACAGCTTTGTAGATGTATACACCTCATGGGCAGCACTTTTGCACTGTTGACAGACTATGGAGTCTTGGCATTTGCCCAGTAATTTTGACTTAATACTATTACCTCTATCTTTTAGCAATACTTCACACTGTTAATGATGTACATGTACGTATAAACATTCCCCATTAACATAAAAAAAAGATGTAACAAACACATCATATGTTAGATTGGCAAAATATGAAACACACTGGCAACTTTGATTGAATAATGAAAATAATTGTAACTGGAGCAGTAATGTTTAATTTTCGATTGTGGGCGTTATGGGGAGCTTTGATGTTAGTTATATGTGGTCCTGACTGGGCGGGGACTACATCTTTGCCAGTTTCACTGTAGAAGGATAACTGTGTAGAGTAAAATCCAGCGCACCTTTCCCCTTATTCGCTGTTGTGTTTGAAGCTAACAATTTGGGCTAATGGACCAACTAACTGGCTTAATTCTACAACCTGCCCCGCACACTCAGGGGCGGATTAGCTTACCTTAATAGGGCGAAATGAACAAGCAGAGGATATGAGTGGTAAAACTGGATAAAAACCTCAAACTAAGTGCTGGAACAGCTGCACGGACTGTTTGTTTCTCACATAGTTCATTCTGCGCTTCGCCATCTCTCCGCCGTAGTTCCGGTTCCTGTGCGTCGCCAGGGTGACACGTAGTGCGCCACATTTGCGCATATTTATACCCTGTGCACCCAAGGAAGAGTTAAATGATATGCCACACTACGAACCTGACAACGAGGAAAAACATATTTAAAGTGTTTTTTTTTTTATTTTGGTTTAATTTTATGGAGTATCTTTAAAAAAAAAAAAAATAATTAACCAAAAAAGCCTGTAAAAACATGTAAATCTAAATGATAAAACAGTGCTTATAAATTCGAGTTAATTAAAAAAAGATTGAGATTTTTTTTTGATAAAAAAGAATGATAATTTGGGAATATCAGTTGTTATTAGACATTCCCCAAATATACTATACCAGGATATCAATACAAATATGTTTTGTATAATTTTCCTTTCTCAATTTTGCAGTTGTATATTTCCATTTGGCTCCTCAATATGTATTTGAACGAGGCGCACATAAACTCAAAAGTGGAAAGACCGCCTGCTATTAAATGGCACCCAGAGCCAAACGCCAGAAATCTAAAGAAATATTTTAATCGAAAGCAGCACATCCTGTACTTTGTAATAAACAAATATATAGATAAAATGCTGACACGTCAGAGAGACACATTTTGTATTCATGAAGTCAGAAACTCTACCGGAAAATCAATATACCAAATTTTCATCAACATGGCCTTTTGGTCAGTATTGCATTATAGCACCAGGACAAAATTGCCACCAAATACTTCAAGTAAAACCAGGGGATGCGGAATAGCCTGAGAGAAAACTGAAGCTGAATTTCATAGGAAGATGGAAACAGTCATTAGAATACAACCTGCCAGTTCTCTCAAATAAACAGAAAGCATCAATATGAAGAGCACATGAGCAGCTATAGAATCAGCCACTACTCAATTTAAAAGTTCACAGCTTATGTGGCCATTGTCCTGTGTAATTAAATGATTACTTAAAAATGCCAGGCACCATGTGACATTATGTCGTAAACATGGTTCTGATTATCACTATCAATAAAGATCTGTTCAGACTTGCCGTCTTCCCTTTTTGCAGAACTCATTTGGATGAAAGCAGCATAAAAGAAACACCTTCCATATCAGAGCTTAAGATATGAGAAGCATCAGTCTTTGAAGGACATGTAATGTACACATGCACTGAATGAGTATTTTTATAGTTGAAAAACAAAGGCAGAGCGTGAAGAAAAGTATCTGTGACAGCAAATAATGTAGTGTACATCTTAATTAGCTTAGTCATCATGTTTGCTTTACATACATAAGATTTTGACTTCTTGTGGCATTATGCCAAATAATAATTTGAGATTAAAATATTAGTTAAGCGTAATTAATTAAACAATATAATACGGTGGTTGTGACTGATAAATGTATGCTTAGTATGTCTGCTTGCTTTATTCTTTTGCTTTTGTTTTCATGTGGTCCCCTTGAAAACCCTTTTCTCTTTTGGTAAAACGGCGGGCTTCTTTAGATAACCAAGTTAGAGAAACAATAATTACCTTAAGGTCTTGAACCATTTAAGACATGATTAAAAAAAAGTTAATATAACAGTTCAAGCAAATCATTATCACAGACTAAAAATCATGAAAAATGTATGTATATATATATATATTAAAACTACAGTTAGGAAGGCAGGAAAAAGATCATATTCATCTCAGTAACCAAAGCTGCTCTCAGTCTTCATACAAGGTGAGCACGCAGATCTCACATATCAACTGAGCTCAGTCATGTATGGTTTATAAAACCAGGGTACAGTGATTAACATGGCACATTCCTACTTCAACAGGGCCCATTTATGTTGACTTTAAACCACAGCCCAACGGTGTGTTCAGTTGATCTACCGTTGGTTCAAATGTGCACCTTCGCTACCCACATCCAAATGTAACTGCCACATTTCTGACCACACAGGCGTAGCAACGCACATGGTGGATATGATGTCAAACACCGGAGGAGGGCAGAGTCGGGCTAAGTGAAGAGTCGGCAGGGGGGCGCTGCCGTCAGTACTGAAAAGAGATGACGGAGTTCACTTTGTACACGTGGTACGAGCGGTTCCAGAAAACTCTGGTGAAGTAGTTGGTGTAGGGCGAGTAGTTCATCTTTATTTCGTGGCAGAACCGGCCATGCTTGGAGAAGGAGTAGATCTCTCCTTTGTCGTAGACAACCTGCGGGGAAAAGGATACATCATTTTAATGATTAAGAAGTTACTCTCTACAGAATCATATTATAATCAACAGCATTTTGTCGCCTCTGCCAAGGAAGTTATGTTTTCATTGACTTTTGTCACTCGAAAACGTTTGTGGAGGGGTGGGGCATAACTTAAGGATGAATTTATTACAATTTGGCACAGATCTGGATAGATGGGTGGATCCAGGAGTTTTATTTTCCCCCCCACTTCTTCTCTAACATGCGAAGAGAGGGAGTAGGCCGTGGCAGATGCATGGGCTCTCTGACCACACTTCTAGTTCACAATGTGATACATTTAATGTAATATTAAGACAACAGAGATAACATGTTTGTTTTGTATTACTCAAAGGATGTGCAGTTGAAGTGTGACCAATTAGAAAAGAAATTGCTTATATGACAATCCAAAACCTAAATCAAAGAAATATGAAGATATAAAAACAGTACGTTTGACATATATTTTATATAGTATGAATCAACTCACATGGCCATTGGAGATGTCCAGCAGGTCTTTGATACTACAGCCCTTAAGCTCAGTACAAATCGACTCCTCAACGATCACGTAGTTTGTCTTCTGAGAAGTCAGAATCTTATAGACGTCCTCAGCAGATCTCATTGCATACACCTGATAGGTCTACGAGGGGAATAAGAAATGGGAATTAAAAGTGAATTTT
Source organism: Colistium nudipinnis (assembly GCA_016785305.1). NCBI lineage: Eukaryota > Metazoa > Chordata > Actinopteri > Pleuronectiformes > Rhombosoleidae > Colistium > Colistium nudipinnis. Next base: position 241,942 of record JAFBJU010000566.1, on the reverse strand, counting down.
TTGGCTCATCCAGACATTTTTTCAAAAATATATTTTACTTTTATTTATAGCTGTGTCACTCACGTCTTCACTCCTCCTCAGCAGGTTGAGGTCCGAGTACAGCGGCAAACTGGTCACGGTGGAACCCGAACACAACTTCACTGTTCCCAACAGCTGAGGGCTTCCTGCAAACACAGCTGCCACCGGAGCCTTTGACCTGGGAGCAGAGGAGGAAACAAATAAGACTTTTCTGTTTCTTTTTACATCTCAGCAGAGAATTCATGAACAATGTGATGTGTCACCGGATCCAGCTGATCAGCTCCAATGTATCTGGGTCGTAGAAATCCTGTATATCAGACAGCTCGGCTAAGACTCGAGGGCAGTACTGTACAAAAGTGGAGAGGAGTCCACAGGAGATATTATTATTTGGCTTCTTCAGTATCTAAGCATTGAAAGATAAAGAGCTGAACATCTCACCTCTCTCCATAAACTGAAGGCTATGATGGTAGGAACAGCTGTGCTCAGGATCAGAGACTGCAGATAAAAGAATAAAAAAAAAAACATCCAGGCTTTTAGGTTGAGCATTTCTACTAACAAATGATTGAGAATTCGATTCAAAGGATAGATGATAGCAACAGAACCCAATTGAAGAGAAAATTGAAGAAAATATTCATTCAAAAGATTGCCACTGACCAGCACTACAGGATGAATGGACTTCAGTTTGAGCCACTTAAACACAGTCATCCACAGGTCTGGAGAACATACGCCAAATGCTGTGAACATGCAGACGTATGGCGTCCATAAATACTTCATCCTGCATGAAGAAGCAACAGTCATGGTCTAGATGTACCATAAACAAGATTTACTTTATTAAATTCCAAATATATATATTTTTTAATGTGGATAGCACTTACCCATCAAAGAGCAAAGTCAGGCCTCCAAATAGCAATGTGTGAAAAACATGATAGATGACCTCAGGCTGCTCTCCTATTCGTCCATCTTCAAGACGGCGGTTGGTACTCATTGGCTGACCACTGAAAAGAGGAGAACATTATTTTGCCATCATGACATCAAGCCCATAGCCAATATAATATTGTATGGGTTATATGTAACATGTGGTGTGGAACAAGCCTCTGACCTGAGTCTTTTGTAAATGGTCTGCAGGGTGGACAGCAGGCAGACACCGAGCACCAGGATGTAAAAGGGAAGGACTGACGCCTGTGTCAGTCGCATATATAAATCCTGTCCAGGACTCTGGAAACTCTCGTGACACAGGAGGAAGTTGGTGATGAAGTCACTGACACAGAAGAACAAAAGATGTGGCGATTAGATACACACACTAAAAACATGATATTGAATAATATGGATAGTATTCAAAAACACAACAAAGCATAAAACACAACGTCACAGTTCATTTAAGTCCAGCATACATGATAACTCACGTTGTTGTGTTGAGCCCAAATTTTACTTCAAGAAACTTCAATACAAAGTCGCCTTCGCTTACAGGTATACATTTCTGTAAATTGAAAACATTAGTACCTTTGAATTATCTAATTATTATTATTTTTTTTACAGCAAACAAGTCTTCGAAAAAATGTTCTTTACCTTGACCAAATAACTGAAAGTGATCCCTGTGGAAAAGACCAGGTGGAAATGTAGGAAAAGCTTCATTACTCTAGCCACAAGAGGACCCATCTTCATCTTTTGCTGGGATAAAAATACAGATAAGCGCAATGCTCAATTAAATCCTGACATCTTAAGAGGCTGTAACCCCCAAAAAAGAGTTACAGCAGAGGCGTGTAATTTGTTGTTCGACTGGACTCTTGTCATGAGGGAGCAGCTAACTCTACCTGGAAGTACCTCGCGAGCACTGAGCCAATCAGGAGGCTGAGCAGCGGCGAGCTGAGCAGGGCTGTGTTCTGAAACTGGAATAAGTAGGCCAGGAACAAGGAGCAGAGGTACACTTTGTGGATGTCTGCCATCTGAACGTGTCAGAGACACAGGGGCGAAAAACAAATGGTAAAAAAAAGGGAAGGGGAAAAAAAGGCAACTATGAGTACAATGGAGGATCTAAAGACACTGCACAAATAATTCTACTCCTTTTAAAGGGATTTTTTCCCTGCTGAACCCGGGGCTGCTATAGTAAAATAGCGGGCCAACTGCCACAGGTTACTGTGATGATTGAACAGTTTTGGAAGAAAGCACCATAATAAAAATCGAAATGGCTGAATGAGGTTCAATAGTCCGATTAACCTTGCGTGACGGCACCAGGTCAAAGGAGTCGAGCAGGAAAAGACAGAGGCCTTGGATGAAGAGCACATAATGGCTGTGTTCCCAGAGGAGCAGGAAGGTGAAAGTGGTGGCACTCATGGTAAGATAGCAAAACATCTAGAGAGATGAAGAGATGAAGGTGTATATATATGTATATTAGTGTAGATGCACAATTCCATCAAACTGATTCTGTAGTGTATTATTTCAAAAAGATGCATCATGGAGTGTCTCACCTCAGTGGCGGAGCAGATATTGTTACTCAGGAATCCAGTCAAAGCTGCCACCTGGCAAGCAAAGTAAGGCAGGGCCCAGTTGTCCCTCAGAGGAATGGCTTGGTCCACTTTGGTAGTGTCTGATCTGTGGTAGAAACCGTAAAAAAAATCATCAAGTGGACAAGTCATACACACAGCGAAGCAGATGGAAAAATAATGAACTCCAGATTTGAGGCAGGGGGGTATCATCACACTTAACCAGGGAGATTTGTATTTATCCATCTATATTTGTATAAAAGTGTCAAATTTTTTACATCTGTGTCTTAATGGGAAAGAAAAAAACACATTGAGACGAGGCATGGCAAAAGGTCTAACCAACACTGGAGTAACGGTGCGACAACAATCATCTCACCTGTTGATCACGTACCAGGCCACAGCCAACATGCCGGCCACCCAGGTGCCGCTCATCATCCAGCTGCACACAAACAGGGCGGTGACATAGACCGCCTGTAGGCCGAAAACCGCTCCGACGTAGAAGTAAATCGGTTCCACGATGTCCTGAAGGCACAGAAACAAATGCTTCATCACAGCTCGGGAAAGTGTTTTTTATAGCGACAATAATTGCTGTCTGACCGTCGCATGCCTTCGACAACCACTCAAGCTACTATTACATCCCTGTCGTTCTGGACTCATATAAAACATTGATTAGGGACTTTGAAAGTGATCTTAACCCCGAAAAATAGATTCAGCGCACCCTTGAGGCCAAGTGCATGTTTGTGATTACGCAGAAAACATTACATTTAAGGGTTAGGGTTACTGAGTAGACTGAGAAAAAACAACACGAGGTCCCTTACACAAGACGCCATTTCACATACTCAACCACTGAACCAACACTTGGGATGCAAATGAGATACATACACACACTACAAAAAAAGGCACATTGTCAGAGTGCATAGCACTGCACTCCAGTGCAGTATTGCACATTTTATTTACTGAACAATAAAACCTCCGCTCTGAAGGAAGCGCAGTCCGGATCCCCTCAGTTAAGATGGGTTTGTGTAAAGGGTAGTGCATCGTACTGAAAAACGTATCGATCTACAAACAGACCAATCACTATCTGAATGAGTTATTTCACAAGTTGATCAAACAGTAAAATAACCGACCTGGCTCCCCGTGACTCTGTATACAAAGCTTGTGATGAGCTCTGGATACAGAGAGAGGCGTTCCACAGCGTTGATGGTTTGACCCGAGACAGTCCTGTTGTCCACCATCAGGTCATAAAAGCCTAGAGCACACAGAGCACACATGGACCGATTTAATTCGAGAAGAGGAATTAACTGAGCACTTTCATTTAAGCATCAGTTTTGTTTTTTCTATTTCTATTTTCTTCCCTTAATGAGGAGGAGAAAATAAACTGTACCTCTTTCAAATGATGGGGCTGCCAGCATGTGCTTATAATAGTAGTAATAGAGACCACTTCCAGCCTGGAAGGTGATTTCACGTTCCAGCTCCTGAGACAAATATACATTTTTTAAATTGACCTGATGTGTCAATGAAATGCAAAGGTCACATAAAAAAGGGAAATAAATAACAATAAATACATTGGTAAAAAAAAAAAAAAAAAGAGCTTACATTGGTAAAAAAAAAAAAAAAGAGCTTACCCACCTGTCTAGCTGAAAACCAGAATTTCCTGTCATGATAGGTAGAGAGATACACAGCGTAAAGCATGCCACAGGAAACTGCTGCCAAACACCCGAAGAACACCTTCATCAAACGCTGGAGAAAAGACGCTGGAGCAAGAAAATAACAGTGTAACAGAATAAAGGGACTTTTGAATGTTTCTTTTTTTAAAACAAAATAATAGTGCATCATGATTTACAGCATGGAAAACCAGTGTAGAGAAAAGACATCTTTGGTTTATTGATCAGAGCTTACTAACAGGGACCCAAACGGTTGTATCAAACTCAGAACATTGAATATGGCTTTACAAGGACAAATGTATATATATATTTTTTAATTCGATTTTTCTACATATGACCTGTGACATAAAGGCTCCTAGTGTTGTCCCAGACTGACTCCCTGCTGCTATAGTCTGTGGCGGACCCTCTGGTACAGGACGTCCAGCTCTTCCAGATGTTTTTTTCTTTTTACACTATTACTGTACAGTATGCTGGGGCTTTTGCAATGCTGCAGAATAAATGTGGGACTAATCAGATGCCTCCCTGATGAATGATGAAAAGGACTCCTTTTTCTGTCTAGAAACCAGCGATGTGTCCGTCACCGGATCATCCGTCAAGCATTAAATAAAGTTGAATGACAATGACGTTGCATGAACAAAACTGACAAGACTGACACATAGAAGATACACTCACAAGGAGACAAACTCTTGGATCTTTTCCCAGATGTTGGGGGGTTGTTTGATCCCTCCTCTTTGCGGTGCCCCTTGTCTTGGTCGCCTTCATTTTTCTGCAGCAGGTCATTGCTGGTTCCATCACTGGACGCACTCACCGGCTCATTCAGATCTGCTCAGGTGACACAAGACAAGACAAAAAGGCTGAGACATAAAAACTTACTGAAGATCAGATTACGTTCTTCTGGAAAACTTGGCTAGATGTACTGCATTTGTATTCTCGCGTATCTAACCAGTGTTCCAGGTCCAGCTGGGCATCCTGTTAATTGTTTTGCATTTCATGTTTCTGTTGTAGTGTCTGAAGCATTCGCAAAATATATGTATGTATTGACTTAGTGACTTAGGTGCAGGGCCATGGTCTGAAACATCGTTAAATGTCAAAGGGAAAAAGGAGTGGAGTGTAGCTTGGGACATACCTTTCCTCAGAAAGATAACATGAACAAAAGTTAGGGGACAACCATGGAATATAGCTTGGGGCCCTCCATTAATTAGAAAGGTTAAAGTTGGACCAAATGGAAAAGTGCTGGTCTGAAGATCCTAAGGAATTTCTGTGAAAGGTATAAAATCGTGTGTCTAACTTAATTCGAGGAGAGACACCCATTCTGCTTCATGTCCTCCCTATCCATGTCAAGCCTGTTTGATGCTTTTACTTTGTTATAATAAACATATTGTTAACTAAGTCAGCGCTCCAGATGCTGTCAGCGATTGTTAGTCGCGGATTCGGCAAGACCGTATGTATGTGAAGATAGATGTGTGTGTGCGTGTGCGTGTGTGTGTGTGTGTGTGTGTGTATATATATATATATATATATATATATATATATATATATATATATATATATAATGACGACTTAAAACAAAACGGAACAAGAACACAAATGAGTGTCCAAAGCCTCATACTTGTTCGCCCCCTGGTGGGGATAGACAGGCACAGTATTGGTTGTAACTAACTTTTATTAACAGCGTGGTCAACGGAAACAAATTGGTGTTTTTTAAGCAATGTGTTCTCTATGTCTCCTTTAACAGGACAACGGGCAGGCATGGGGAAAATGATGAATCTGCGACTGACAACATCGAAAGCACAGCAACCGGAAATAAAAACCAAACAATTAAGAGGATCCCCAGTTGAGCTGGAGCACCGGTGTTCACTTAGCACACTGCCAAGTTAGCTCAACTTACGTTCAGGCTGCAACTCTGACTCTGTTAGATGCCCCTCTCCTAGATTGTCTCCCCCTGGAGTGTCTGTTTTCCGACATCTTGACGCAGTCATGACGAGTTCAGATAAATACCGAATAGAGATGTCTGATGTATTGATGCAGCAACATGCTAGCTAACGAGCGAGCGGTTAGCTAACCCCACATATCCATCAATAATTGTCTTCAGCGTAACAGCAGGCAGATGAAGACAGGTCGGGTTACCGGCTTCCCCTCTCAGGATGAACTGTGCTGTCACGAAGCTGCAACCTAGCATATGTGCAGCTGCTGAGTGTGAGTTGTGATGCAGACTGAGCAGGAGGAGTGAAGTCAGAGATGTGGTCTGGACGTGGCGGAAGTTGTCTGAGGCACCGTGGTGAAATTTGTTTTGGTGTAGTACTGTGAGTCGTTTTACTTAGGGACCATCAACAATCCCCGGTTTAATGCTGCTGTCTTGCCCATAATAGACAATTGAAAAAATACAATTATAAAGCCATTCATTGTATTGCAAATGAGCAATTCATGTATTCTACATAAAGACTTGCATGGAAGATAATTGCATCCCCTCCAATAGCTTCCATGAGGTGTGACCCAGTGTCTCCAAACCAAAACCATATGTTATATCACCCTGTACAAATAGGATACACTTCTTTTGTTTGTACTGCAAATTTTAATATTTTTTTGAGGAAATCCACATTTTTCATCAGGTTCGACATCGCAACAAAAAGCAGCAAAGAGTGACATCAAACTTCACAACAAATTCAAGTGATTTAAGGAAACTTAAACCTGCCAAATGTTCTTTTCGCACTTTAACACTACATCCACATTGAACAAAGGATTTTACTTTAAAGTGACTAAAAGGTTTCTTAGTTTAAATAAACAGTCTTTAGTATATTACCAATAATGGCTGAAAAGGAACGTTGAACATTGTAGCAAATGTGTAACAATGAGACAAATGTGCGATCATGACAGTGAATACAATGGACCTTACAAAAATAGCACTTGTGTGTGCGTGGCAGGACAACTCAAAGCGAAAGTATGATTTTGTCTTTAAAAGTGAAAGCAGTTTAATCCAACACAACATATTTTCACTGCTGTACACCAAGCATACACTTAATACGAAAGCATTGATATAACTTCATCAATTAGTGTTAAAACATCTTCTTTAAAAAAAACTACAGGCACAACTAGTAAAATAGCAACGAAAATGACAAGAGTATTGAATCTCTCAGAAACATGTAAAACCTACAACAAAAGATAAAAACTGGATTACAAATACTTGCATGTAGAATTGTGTGATTTTTGGGAGGTGTCTCTCCAAGGGATTTGCTACTAACTAGTTTCAATTTCCCAGTCCAGAGGCTGAAAAGGGAAATTTAGCTATTTCTTCATACTGTTAGAACGATACGATTCTTTCAGCTTATTTTCGGACTGATGGTTCCATTGAAACCTTTGATTCCTCCATTGTGGCTTCATCAGCAATCACCGTTTCCGCTTTGGAGGAAAAGAATAAAGTTACTTTTCATTTTAAGAACGTATTTACAGTATCTCTAGTAAGTTTTGTAACCATTACCTGTTGATGGTTTGATCTGGCTTCCTGTTGGCCCAACGTCGTCACCATCACACCTCTCCAGCATTATTCGCAGGAATTTGGTCACGTGAGGGTGTCTTGCAGCGTTGATTAAGAGTTCATCATCTGAACTGCTACTTATCAACTCTGATGAAAAATCAGTTCAACAAAGATGTCATCTATATTTTTCTAACACACAAAGAAGAGGCTTTGCTGAAAACGTATAAATTGGTACTTGTATTTCAAAATGTGATGCTACTCTGGGGATGCAGAATTAGTAAAAATAAAACACAGTTTAAGAACCATACACATAAGAGGTACGGGGATTAGAAAGGGGCCACTGTGTGACTGCCACTGGAGATATTGTTGTCTGATATTAATGTGGTGGCAGATCAGTGTAATTTTGAGTTCGCAAAGCCGTGACTTGAAATAAAATGACCAAATAACTTTCAAATCACATTCCTAATGTCTCAGAATGAACTCCAACAAGCCACATATATTTATTGATCTGCCACGACATTAAAAGTAGTTGAAGACGTTCATGTTTAGGCTGATCGATGTGTTTTTGTACGAAGGGGATAAACACAAGCCGTGTACAATGGACACTTTTCCATTATGTTTAGCTACAGTGGTAGTCTTCCACGGGTACCAGCCTTTACCTGACACAAGCTTCTTTCTTGGCTTTCTGGGAGGGGTGCTCTTCTTGGTGTCCCTTTTCTGAGCTGATTTGGTTTTGGTTCGTTTGTCTGCATCTTTCTTTGTGACAGAGCTCTCATTCGTCAGTCCTGTCACACAAAAAGTCAAAGCAGCAAGGATTTAACAAGGTTTCCCTTCTAAGGTATCGGCAGGACCATATTGTGTTTTGTTTGTGCCTAAAATACTGCAGAATTTCTGCCTACCTTTCCGTGATTTGTCTACACGTTTTGCTCCAGTTTTTTTCTTGTTGCTCGCCGGAGTTTTTCTTTCATTTGCAGCCTTAGTTTTCTTCTGCTTTAAAGTCGCCAGTGGTTCATCGTCCGAGTCTTCACTCGAAGACTCTGCATATGCAACTGCAGCAAAACAAACATATTTGGGTTCAGAAAATGTGAGACAAAACCTTTTAAGACTTCCACATTTCATACCCACCTTTTTCTCTTGCTACATTCCTTCTGGATTTCATAACTGGGCTTGCTTTTCCAGATTTTATTCCAGATATCTTTGTCTGATGTTTGGATTTAAGCCTCTTGGAAATCTCACTAAGAGGCTCGTCATCCAAGTTATCATCATCATCAACATCAGGTGGTGATTCTGTATGGTCACACAAAGCCAGATTGATTGTCTGGTAAAGAGAAGAACTGCTTTTTGTGGATGCTGCAGGTTGATGTAGAGACAGCTTCCTTACTTTTTTTCTTTGGAGACACTTTGGCGAACTTCAGGGGCTCGTTGTCCGAGCTATCGCCTGTATTCACATATGCCAGAGTTACAAATTCTCTTCCACACATATATATATATATATATATATATATATATATATATAATTTTGTAATAGAACACCTCAGAACCCCCCCCCTGTTGTTCTGTTTTTATTTATTCATTCTTATTGCATTCAGAGTGAACAGCAAAATACTAATTTCACTGTCCATGGAACTCGCTCTTTTGTGCAATTGGCGATAAATGCTTGAATCTTGAAACGTAAAGCCACACGTCACAAAATAAATTGATGACGACATGGTGATGTTACTACCTGCGTTATTGTTTTTTGTAGCCTTAGTTTTCTTCTGATTTACTGTCGCTGGTGGTTCATCATCTGAGCCGTCACCCGAAGACTCTGCATATGTAACTGCAACAAAAAAACAAACAAACATATTTTTGGTTAAGGGGACAGGTGAGACAAAACATTTTCGACTTCCACATTTCCCACCCACCTTTTTTCCTTGCTACATTCCTTCTGGATTTCATGACTGGGCTTGCTTTTTCGGGTGATCGGACATTTTTCTTTCTTTGATGTTTAGATTTAAGCTTCTTGGAAATTTCAATAAGAGGTTCCTCATCCAAGCTATCATCATCATCAGGTGGTGATCCTGAATGGAACAGAACAGATTTTTTTTGGGACCTTTTACTGATCCTTATCAGAGGCTCATTGTCCGAGCTATCGCCTGTATTCAAATATGCCCGAGTTACAAATGGCAGACAATTTGAAGCCACACATCAGAAAATAAATAGCTGATGACCTGGTGATGTAACTACCTGCGTTGATGTTCGATTTGGATGATGTTTTTTCCTTTTTCTCTGGTTTCTCAGCAGATGCAAACTTCGTCTTTAAATGTATCAGCGGCTCATCATCCGAGGAGTCATCGGAAGCTAAAACAGGATATAAGATATGAATATACAAATTTAGCACATTTGTCTATGATCGTGCTAAATCTATTTCGATTATTTACAAAAAGCCACTTTGGCGACCTTTGTCAGAGGCTCATTGTCCGAGCTATTGTCTGTATTCAAATATGTTACAAAAGTTACAAATGGCAGACACTTTAAAGCCACAGATTTTAGATAATAAATTGCCGATGGCATGGTGAGGCTACTACCTGCGTTGTTTTTCAATTGGGATGATGTTTTTTCTTTTTTCTCTGGTTTCTTCGCAGATGCAAACTTTGTCTTCAAATTTATCAGCGGCTCGTCATCTGAGGAGTCCTCAAAACCTACAACAGGAGAAAATATACACATACAAATTGAGCACCTTTTTCTATCAGGTTGCTAAATATCTTCTGTATACCAATAAATTCAGAGTTAGTGTCTGGCAAAGAAAATAACTGCTTTCTGTGGAAGCTGCAGGTTGATGTAGAGAAAGCTTGCTTACCTTTTTTCTTTGTACCAACAGATTTTACTTTGGCAATCTTGATCAGAGGCTCGTTGTCCGAGCTATCGCCTGTATTCACATATGCCAGAGTTAAATATGGCAGGTAATGTAAAGCCACACACCAGAAAATAAACAGATGATTACATGGTGATGTAACTACCTGCGCTGTTGTTAGATTTGGATGACGCGTTTTCATTTTCCTCTGTTTTTTTAGCGGATGCAAACGCCGTCAGCGGCTCATCATCTGAGGAGTCATTGGAAGCTATAACGGGAGAAAATATAAACATATCAATTTAGCAACTCTTTCTTCCAAATACAATGATAAAAGAGCAGCCAGTGTTTAAATAAATATGGCAGAACTTTTGATGTTGATGCTGCAAGTTGCTATTGAAAAAACTCTATTACCTTTTTTTTTTGTATCCTCCAGAGGCACTGAGAGAGGCTTCCCTGCAGCTTCGGAAGAAACTTTGGCAATTTTTATCAGAGGTTCATTGTCAGAGCCATCATCTGTGTTCAAATCGGGAAATGGTGCATTCAGCAAACAATGTTAGATTTTTGCTCTGGACAAATCCATGAATAGCTGCAATACAGTTATTCATATGTGGTGATGTGATCACCTGCATTCTTATTCGTGCCATTAGATCTGGATGATGCGTTTTCCTTTTTCTCGGTTTTCTCAGCGACTGCGAGGTTGGTTTTTATCTTGCTGAGTGGTTCGTCATCTGAAGAGTGATCAGAAGCTAGAAAAGAAGACGATTATACATATCACTTCAATGAAAAGGCCACAGAAGGTCAAGTTGAAAATATTTTATTGATGGATTGAGTGTTTTTCCTCACTGTGTGGCCTTTTCAGGAGTTTCGAAAGGGGTACAACGTCGACCAAGCAGGAGCTGTCCTTTCCTGATCAGAGATACAATGTGATGAATATTATTTAATACCATCTATTGTCTATACCACCTATTGAGCCAAACTTAGCTGACTTTTGGCGAGTTCGGCTACACCCTGGTTGGCAGCCTATCACAGGGCCGACATACAGAGACTAACAACGTTTTACACTCACACCTTCAAACAACTTGGAGTCTCCAATTAATATAAACATAATTTTAGAGCTACGGAGGAAGCTGGAGTACTGGAGTAAAAAACACATGCAGAAAAAGAAAAACGGAGAACACGCAAACTCCACAAAGTCAAAACAGGTATCTTCGAAGTTGTTTTTCAAAACGAGCCACAAACTACTAATTATGATCCTGTCGCAGCATAGACATTCAAATTATTCCACCAATTTAACTATTAACTTTCACTAGTACAACTGCCATGATTATGCCTGATACTGTACTGGATTAGTATTACTATATGTGTGAGCTGCAATGTAATGCTGCAAAGGTAGGCTACTTTTATTCAGAGTCAGCGCTTTAATAAACAGTTAGGGTATACCTAATGTGCAATATAACAAGTGACAACCGTCGGACTAATCTACAGGGTCGAAATGCACAATATTGATTTACAAGTACCAAAGAGAGTGACGGAATACTGCCGAGTACTTACGTACTCTCACGTACAATATTTCCAGGAGAGTACAACTATAAGTACAGAGATGAAATGTAGTGTAGAGGTTTTGATATACTACTTTGGTGCAATGCTAACAACCAAAACAATAACATCGTATCCGTCTTTAAGCTCTTTTGATCAGGCACTTTCGAAGAAAGCGGTCATCAACGAGGAAATGTATGCTTTTTTTTTAAAGTAACTTAGCGACAGTACAGCTCAGTGGAACGTCTGCCTCAACAACACAATGAAAAATACCATTGATGATCTATCTACCTGGAGAGTCATGTGCCACAGCAGTGGGCAGGTCGTCTGTGCTGCAGTCCATTTGTCGATCACTGTAAATTCCTATGTATTACCCATCCAAAACGCGTCAGAAGAATGATCAATGCGGCTGTCACCAACGAGTCTGCTGGTCTGTCAACACGCGTCTACAATGACGGTGACACCGAGAGCTAGAAACATTCAAATATGAAAACCCACTGCCTCCAGTCTCAGAGTTATTGTGCTCCCAGTTCACGCTCGGTGTGTTCTCTTCCGTTTCCTTGTTGGAGAATGGCGCCAGGGCGAATGTTGATGACGCAACACGATATCATTGGTTCACTTGACTTTAGAAATCACATTCACAACCTTTTAAAAACCTTTAGAAACCGAAGTGAACAACGTGTGCGTACCAATTGATGTAACTATAACCCAAATAGGTAAAACTGCCAAAACATGGACAATCTAAATCTAAAATCAGTCACTCGACTTATTGATTAATCAACTTCTCAGCAAAGCAGGGTTAGAGCCTCGAAATTCAGTGCTTAGATAAATGTAACAATTTGCGAAAGAATGCCCCAAATAACTGCAACAGCAAAATAGTTTTATCTTTATAGATAAAATCTCGCAATTATTTTCTTGATTAACCTATAAGATATGGTAAAAAAAAAAAGAAGTAAACGATCAGCATATATATATATATTAAATAAATTGAGTTTGACTTTAAAAAAGCCATGTATTCATCCACAAGTAAAACGGATCAGCTGATTGCAGCAGTTGAAAGCTGAGTTTATTACATACATACAACATAAATACTCGAGCACTGTAGTGCCAGACAAACAGGACATGGTCACTTAGTTGACAAATTCTCACACATAGGAATCTAAATGTAAAGCGTCATTAGTCCATACCAATCAAAAGAAGTAAAGATATTGTAATGCTGAATCACAATCCCAAATTTCAAAAGCAAAGGTTAGATTTTACTGCTTCTGTTGGCTGCAAGGTGATGTTCTCCTGATCAAATCCCTGAGAAACTATAGGGAAGATCTGGTGTCTTCTGATCATTCACTACGACAAAACGAAAAAACGTGATTTATTAATTATTAAATCAAATAGTTGCTCCAACTAAAAAGTGCTATTGCAGAAGGGCTAATAATAGAGATCTCCCCTTTTATTCGTGTCCCTACACCATTTGTACCAAGACATTTATCACATGCAATACAATGCAAACTCGTTACAGTTGTATAAAAGATTAGGAGGTAACTCTCAAAGAAGATTAAAACTTGATCCATGGAGATTAAATCGTATTTCAAATAGTTTATGATTAGACAACTCAGAGTTAACCAGTGTTTCATGCAGCCAAAGCCCTGGAAATGAACTTCTGACAATAACAGGGCAGAGCCACACAAGGATAATTATTTCTTCCTATATTGCCCTTCAATTTTTTTTCATCTAGAAACCAACTAAAACTATGGTGAAAGCTGGATTTTTTATATAAATAAAAAGGGTTCATGAGTTAAATATGTGGTGCCAGGCCATGATAACACAACATCACAGTAGGGTGACACTTCATTTCAAGTGGAACAACTAAGGTAACAGAGTCAGAGTTGATCAGCGGTACGTTTTTCAGTGTGACCCGTGTATCCATGCTGGTGTTTTTGAGTGCTCTGGTACTCTCAGTTTATATAGCAGCCATCTTGCTGGCTTCTCGGACCCCGCTGAGGTAGGCTCCTGTCACAGTCTGCGGGAAGTGTCTGTTGGTGGCCTAGTGACAAAGAACCATATCAATATATATATATTTTTTTATGTTTTTCACCTAATTTTGACTTTCATTTTGGTAAACGAGACCAAGGGGCCCTTCAAACACTAATATTTATAATTGTTCTTGTTAAATTGGAAATGCATTTAAATCATGTATTTCTTAAATTTATAGATTTTATATTTGCGACTGTTGCCACTTCTTAAAATGGAGGAGAGAGCCACCCATTGCATAGAAATAAAAACTTTGAAAGTAATATTCATGCTTGACTGATCTGTTGAAGAAGCAATGGGAGGGCTAAAAATATAATGTATCATTGACAGAAATTTTAAAATGAGTTTCATTAAAATAAGAAAAGTAGTGTTACCTCGCCGGCGAAGAACACTTTGCCCTGTATGTCTTCGGCAAGAATGTCATAGGCTTCTCCACTTCCTCCTGTCTTTACAAAGCTGTAGGACATCTGGGACCATACGTCTTTGCTCCAATGTGTGACGAAGAAATGCAGTGGCTCTGGAACCTCCTGAAAAAATAAACAAAATGATTTGGCATTTATAGTAATTGAGCTGCGTATTTCCATAGAGTGTGCGTAAGAAACCAGGATGCAAAATCCGTTATTTGCAGACTCAAGATCCAGTTTGACAACGATTGCTGGCTTACAAAAGTCATCACAACATTGGTTGTCATTTCTGATGGCGCATGTTTTAGTTTTAGTGCAGCAGCAGGAAAAACTAACAACTCTACACTTTGTTTTGATCTGTATACATTTCACCTCATCACAAATATTTAATAATATATGATTTGGTTTCCGGTTTGAAGTGGGGATTTTTTTCACTTTCATGCGCTGCACTCAACAATTAACGTTAATTAAGTCAGCCACACCTCAGTGTGTTGTTAGTGTTAGTGTAACGTGTGACTGATCTATGTAGACTGTGAAAGCATTACCTTCTCTTTGAAAAGTTCACGCAGAACCTTCATGCACTCGTCTATCACTTCCTTGTCCTCCATGTCCCGGAAAGCATGAACAGCATCACCAGTGATGACAGACATCAGGACAGCCTGCTCTCCCTAAAATTAGTCGCAGACAAAAGGCATAGTTAAAGCACAATGTAACCTTGAAATGGGAAATAACCTTGGATAATCATGCATAAAAAGAGGATCATATTTAATCTAACAAAAGAAAAGTTTCAAACCTGTGGTTCCATGTCATAGAAGACACTGAACATGCCTCTCTTGTCAGGACCTGGTGGGATGTGACCAAAATAGTCTGCCCCTTGGATTTTGTTGTCCCAGAATCTATATGGAAACTGAATAGCGATCTGCAGATCGAGAAACAGATATTTTATGCTTTACTCAAGAAACTATCTGACTGCATTTGAAAAACGGCAAACTGAGACATCAAACATTAATTACCTTCTCTATGATACCCGTTCCCAGACTGTGAATTGCTTTTAGTTTCCTTTCAGGTAATGGAGGGTGGAACTGAATCAGGTTCTTCTGAAGTAAAGTCAAGGGGACTGTAACAAGAACCTAAACGTGGAAAATTAGACAGGAGATTCATTACAGTATTTTGATTAAAAAAAAACAAGTTTTTAAATAATACATTTTCAAGGATGAAGCATCATTGTGATGTGTGTGTTTTTACCTTCTGTGCTATCCACTGAGACCCACTAGATGAGGTAACTCTGACAACGTCACCTGAGTAGTCAATGGCCTGAACCTAAATAAAGTAGTATATTACATTTTTCTGTGTATTTTATTGTAGTATGTTGGGCAGACTGCCACGCACTGAATGCAAAAGCAAGGTAACATTTTGGAGTTGAAAAACATTATGACGAACCGGACACTTTGTGAGGATGTCAAGGCCCTCGGCCAGTTTGTGGAGTAAAGGAGAGTAGCCCTTGGTGAGTAAAGTGTGGTCTCCTGAGAATTGGGCAAAAAACTCATTGTGGTCCCAGGATCTTGCGGATACCTACAGTAGAAAGAATAAAAACATACTTAAAATCAAACTGAAATGTTCTTCTACAAGATTAAAACGTTTCCTGCCTGAATGTCCAATGCATCTAAAATCTTGAAAGCTTGTAGCCCTTGTATGTTTTGAGTTTTACTGACCTGGTCCAACATGCTCCCACAGGCGTACTCCAAGTTGCTGAGATGAAACTGAAGAACTTTCTCCTCCAACTCACTGAACTGGATACCAGACTCCTGCAGAAAGTTCTTCTTCACTTCCTGGACCTTTTCTGTTCAATTAAAATTCATGCAAAAACATGATTCATGTGGCCACTATCACTGCTGCAAGAAGATGCTCTACTTATTAAAGGGTCACAGAACAAACATTTTCAAATAAAATTATTTAAATTGAAATCACATGAACTGTTCTCTCCTGGCGTGTCTATACTAGTTATGCCATCATTTCCACAAATGTATTTTATATCAGAAGAAAAACAATGTTTGGTGATAGCAGTTCAGCACCTCCCAGTGGTGTGTCCTGGTTCTGTGACTTGTCCTTCCTCCATTCTGACACCACGTCCAGGATAGCGTTGAAGTGGAAGTCCATGCGCTTGTCGATGGCAGGGTCAGTAACCTGTCCTCCCTCCTGAACGAGGTCACATCGCTCTCCCAGCCTGTGCATCTTGATGCCCATCTACAATAGTTGAGGGGAGAAGCAACACAATTCAGATTGCATTTAGGTCAGCACACACCAGAGCGTTTAGCAAATAAAAACAATATACACATATGCTTATCACGAAAACCTGAGATAAGGGACAAAACATGTACTGCATTGAAAAGTTGTAGTTTGCATTAAAAATCAAGAAAGGCAATTAATAAAAAAGACTTCAAATAATATATATACATATACAATACTGAGGTTGTATATATGCAAGAGAAATATGTGGCTTCATAAAGTGTCTGAGCAAATGAATGCTTACCTGTTCACACATCAGGGCAATGGGGTTATTTACACAGCCATTGACAATTTGAGCTCCTCGAGCCACAGTGACACCCAGAGAGGTATCATCCAATACTCGACCTCCAATTCTCTCCCTGGCCTCAAGCACCACCACCTGTGCACCAATGGAAATGAATAGTGTAACTCTTCAACTAGGAAAAACAATATGAGTGAAATATGAGGCTCGGGAAGAGGTGCAGTATGACCTAATTTAAGCGTAATATTCTAACCTGGGTGCCAAAGTTTTGCAGCTGCCGGGCAGCAGCCAGGCCTGAAGCTCCAGCACCGATGATGATAACGTTCTTCTGTCAAAATTAGAAAATTAAAAACAAAAAAAAACAAAAAAAAGCTGGGAGCTTTGAGCACGTAAATGATTATATATAAATATGTGCTTAACTTTGCATGATCAAGAGAACATGAGATGACACTCACGGAGCAATATCTTTCAGGAAGGAGAGGCCGATTGACCGCCAGTACGCCCGTGTTGATCAGACCCTTCCTGGTCATAAAGTTGAGCACCCGGTCCATCTCTTGCACACAGCGTACGCGCACCAGCCCCCGGACAATGATGTGCTGGGCACATTTCTGAGATGTCAGCATCTCCTTTAAAAAAAACGTTCATTATTCAAATTGCATGCTGTATTATGGAGTCTTAAAATCACTGTTGACAAACGATTAGCGGGGTACCTTGCAGTTCCTGTGCCAGGAAGCCAGAATAAGGTTACGCAAAGCCAAATACATGGTGGGATCACGGGAAAACTCAGGGAACTCATACAGCTCGTCCAGCTCCATCATGTCCGGCCTCACACACAGAGCCTTGCCACACTCATTAGGCTGGTAGAAAGGCTGGAAGTATGGACTCAGACCTGGAACTGAGGGATACAGTTACTAAACCACATTTCTGCAATTTGGGTAGATATCTGGAAACAGGAGGTGGAGCAACCATCTCACAGCTTCGTCACATCTTTATACATACAAGAGTGAATAATGTGCTGATGGATTTCACCATTTCATTCGTATTTGCAGACTTACTTTGTGGAGGTACAACTCTGCAGTGATCCGCCCTCATCTCAGTAGGAGACATGTTGCTGGGAGTGCCTGACGGACTCATTCCCACACAGTCGGGGTAGTAGGCAGCAAGGAAGGGGCTGGCTGGACTTTCTTTAAACAGCGGGGGCAAAATCAGCATTGAATGCCACCAGCTGTCAGTCACCTCTGCCACTCTCTGTGAGAATTAAAGAGCTGAGGGTTAAGTAAGTAATTTCACAAACTTTAAATGACACACATATTGGACTCATAATCAGTCGTCCTAAAATGTTACAATCAATCGTGATGGACGGTAGACAGTAACTAAGCCTGACTAATACAGCTGGGATCCCAAAGAGATCAGAACAAACATCACCAGCTTACCAAGTCCTCTGGTTGGGAGCAGTGGTTTGGTCCCTCATTCTGGAGGCAAAGAAAAAAAGTGTACATATAAACAATAAATGTAACTCTGTGGCCATTTTTTTCCTTCACAGCTTACCTTAATGTTGTTGAACTTCATTCCACAGCGATAAGTTGCTGCTAGGGTAGCAGTGAGTTGGATTTCCTTGGTTAGCTGACGCCACTTCCTACAGTCCAGTTTTGTGCACTGAACCTGTCCAGAACCTCTCAAAATGAACATACTGATTTGTGACATGGAGAATTAAGAACAACACGATTCAGCTGTTTAACAGGAACCAGGAAAAGACACAAACACCTACCCAGAATGGCAGCTGCTGATCAGCCATGAAAGCTTTAAGACTGGGCTCACTTTTCCCATTAGTTGTCCACACCTTTTTCCACGATGCAAAGGTCTCATACCCATCTTTGTGACTGAGAGAAAAAGGGAAAAATGTGTATTTAATGCATATTTATCTTTACAAAAAGAGTAACCGTGCTCCCGTGCTTTATGAGTTGCTTAACAGTGAACAATTTGCCCTATACTTTTGATGTAACAGCAGTATAACAGCAGAAGTGTATTACCCTGGAGAAATTGTTTCCAAAGATGTTGCACAGTGTTGAATTAAGGTTATGTGTTCGGTGGCTCTGTCAACATTACCTCCTGTAGTAGTGATCGAAGCATTCGTTGCAAAAATGTTCGCCACATGAGAGATGATACCATCGAGATGTGTATCCATTCTTTGCACATCTGAGAGGAGCCAAAGGAACAACCATCAGTTAGTATCAACAAGGACGCGGATTGCCTTGCGAAGCCCTTATGTCTGTTGTTGTACCAAGAAACCTACCTTTCAGATGCACTGGCAAAACAC
This sequence comes from Colistium nudipinnis, assembly GCA_016785305.1. Lineage (NCBI taxonomy): Eukaryota > Metazoa > Chordata > Actinopteri > Pleuronectiformes > Rhombosoleidae > Colistium > Colistium nudipinnis. The sequence continues at coordinate 222,663 of JAFBJU010000566.1, read as the reverse complement.
ACAGGGTATGTGGCAGAGCATCCAGCCTTCTCACACTTTCTGTACTTCTTCTCCGACTGATCGTCTTCCTCCTCTGTGTCTGTAGTTTTTATTTTGCTCTGGAAGAGTGTCGTTAACAAACTTATTCTATATTTATACAGGAACTTAGATTACATTTGTGCATCCAGTGTCCACAGCAGGACTCACCCAATTAATCAGAACAAGTATTAGCAATTATCACACCAGTAGACTTTTAAATACAGATTCATTTTTGTGTCATGTCAATTATTTTATATACATTTTTGCCCAGTGAGTGGCATATGAGAAATCACAGACATGCAGACAAGAGGCAGTATGTCTGAGGTAATTTACTGTCACCGTTAAATCATTACAACTACTGAATGTCTTAATTAGCATGTATCAAAACCAATTCTGATCTCTTAAATATATACAATGCACTAACAGCAACAAAAAAACCCCCAAAACAAATGTGATCTTTTGTAAATGCATAATGACAGCTGTTATTGATAAGCGCCATTTGCCTCAAAAGTCCCATGGGAGGTGTCGAAGAGGGGTAAATAAACCTATTAAATGTTAGACATTAAAGGACTGAAAAGGCCTCTTGGAGGAGAGTTAAAAAATGCTTAAAGAAGCTTAAACCCGGCCAGTTGCCTACTTGGAGCACTTCTGATGACATAGTAATGGCGCGGTGGTTGAACTTGCACGGTGCAGTCCTACCTGTCCAGGTGGGGGGTTGTTGGTGCGCTTCACCCGGACGTTGGACTGTCTCCCGGAGGAGCGCGGGGCCTGGCTGTCCCCGGGTGACTCCCCGGAGCTCCGCTTCCTGGCTCGCCGAGCCCCAGAGGCATTCCCAGGGTAGTCTACACAATGGGAATAACACGCATTACATCCCCAACTCTTTCGCCACAGTGCACAGTGCATCTCAAACAACGAGGCCTTTTCGTGGTTAACCGACTGTATTCTTTACAGCTGCAAATGCCTCCTGCACAGATGACACAAAGCCCTTTAAAGCAAACCATCAGTGTCAATCTGTCACATGTAGCATGTAGCAAGCAGCAGCACGTTGCACACACACTGACCTGCGTCCGACAGCATGGCTGCCTTCCTACGGTGTCACCTTAAAACCCCCGGGGTCTGCTAACGTTCATGTGAACTTCTGCGGCGGCTTTTAATAGCGCTAACGCCTTTTTACTGTCGCACAGCGGAAGGCGGAGGGCTGGTCAACGCGCTGTTGTTGTTACCAGAAGGCCACTTCCGCTTTCCAGAGGAAATGGGCGTTTCGTTTCGGATGACCTGCGCTGCTCTCCGTACAACACGGTGACCATGGCAACGAGAGTATGCCCTCAAACTCTGGGACGACGTTGGATGGTTAACGCTCATCTTAAGTGTTTGTTTTCTTCTTTTCTTCTTATATTGTCACGTCTTGGCGATTGGAAAGAAAAACACATTTTGGTGTCGCTGTCGTGTATTATTATTGTGCAAATGCACGATAATACGTGTGTAACTTTTTAGTTAAAATGATTTGTTTTCCCATTTAAAACAAACGGGGAGTTGTACCCCTTCTGAAAGCCTTTGATGTTAAGATCAAAGAAGGTAAACAAATCGCAGGTTGCCAAACTTCTAAACGCAGTAATAAAAAAATATTCAGATCGAAGCGAACTGGTGGAAGCAGGTTTAGATGTTGAGAGGAAATGTGAGTGACCTCTGTGGATGTATCCACCCGTAAGCAATCAAAAACCAGGATAAATAAATAAACGCAGAAATGAAGTGATCGACAACGTTTTGGGTGTTGCTGTCAATGGGTTGAGAATGGATACAGCCAAAGTTTTGCAGAGAAAGAAACCGTACATTCCTGTAAGCGGTGCAAGAGACAGAATCCAACATATGCAGGAGGTAAGAAGTCCGTTTCTGGCCTTTGCCACTCGTCAGACTGATGTTTAGCAAACAGACCTAAACTGTTTCTTTCAACAGGTCAGTGCTAAAAGTCTTGATCTCGCTAAGGTGCTGCTTCTTCTTGAAGATCCTTTGACGGTAAGTTTAACTTGGATATCATCTGTCGTTTTTTTTCTTTCCCAAGTTATGCTATATGTCATCTGACTATATATATTCTGTTTTTAATCAAGGCTAACTTGAAGGAGAGGCACATCTTTGTCCTGAAGAAACTACTAAAGAGAAGCCAATTTGGCTTTGTATCCTGCACTCTTGTTTTAGTGTTCTGATATGTCATATAGTCCCTACCTTAAACAACTTCTGTCAGGTGATGAAGATTTGCTCTCATTCAATGTGAACACAGAGCCAAACCCCCCTTCCTTGTTGAGACTTTAATTCTGTGCATGAACACAGTCATCGCGAAAATGTTAAAAGTTCTTAAGTTGTCTCTAGCTGTTGAGGGAGCTTACAGACGTAGCCAGAATACTCAACATCTGCGCAGAGAAAGTGAAGGATCACCCTGAGCATGGGCCCATTTTGTGCGAGGCACTTAAAATTTGTAGGTATGAAATGGATAAGTGTCAACCTTACAAGGAGAATATATATTTGTATCATTATCATGAGACCATGGTGACATCACAGCGTTGTTCTGCTGCTCTCCTCAGGCTTCCCTTCCTGAAAGAGAGAGCGTCGGATGAGCTGAACTACGCTCAGGATGTCATCGAGTTCATCTCCCATATGGGTACATTCCTCACTCATCAAAGGACTAATTTCATTGTTTTTGCACGTCACTGCCCTTATAATAATCGTCATATTTTCACAAAGCAGCAATCATCAACTTCCAAACATACACTCAGGTTTTTAGGTTTAGGTTTTACCTTCAAGCTGCTGCTGATTCCCATCCTCCTAAAAATGTTTACATTGGTTTCTGATTTTACAGACTGATTATTCCTTTACTACTCAACTTTGAAAGCAATAAGGTGTGTTCCTCAAGCACAAGTGACTGACAGATGCGTCTCTCTTGACAGGGTGTCTGATGAGGGTGTCAAATGATGAAGTGAGAGAGCAGATAGTTGAATCTGTGAAATCATTCTACAGGGATGTAGCAGGAGAGCCGATCCTCGACGGTATGCTTCGAAAGATTCTCCACTCTTTATTTTCTTTTTCCTGGTTTATAGCTATTTTACTTCATTCTTTCCTTGTTTTACAACATGTATTTTTTCTTTGTTCCTTCATTTGTGGTTGGCACGTTGTGTATCTTTCTTCTCTGTTTCCGCAGGCCTTCAGCAGACCTCACCAGGCTACAGGCTGCAGCTGCTGGAGCTCAGTGACCTGGCACAGACGCTGCTCCTCTCCATGGCCACTGTGGAGAACCAGCCAGCCATCAAGCTGCAGCTCCTGAAGACCCTGCAGATCCTCTCGGGCTCCTCTGGTCAGTAGCCGGTTTTATTATGTATCCCCTAAGGTAGTGGAGAAAAGGAACATTCATGTCAATTTAACAGATGTCCTCCTACATTAAATAAGTTAGTCAGCCTTCAGAACCAATAATTCAGCTCCTTCCCAAATAACCAGGCAAACAACTGAAATGTGATTGTAGGTGTCCTTAAGCAGATGAATGGTTTGTTCTAAAATGAATCACATCTCCTTTTTCCTTATCTCAATTGATTTTTCTATCACAGATATGAACTGCGCTTTAATTCTGAACGCGAGGGGAGCCGAGAAGATCTGTCTTCACATGAACGAACCCGACCAGTGTGGTCAGACCCTTTTCCTCTCCTCAGAAATCCTCTGGAACCTGCTGGAGAGAGGCAGCAAGGACATGGTCACCTCCCAGCTCAGCAGCATGGAGTGTGTCCTGTGCGTGACTCCTGTGGCTTTACTGTGGTATTTAGATATGAATAAATCTGAATGAACAATACATTTACCGTCCAACTAACATCTCATCATCCATCTTCAGACATATTGGTTTTTAAGATGTTCGTGTGATTGTTTTGTACAAACAGAAATTTGACCTTTAAATTCCTTATCGTTTGTATCTTAGATCCCTGAAAGAAGCGTTTTTTTTCCAGCTGATGAACAGTTTCAGCCATTCTGAACTCCAACTCAGAAATGATCTGCTCGTGATCACAACTATCATCACTGAAAATCTTATCTCACATCTCATCGTGAGTATAGGCCAGGGAGTTAATATATTGAATATGTAAATATATATATATAAATGCATGAGGCAAACTTTAGTCCAAGTTGTTAGTGGTGTGTATGATGTACTGCCCCATTCTGACTTTATGTTTCTCATGTTCAGGAGAGCTATTTTGCCAAGCAGCTCATGGTTTTCATCACGTATCCTGAGGGTGATGATCTTATCTTATAAATACAATTGATATATTTCTTTTCTGTTTTGAATTATTATTGAGCATTATTTCTTTCCTTGATTTTACAGTTAAAACTCACAATCCTCTGGTTCGAAACCTGAAGTTGAGCTACAACAGCGAAGATTTGAAGATGAAGAAGTTGCTGTTGAATCTGTTAGTATTAATGTCAAAGGATTTCGCCGCCTTGCAGGTCAGTCACGGACTCAAGTTCTTCTACTAATTTGAGTGCCGCGCCTGAATCGGACCCTCTCCACGCTCACCTCTCTCAGCTTTGCAAAGAAGCACAAGTGATGCCGGCTCTGCTGAAGCTTGTGAAGCCTGCCGCCACGGATGAGTGTCCGTCCGGCTCACGTTACTGGTCCACCGCCCAACAGGAGGAGCTCCAGCTGCAGGCGCTGGCCACCCTCGCCACCATCGCCCCGCGCATGTTGGACGAATACATGTCATGTCAGGGAAACGCACATTTGCTGCTCCTCCTGGACTGGTGCATGGGGCAAGGTAAAAAAAGAAAAGCGGGGTGCCGTATCTGTCAGGTCAAAGGTCATACTTACGAATTCACGCATTTTAGTGTAGGAGCAAAACACTGTCACAGCTCACACACTGTAGCTGCGAACGTGAGAAGACACTTCAGACCTTTAGCCTATCACTATGAGAATGCCGCATTTAAACTTTTTTCTTTTGTTGTTCGTGGGTTACAGAGGAGATAAAACAATTCGTCCACAGCCAATAAGAACGTATCCTCTCTTTATTCTTATAGATACTTACTTTGGTCAGGGTCATAGTTTCCACGGCACCGGAGGCCGAGGCAGCAAGAAGGCTCAGATGCGCCACTGCATCAGAGTCCTCAGATCGGTGACGTCCGGTGGCGACGATTCAGTCAACCAGGACCTCTGTGATCAAGGAACCATCGGTCAGCTCATGGGTAAATGAAATGACTTCCACTTACCCAAGTGAACAATATGATCATTTTTTATCATTATTCACCATCGCCAGCAAGGTTGAAGCTTTTGTATTTTCACAGGCATTTTGATGCAGATGGAAGCAAGTCCGAATGAGGAGGATGTAGTCACACTGGAGATACAATCAGACATTCAGCTTATCCTTTCAGCTCTGTGTGAGGGCGACATGCACAGAAAGGTAATTTTTCTCCATAAAAAAAACCCCACAGAAGGTTACATAGTGTGATTTTTTAAATGATTCATATATTTTTGAATGTGTAATGTTTGCAGACATTTCTTGCAGTTTGTCTGTGTGGAGATGTTGACCGTCCCCTTCTGCTTCAGGAACTGTTTGGGTCGGAGGGAGTTGAGATGACGGTTCATTTCCTGAGAAAAGGTTCCAGGAAGTTCTACAGCGGCCTGGGACACAACAAGCTCATCCTCTCCACCGTCGACTGTGTCTGGTCAGTTTGGCGAATCTTCAGCTTGCGACAAATCATGCCGCCGCTCAGACCCCCAACCCAATTTAGGAACTGGCTTTTTAATTCTCTGATGTTTTTCAGCTGTCCAATCAGAAGCTTTTATAATGGAATGCGTAAAAAAAAATGAAAATATGTCACAAAGCTGAGATCGTCTCAGTCAGCGTGTTTTGTTTCCCATCAGGTCCTGCATGGTGGGCTGCTACACTACAGAAGATTACTTCTTGATTAAAGAAGGGGTGTTTCTTCTGCTCGACTTACTCAATGTAAGTATTTCCAGTTCCCACTAGTTATTCTTGATGAAAAAATCCCACTGCTCTGTATCAAAGGTATTTTGTTGTCAGACGGTGTCTATTTGTTTTTGGTGTCTCTCTTAGTCGAGCCCCAGATGTGTGCACGGTATCGTCCTCGCCACCCTGCTGGAGTTGTGTGACAACCCAAGCACTCTGTCTCACATTCTGAGCTGGAGGGACGACGGTGGTCAGATGGCTCCCAGACTCCTCCTGCAGCTGTGGAGGTGGGAGGAGGAGGACCTGGGAGTCACCAGAAGCAAGCACGGAGGGATCACAGGTAGACATGCCATATAGACCAAACAGGTCTCTAATCAGAGCTCATCCTTGGTTAAAAAAAAAAAAAAAAGATCTTGCCTTGTACACCCGCTCCTGATGTCCAGATCCTCAGAGGCCCATCCTCGGCCATAACCACCAGGACACCCAGCTGTCATTTGCTGCTGACATCCCGAGTGCAGCGGTGCTGGAGATATCCGAGAACCTGCGGTCCAAGATTTATTCCATCTTCTGCAAACTTGGTAAAAATGAGTTACAGATGTTACTCTGAGCCCTCCATATAGTATGACGTGCAAACATTAGCATTTGTAAATATTTAGATAATGTTATTTTTTATGATTTAGCCCGGTAGCAGCCTAAGACATACTGTAAGTTTACTGCAATGTTAAACCAGGCATTATTTCATTTTAGCATAACGTAGTTCTTTTATTTGTTACATAAGCTGTCATTAATTATAATGCAAAGGAATATAGTGGCGTATACAAGGAAGTATTGGTGTCACTGACACACTATTCCATCTACTCTTTGCTATAGCTTGATTAAAACAAACCAACTCTGTTTGGCAGACTTGTTACGCAAGTGACATCCTCCACTTGCAAAGCTTCAATAATCATATCATTTTTGACTTTTGCATCTACAGGTTTTCAAGATCTTCCCGGTTTGTCGATAAATGATTACGTGACTTTGAGCATCATCAGGAGATATCTGGACTTCAAGGTGCAGGAAACACAATATCAGTGCTTGACGCGCACACTCAAAAGTGCATCACTAACGCTCACGTGGCGCCGTAGGTCAGCGAGGTGTGGGGGGAAATAAGCCGGGAACTGATTCTCGATGGCCTGAGGCCGACCAGCCCGGACGAGGAGACTCTGAGCAGCATCTCGAAGACCGCAGAGGACACCGCACGCACAGTGATGGCAGAACAAAACAGCATCCTGGAGCAGCAGGAGAGGGAGAACGTCGGCGTGGAGGAGCTCATGTACACAGAGGTGCGGAGATTTTCATTCACCAATAGCAGGAGGATGTCTGCAAAAAGACAGATGAAAATTGTTTTCTTTAATTAACAACACAGGAAACGTATTCCTACTTCCATTACGTTGTGTGATTTGACATGATGAGTGTTGCTCCTGGATGTCAATAACAAATGTGACATATTTGTCTTATCAGTTGCACATTCGAAGAGACTATGAATCAAATGAACATCAACACTCATTAAGCATTTTCTTTTAGAAAAGATTGTAGAAAATCTATTCAAACTATTTTATTTACAAGTAATTCATATCATGGACATCACAGATACAGTTTCATCGGAAGCAACTGGAGCTCTCTGCAAAGTCATGGGACAGTTATGTTGCCAAAACGTCCAACTACGAAATCCTGAAGGTTTGTTGTTCTATATAATATGATATGGTCACGATATTTCAATTTTTTTTTAAGTATTATGCTTTGGATCCATTCCATATTAAGTGTGCTGTTTCTCCTTCTTTGGACAGGAAATAAAGTCACAGAGGGGGAAACATATTGAATCACCCAGACCACAGGACGAGGATGTTACAGTCCATCCTCCAGAGGTCTCTCCCACTTCCACACGACATTTACATGATCTCACAGTTTTGGTTAACATTGATGAGGATCAGTAATTAGGCTGTAGAAGATAAAACCCGTAGCTTCTGGAGCAAAGTGGTTAAATCTGCTTTTCTGCCATAAAAAAAGGCTCATTTTTATGGCCCTCTACAAACATTTATGAGCAGGAAAAGCAGATTTCTCGCAGCAGCGACAAACAAAAAACGTGCTATACTCTGGTGACATACTCATTAATGATTACACATTTGTTTTTTTTATTGTGTTTCAGCATTTCATTGGGCAGATCCTGTCAGTAGAGAGCACTGGGGCTCAGGGACCTGCAGGAGTGAAGGTGACACTGGCCAGATCTCAAATCAAAGGTGCAAGACAGCACCAAGTGGAGGCAGCAACGCAAGAGCGACATTACTGCAGCAATGCATCTGTCGAAGACTGATACTGGTTTAATACACTTTGTATTTACAGTGTTCATGCAAACGTAATGCAAAAGCATTTTTTGGCAGTATACACTGCAAACGTCCTGTGTGTGCAGATATTGAGGTGAAATGGCTGCAGATGCAGACATGAAGTCACTTGATGAACACAACCAGCACTTTGTCCTTTAGTCTAGACATACACCTATGCAGACACACTGTTGCAGTACACTATTTTGGCTTTGAGTTTATGACACATTTCCTTTAAGCATGTCAGATGCAACGCAAATCTGTTGCGTTGCAAAAAAAACTATTAAATGAATGAATATTTGACTGCAAAATGTAATACGCTATGTTCCCATGTTTATCACACCCACCTATCGGGTTTTACCACAAGGTGGCACCACAAGCTTCTTAATGACCAAAGGTTCACATACCTGACAGTGAAGCCTTTTTTTATGTAAACTGTGAGGAAAGGAACCGTGAAACTACAAAATATTTGCCACAGCAACGTTTTCCATGCGGGAACACTTTGTAATAAATACCTTTTTGTGATTAAGGGCAAGTCATACCAATGCACTGTGAAAATGTTTGAGACGGGAACTCTGGGTCCTGATCTGGGGCCAACATAAACCATCAGTGCCGGCCTGAAACCAGACCTGGCACGGCTCTTCCTGGTCCATTACATCTGCAGCAGCTGCAGAGCATCAACACTTCCTCCCGACTGCCCTTAATATAAAAGTGATGTCCCATTTTGTGGACGTAAACACGATAAACCGCTCCGACACCTTTAAGATGGGAGTTGTAGCAATGGTGAAGGCACGGATAAACAGCTCTGTTAGCATGTAACACATTCTTAATGTTTTTCAGGTCGACGTGCATCTAACGTATATTTGAGAATAAATGCTTGAATCTTGAATAAAAGGTGGCAACCATGATGCATTAGACCGATAACCAGCAGAATATGGTGTTTTCTTGTGTTTTAAATAGAAAGTATTTGGCAAGGAAGAGGACGAGAGCGTAAGTTGGGTGAGAGGTGAGGAGGTGGCTGGATGGAGGAGCTGACCAAGATGAAAAGTGTCTGAGAGAATCATATTTTACACTCGAAATTTGGTCCAAAGCTCAGCATCGAGATAAACAGGCGAATTAACCACCAGATCTCCTTATGAAACCCAATCTCTTTCACATGCCAGAGAATTCAGCAGCCCCGCACACAAACTCACACACTGACGCACACACCACTTAACAGATTCCATCTCAAAGTATGTGGCATGATACATCGCAGCTCCTCCTCAAACAGTTTGCAATTGTTTTATTTCGCTCCGAAAGATTGATAAGTCCGAATCCGGAAAACTGTGGATTTACAGACCTGATTAAAATCAAAGGGAAAGAAATGTAGCACGCCAGTATTTCAAGTAGTATTCGAGGGATTAGAAGATCAACCCTCTGTTTTTACTTTGTTCATTAAATCAGTTACACACAAAGGATTACGGCTCCATAAGTCCGTAAGTTGCTTAAAGCGTCCCGACAACAGGTCCTGCCCAAGTTTAAACTTTTGAACTCTGTTTGGTGCAGGAAGCCTGGAGACCATTGTACCTGCCTGCAAGTGATACTAAGAACCCACTGGAACCTAAAATATACAGCTTCTGCTGCTTGCGTTGAAAACGTTTTAAAGGTTTGCCATCATCCAGTTATATTTGATTAATTTTATTTGAAGTATTTTATGACATAAATCTTCGATCAGTGTTTCGCAATTACCTTTAGCGTGCAAAATATGACACTAATGCACATTGTCATACGAACTCTTAAATCATTTCTACAAACACCAAAGTACTGCTAAAGGTGGATGCCTTTCATGCCACAGACAAGGCAAGAGATATAAAGTGAGCATGTCGCACTAAAGAGCTTACAACCTTTCTCACAAAATGGTGGAGAGCAAAAAAAAGAGGTTAAAAGAGTGAAATGTGGTTGAAACGTGTGTTCAAATAAAAACCAAAATATCTGCAAGTTTGCCAAGTGTGTACATTTGCTTGTAATGTTTGTCATATCATCTTAAAAGAGCATGAAGTCAGTGTTGTGCTTATTTGCTTGTTTTTGCTGCTCCCATGTGGCTAAAAAATCAGTTCATGCAGGTTTCACGGTCAAACTGTGAATCCAAGAGTTTACAGTAAACGCTGCACACCCAAACCGTGTCCAGACATCTATTTTAAAAAACATCGTTTATTTTATTATTTGGAATCGATAGCACATTTGCAGTACAGTTTGGCCTCACTCCTCGTGGCCCCATTTTTCAGCCCCAGACTGCAGTTTTTTCAGAAGAAAAGAAACACTGATAAACCGATTGAATATGCTCTACTATACGTCACTAATACCAAGCAGACTCTGTCTGTCTCAGTAAACATTCTTTAGTGTGTCTTTAGTGTTTTCATTCCTGTATCCTCACCAAAGACAGGAATATTTTTGTAATCTTTTTTTACGAAGTCAAATTCCAACAAAAAGACGCCGAGAGTAAAACACACTCTCGCGTGTCTAATTGGTGTCTTACTTCATCCTGACCTTCGACGGTTTTGCTCTCTCCGCTCGGGCCTTTGTGTTGGCACCGTGCTCTCGAACATGTTCCCCGGGTGGACGGCAGCCAGGGAAATGTAGTGAAGTCATCGGTTTAGGTAGAGCCCCAGATGATTACAGACCTGGGTGAAACCATCCACTTCGACTCATTAATCAAAGCCTCGTTTTTTTTTTGCCCCCTTTGGTCAAGCTATGGCCGAGGGGTTCTTCCCGAAGCCGTTAAATTTGCCAGTGTTCCCTCCTCCGGATTAGTCGCTGTCGGAGCGTTTCAGCCTGCAGTTTGGGCCTGCTGGGCCGAAGCTTGGGTGAGACCCGGGGAGACCTGGCAATAGTGTTGATTACTCGTCACTCATTAGGTCGCTCTCACTGCCGCTGCTAAGCCCTCATCAGGAGGTTTTTTGGCTGAGCGGGGGCCCTGATCCAATTCACCTTTAAAGTTCAGTGGACCTGTCGGCTTGTCACGGGTCAGCGCGCCGCTCTCCATGCTGTGCGCTCCCAGAGAGAGGCCCCTCATTACCTCATTTCCTGCTACTACTGTACCAGACAAGCATTCGAATCTCAGGGTCTTGGCTGCGTAAAGCTGGCGTGGTTTGCGAGCGATGATAAATAACAACTCTCCCATAAGACACTTGTTGGATTTATTTTTAAGCCATGAGGCCCCCGTGTTGCAAAAGACGCACAAAAAAAAAAACTGGAACACACACACTTCCAACAAAAGATTTCACGGATCACGAGACAAGAAAACACATGCGTGATAAATCAGATGTTATTTCTAAAAGGGCCATTTTTGCCACAATAAATGATATATTTTAAATTCTTTATGTTTACTTTGCTGTTAATTCTTGGTTATCCTCAAAAATAGCAATAATGTTTTTTTCAACAGTGTAATGCTACTTTTACATAATGGGTCTTTATACTTTTACCACTGAACGGAAGTCAAAGCAGAAATGATGGTGTCACTGACCCAATCTGAAATCTGGAAAAAAAAGTTGTTTCTGGACATGGACAAAATGCCATGTTTTCTGTTTTGTTAACATGTTTTGTTTGCCTTGATGCCATTTTCACCCAGAGGGGATACTCCATGTTTCTCATAAGACACATTTATTGGTCTGTATAAAGAAATGAATACCAACTTGAAAGCAGGTCAGGCAGCCCGGCATTTAGCTCATTAACCTTTTTTTTTTCTTCTTCTTCTTCTTAGCACCTTGCCACAGTTAACAGTCTGTGGCCTCTTCCCCACCAAGACACATTCATGTAGCTGCCAATCAGGTCAACACTGCAATTAAGCTGCTTTAAACTTGTTCAGTGGTGCTTGGAGGCCGTAAAAATACTTCCGTTTGAGTGTCAATGGGAGCCTGTGGTGGTTAACGCCGCATTCATGGGAGAATACATTGTGTCAAGTTAATGTAAGTAGTCTGGTCAGTGGGTCAAAAGGGGAACACCACCAAAGGATGCCAGGAGGTGCAGTAGTTCCCAGTTATTTGAGTCAAACGGCAAACTGGTGCTGTTTTTTTCTTTTGTATACCTTTCGCTTCTCTTCAGCATTCCGATTTCTTACGCATCTAAGAATTTATGGACACATTTCCTTGTTTGTCCCGGGCCAGATGGAGTGAGCTTTATGAGTGTGTGGCGCATGTTGGTCAGCAGCATTTCTCCGCGAGTACCAGTCAGTCAGGACAGGCATCATCAATCTTGGTCCTCGGTGAATGGCAGATTGGCTGCCATAAACCGGGCCTGATTGCAGTGTGCTGTTCCCAGCGGAAGAGTTTTAACTCCGAGGGAGGCATGGAAACAAAACCCTGCAGATGCAAACAACGCGTGTGGGACTAGGTGCAATGTGCCCCATTGGAGGATTTTGTACGTGTTTCGCACCAGTGCAGCGCAGAAATGATTTGTTTATAATTCTTCTCATAGAGATCTTTTACCATAGGGATACTGTAACCAATTGTGATGCATCACACAATAAAGGTTTTGGACAGACGGAAAAAAATCTTTATGTACATTTGAAGTACGTGCCAACCCAGGGATATCATAATATTTTAAGGACTAGGTCCAGTAGTTTCCACAGGAGAAAGCTGTGACACTGTGAAACTAAACCTCCATGATTTTATTTTCGATTTTTGAGAGAGATCTGATCATTGTGAGATACCTGGAAGTGCCTTATTGTATTTGTCTATAAGTACACTTTTTTTACAAAAAGATTTTATTGTTTGGTTTTATAAGCTTTATTGCCGCGCTCCTAAAATAAAAACGTGACTGCCAAAAGCAACATAACATGAACTGCAGCAAAGCAGAAGCCAAATTCAAAAGGACAGAATGATCGTTGATGCTCTGGTATTAATTCATCAAGCCATTTCTCTGCCTTATATAATCTGTTTGCAGACTCAATCTCGAAAGTTATAGCATCTGAATGGTTTTCAGATTGAATGAGGCAACTGCAAGATTGACGTTGGTGAGTGAGTGAGCTCAGACAGCTTCAAGTTGAGGAACTCTGTATGTGTGTGTGTGCGTGTGTGTCCGGTCAGCCGCTCCATGCCACCAGCTTAACCCCTAGATTCCCCACATTCCAGCCCAAAGTCAGGCACAAGTCTCGCCGCTGGTCTGTTTAGGGTGATTGACATTATTTGCTACCATTAGGCACTACTATGTAATTGACCTTTGACCCCTCACAAGCGACCCGTTGAAACAGCTTCAGACCAGATCGTCTAATCTCCATGGGAAAAGCCCTCAATCTAGACTTAGGGCTCTAAAAGCAATCAACACCTAAAGGTGAAAGAGCAGAGCCAGGGTCACTGCCACCGGGTCGCTCTGATCCAGTCGGGTGGAGCCACACAAACGCACTACATCAGGAACACAACCCCGGTGCTTGTCAGTATCCGGGGGTTAAAATACTTCACCTAGTCCAGGCAGCGAGGATCAAAGCTGCATTCTAAGTGCAGAAAAATATCATTCATATTTGTATAGAACACGATGTTAATTCGCACGTTTGAGTCTTATTTTGAATTTGATAAAAGTAACTTCTATTTCTTTTCTTTTTTTTGTTGGTGCAATATGCCTGCCACCCACCGTCATCACCAGACTGTTGCATTCTTCTCTTGTGATGCTTTCGGTGCTTTTTCCCCGCGGCCTCGTTCCGCTGCTACCATCGTGAGTTACATCATGGGTAGAGATTAGCGAGCGTGTTCCAGAGGCAGCCACGTGAGCCCGAGTCATGACACCACCTCTGCCTCACACACACACACGAGCTTATATGTTCTGGATCACGAAACTCTCTCCACACTTTGGTGGCGGTTAATCTCACATTTCATCACTCCATAAAACTTAATTGTAGCACTTCCCCCAGCTCATGTCCTTACTTCTTCGCACACTTTCATCTGGCCCTCTGATTAATGGTGTGTGTTTTGGTTTATCAATTAGGTAGAGGTTTCCCGGTGGAGGTTTGTGCGTGTGTATGACTCTGACTGTATACCGACAGTCTCTTTCTTTTTCAGGACATCCCCGTTTGTTATCGCTGGCTATGCGGGGTGCTCTCGTTGATTTTCCATCTTCTCGTCCATATGCAGCTCCCGGGTCTTCGTGCCGGTTTATCCTTTAACAGCACAAGCTGTTTGTCACAGGTGAATCCCAAGGACACGACCAGGTGCAGACAATCAGACAATCACCGCTGTTTAATGTTTAAGCAATCTATTTAATAGACTACACCTGCCCCAGTTTCCCAGTGGGTTCGAAAAAAAGGTGCTATGTCCTTAGAAAAAAAAAAAAAAACTCTCAAGGGGAGAATGCATGGGAAAATACCAACAAATACAAAAAACCTTCCAACAAAAACAACTCGCGTTTGTATAAAGCAAAGTTTCATTGTGCGTGGTGGCACAGATATTTCAAACCACCTCGACACGTCGCATTTTTGGCTGCAGAGCCTCAGCGTGTGACTCCAGGCCACCTCTAAAACCCACTCTGGTCAAGTTTCTCTCGGCAGATGTGATACAGACTGACAGTTTGGGGGGGGGGGGGATTAGCAGAGGTTTGACAACAAGACATTGTTTCAAATGACACTGATCAAAGTTCACTTTAATCCTGTTAATTAAAGCAAAGAATAACACGGAGCAAACCCAGGACTTAAAAGAGAGGCTGGATAAAAGTCTTCATCAAAGATTTTGATCTCAAAGTTCTCGGTTCATGCTTTAACTTTATAAGATTACGTGATCTGCCGTCAGAAATGCTACCTACCTTCTAGCTTGCCTTCCAGAAATGTGCCACCGCGGCTGAGTGAAGGAACTCGAGCAAACCTGGTTTATGAGATGAATGCACGCATGGTGGGAGGTCTGTCTGACTCCGTGTTATTGCTCACAAAAGCTGACCTCTCCCATGCCATGTACCTTCCAAATCCAGATATGAAAAGTGGCTTACACATCAAAATATGCTTTAATCACCGTGCTCACAGAGATACAGGCAGGGAGAGGATGGAAACTAATTTGATTACCATCTGTTCAGTAGAAATGTGTCAACTACTGTAACCGATGTACAGCGGCTGGAAAATAGACCCTCATTCACTTTGATGATCTTTTTTTTTCTTTACAGAGGAGAGCTTTAATCATTGTACATCAAGCAGGGCCACATCCAAAATAAAAAAGAAAACAGGAACAATGTATACGGAAGAAATGTTGTAACACGACTGATTACATTTATGAGTTAAAGCAGAACAATCTCCCAATGAAAAATCATATACTTGAAAAGAAATAGGTCAAAACTTATATAGGTATGTGAACCAATATGATGTTCAAACATGTTAGCTTTATTATCAGATAAGTCATGTTTCTCTTGACAAATAAGAAAAAAAATATTGATTCATCTTTGAAATTAATCCGAACTATTGAAGCTATTGATGAATCAACATCCATATATTTAAGGTGAAGGTAGGTACCGCATTTGCAAAGAGTATGTTCACAATTTATAATTGTATTTTTTTTAAATAAAAAATTCTACCTACCATATGTAGACATAAGACATTTGTTGAAAATGTTTTTCCTATAAATGTGACTATTGATTTTTACAACTTTGAAACCATGACCTTTGACCTTTGTTAAATACCTCGAAGGGAGAAAGGATTCATTCAAACCGAGAGCCATAGCAGTTAAAAACCCTCATGTGCACAAATGTGTGCTTCTGTTAAGCTGTTATTCTGCCTCTGCTTATTTTCCCATCAACACTTGCTCCATATTTACACCTTCTTTGTTTGTCATTGCTGTATTTCTGTGTTTGCTGATAAAACCCAGATCCAGCAGTTTTCGCTGCTCCATCACATCATGACATGTGAAATAGTTCCTCTTGAAGTTACCACACATTTCCTCAAACTGCATAGAAGCCAGAGTGGGAAACAGACCACTTTTGTATGTCTGAGTCACAGTAGCCTGAAATGTGTTCGAGGCTTAATTGTTTTCTTTGGGTCTGAGCGAATGACGGTCATTTAACACTTTAATCAAACTGCTCTGGGAAAGGCTATTCCGTAAATGTTGATTGGAGGGATCTGTCACTCTCCGGTAGGACTTCAAGCTTCAGTTTAACCAAATGTTTGTGTATGTATTTCTTTGAGTATGCATGGGAAAGTGCCCCCGCTGCCGGCTCTCAGTGAACGTTCCCTGTGAATAAATTCGTGAATTTATGGCTCTCTGTGTGTGTGTGTGTGTCTGTGTGGCGTAGCAGCAGGGCTTTTCCGTCTTGTCAATGGAAAACATTAGTGTCATGCCCCCACACACCCACCCACTCGCCACCCCCCCACTCCCCCAGCCCCTCTCCCCCCTTGTTTAATTCAGTCCATCAACACTTCCTCCTTTAGCCTGTTAGTGTCACACTGCATTTCCTCTCCGGCCTCAACCAGACCAGCTCGCCATAATCGGCCCGGTTTTGGATTTCCCTCAAACGGCAAAGGGCTTCAAAGTCAATAACTGCTTTCTTGATTTTTATTGACCCAAAGACTCAGTTCCGCCCTCCCCCCTCTGCCCATATCCCACTCACCCCCGCATTTCTTTACAGGGGGGGAATACATTACAGTAAGGAGGGGGCGGCTTTTTGCCGAGATTTTGAAAGTGGCGTTGTCTTGCTGATTGCACCTGCAACTCATTTAACAAGGTGTTCAAAACAATGTCCAGCCTTCAGCACCTCAGAAGATCTCAGAGAGGACGAAAAAACGCAAGAGGGTGAATGCTTCCACGGAAAAGAAAAAAGAAAAAAAAAGCAGCAGTCACCTCTGCATAAAATGTTTATCACAGGGGGGGGGAGAAATTTTGAAAAAAAAGGATTAGCTTTCACTATATCAATACCCTGCGGGTGGAAAGGCGGAGAAAGAGCAGACAATCTGTAGATAGTAAAGAGCCTGTGATCTTTTTTTGGGAAGTCCACTCACTAATGGCTCACCTTGTGTCCTGTGTCATTTCCTTTTGATGTGATCGAGCAGTGATGATCAGTGATTTGGCTGCGTGTAGTAAAGGGCTCTCAGCAGGCACTTTTAATTACCGGGGGGACAGATTTTGGCCGCGGAGCCCGCCGCGTCTGGTTCTTATTTCCAACTGCAGACTGACTGTAAAACAACACTACCAGCTCTGTCACCCAAAACCAAAGCGGCTCACGTACAAAAGCGGCCCGGGCCCTGATTATCATTCTGTGTCAGGAATGTGAGCGACAGTTTCTCTGTTTTTACTTACACTCCCCTGCACTCCTGCTCTCCTCCCCCCTTTTCCTTTAAGTATCTTTTTGCACACATAAAAAAAGAAGAAAAAAAAATGATGTCAAGTGCACACGCTACATGGTCTATCTCAGGCAAATCAGAGCCAGGTGTGTCCGCATGAGAGAGTTCCTATTAGGGAGATATTGCAAACATCTGTGTGTTTCTGCGCGTCCTCATCATTTAGATCCCTGTATGACAGTAAAAGGCTGTGGAGAAGAGAAGAGGGGAACACCCGCTGGAAAGTGACTGTGCCGGTTTGTTCTGCTGCCAAAGGACCCGACAGATGGGGCACTGCGGCAGGAGCAGGGAGCTGACACGCCGACATGTGTTCCTGCCCTCCCAATGGAGCCGCCAAGTGTGCACGACTGTTTGTAGTCGACATATAAATACGAATAAAACTTAAGTGAAATGTGTTTCCTGTTGTTGTTGCGAAATCTGCTTTTGTGATTTCCTTTTCAAATGATGAATTATCAATTGTTATGACATCTCCCTTTTTTTAATTGGGGACCTCCAATTGCCTGAAATCTTTTTGGTTATTGAGTCATGTGCTGCATTCCAGTTGCTAAAAATCTCCCAAAAAAGTAAAAAAAAAGGTTGTGACATCACATTTGAGTAAAACCTCAGCCGCTCACGGTTTTCCATCCCATAACTCACTGCCCACGAGGCCTGTGGCGTGGAAGGCAGTGGGATCCAGTTTGATGAAAACAGGTGGTGATTTTAAGCCTGTGCACCGCTGGCCCTTTACGGTCACAAGCGAAAACACCACCGTAGTGACTGCAGTTAATGTTGGAGTCCATCAGCCAAAGTGAGGAGTAACACATCTCACAAGTTCCTTCGTGAATAACGAAGTCCAACAGTGAGAAGCTCCAGGATCTAATATTATTGTGGTGTGGTGGCTTCAAAATAGTTTCAACTCTTTGCGTCTAAGATTTCACACACGTTTCAATTTTTTTTTTTCTGAAATTATGTTTGTCATATATCTGATTCGTCAGCTGCACATCCATGCTGCCAATCTCCTGCTCACACCACCTCCCGAAGTGCTGGATTCACATCTGGTGACTGAGGGAGGCCACTGTCAAGGTCTGACATGTTGTGCATTCAATCCAGTTTTGAAGTTGTGACTGACTCAACTCTCCACATGAAAACCCCAGGAAATTAATCAAAACTAGCTGAATCCGCTGATCTGAATGTGCATGATTTTTTTTTGCACTGCAATGCATTCCACAGGATTGGCAGGTGTACAGGAGTACACGTTGTTCCTTGAGTCTGGAAATCAAAAAAAAAATATGTGAACAATATTCAGTATATGAGGATGGGGGTAGGGGTCGGGGTACAATAAAGAAACTTAACCTCTAGGCCAAACCATTAACCAAAAAAAGAGAAGGATACTGATTTACCCTACCGGCGTATGAAGCAGAGGAGTGAGGCGCGTCCGGCACAGGTGTCAGTCATCCTGCGGATGGAGGGAGGGGGCGGGGACTGTAGTTTTGACCGACTGGGGTTGATGAATGTCACCAAGTATGTCAAACGCACTCCATAAACCATCAGTCACTCAGTCTCCCAACTCACCTGCCAGCATGCGGGCTAAAATTGCTGTTTTTATGTGGTGCTCGTGGACACCATTGTCACAGAAAAATATATTTCCTCACAGAAACAGGCAGCTTTCCACCAGCTGCAGAGAAACACATTTTTGATTTGTTATTTGTCAGGTTTTAGCAGGTCCCCCCCCCCGAACCCCCGCATCTCAGTTACATTGAGGTTCGCACATAAAATGACATCCAGCCTTGGCAGGACACACCTGTCGGCAAGGATCCACCCCCACCTCCCCGTCACTTGGCTGTGAACCAGCACTTGATCCCTCGATCAATGAATTTATGGAATTTATTATTGTTAAATGAGTGAAAGTAATAATTTCATTTTAAACTGTCATCAACTGTCGTCAGGGGCTGCATCCATGAGGACTAACTTTCCTCAGTGGAATGCACCTAGCGCAGAGCTGTTGTATCAGACTGCATCGGGTGTACTTAATAAACTGCCACCCGAGTGTATTATTGACTTTTATTGTCCTGATCACAGAACTTA
This sequence comes from Colistium nudipinnis, assembly GCA_016785305.1. Taxonomy (NCBI): domain Eukaryota; kingdom Metazoa; phylum Chordata; class Actinopteri; order Pleuronectiformes; family Rhombosoleidae; genus Colistium; species Colistium nudipinnis. The sequence goes on along the minus strand of JAFBJU010000566.1, from coordinate 203,014 downwards.
AGAGGGGGTAGAGTAGTCAATAAGTTCCACCTAAGGTGCAACATGAAAGGCTGCTTCCATGCGTAATGCTTCACCAAGAACTGATTATATGATTTGGGACTCAGGTTTGAGCAAGGAAATTCTCACTAAAGTTTACGTAACTAAATGGAGGAGTGACTTCCCTCATGGGTCCATTTCCACTGTGGAGTCACAGGGAGGATTTCCACTCTTAAGCCTCTGAGGTTGTGTTTAGCAGAGCAAACACAGGGGTCAAGATGACAGGGCGTCACGGCGCGAGACGGACACGTGTTTGGATTACATCGTGTTGTACCTTTAGGAGGAGGTTCAGCTTTTTTTTCTCCTTTTGTTTTTTCAGCTATGACCGTCTCCGATTTCTTGGACGCACGCTTGTGCTATTTTCTTGAAGAAATCCAAGATCTCCTTGGTCTCGCCTTATCTCTTCCTCTGAGCTCTTCTCGACTCTCTTGACTGTGGCGTGGACATGTGTGAAACATTTAACTTCACAGATAAACTCGGCAAGAAAACAAAACACACAAAAAAAAAAACACAGGCTCCCACTGACCCCTCCCCCCTGCATAAATCTGATCGCAAGAGCTGGATCCTGCACTCGATTTACACCCATCTTTGTTTCCCCAACAAATATTTTTGTCTCCATCTCACTGCAAATCTGCCACAGTGGGACACAGTGCAGAAACGCCTCCGTACGCCGCTATAGAGACGGTACATTCCACTCTTTTGTCCTCAGTTGGCTGCTCAGAGCAGCTGCTTCGAACCGGCCGGCCCTTTTTTATATCTCACCTTGTTGTTTGGGGAGAGAGAGCAAGGCCCTGTGAGAGCATCACACACATTCCTTCCCCTCAGCCTCCTCCCTCCCCTCTTGATTGCTGGGCCCTTTTTTTCCCCGAAAAAGACATGCACAGTGTTTAATGTCCGCAGGCCCCGGAGACAATGGACCACTTGACCTTTGGCCCCAGGGAGGAAAAGACAAGTTTAATCTGATGTTGAGATCCTCCACTGCTATTGTCTGAGAGACAGGGGACCCAATGTGGCTCCAGACCGAAGGTGGAGGGGGCGGGGGGGGCGTGGGTTGTCAGCCACTACATCTGCCAATTTGTTTGTCACACAGTGAAGAGCCATCCCCACCCCACCCCCAGACCTCCAACACACACACACACACACGCACACATACACACATAGACAGAAACACACACTCATAGAAACGTAGCCCACCCAGAGAAGATGGCACTTTTTCCACTTGTCTGCTGACCCTGTTTTCACCCTGCACACTGCCACTCACCTCACTCACCCCTTTCACCAGCAGAGAGGGAACCTAATGAGCCTATAACCTTATCACCGTTTTTTTTTATATTGATCAGTTGTTTCAATCAGGGCAGGACAGTACCTTAGAATATGTACCGGTTTTTCTTTTGTACCAAAAGAACCATGGATCACTGACCATGTCACTGGTTCTCAGCATCATTGGAAATGGACAAATACTGAATCAATAGCCATATATCAAATATAATGAACATGCGTGAATAATGACTGTAAAATTACTTTCACAAAACAAATGTGGCATCAGCAAATGATTGGACGCAGCACACACAAATTTAGTTCAGGACATTTTAATTTTTCTGTTGTTATATCTTAGAATTCATACAGTTTATAAGAATAGATTATTTTGGTTAAACAATTTAAATGATTATTTTACTGTAGAAAAGGTCACAAATTCATGTTTCTTTTGTTGTTTTCACATGGGATAACAAAGGAAGATCAAAGCAAATCTACACATACTGTGACATAACACTGAATCATTCATCCATCTTTCTTCATCAATCAGTATATCAATATATTATTTTTCACACTCCAGTAAAATAATGCAAAACAAAAACAAAAGGGGCTAACATGTGCTACTAGTTTTAAACAACAGCATGGCCTAAAAATAAGGTTCACCAAATAAAAAAATATTTGGTGATTAATTATTTCCTATTTTTATATACATCAAAAGCACAGATAATACTCACAGTAATATTTCACAGTCTGTGAGCAGAACATAGCTGTCACGTTTCGTTACAAAAACATTACCCATATGTGTTTATTTCAACCTGAACATCCAGATGTGTGACTCATGCCATCTGGAAGTTGTAACGGAACAAAGCGGACAATAAAAAAGCAATAACTTATTCATAGATCATAAATTATTTTTTTCTCCATATCAAATATTTACACATGGTACCTTTGAACATCAGTGCATTACAGACATTATGTATCTTCTCAACAAGAACTGAAAAGTAAACTGGTGAGAAACCCTGCTGTGGTTGGGGTGGAAATGTTTTGTCCAGGATGTTCCCTGAGGTGCATAAAAATATCAGTTTTTAATTCTCAGCAGAGATGTCACGCAGGGTGTGCAATATGGGTAAAAAAAGGATTATCTGAAGGTCGTGATTACGTCTAAATAAGAATAAGACCGCAAGTGTACTCAGTCTCGAGTTAGATGAGGATATTGACCCTAACCTATCTGTGTAGTAAATGTCTGAGTTAAATATCGCTTTCTTGTTGTATCGGATTGTATCCTGTTAAATGCATTTCTTCATTAATTTGCAGGCACTGCAGAGGTTAAAGCCACCAGATATACTTCCACCCTGGCAGGAATACGCAGGGAAAAGCAAGAACACAAATGTTTGAGGTATCAAGCATGCCGGCGTTGGGTTTGCCGTTATGAAATGCACGACCGTTTTTTTTTCCCTCCATGTTGCTTCACAAACCAAGTGGGTTCTGCTTGTTTCAGGTGCAGCCTGGCCACAACGCGGCCTGTGATGCTGTTTGATTGACAGGTCAAAAGAAGGACCTCATCTATCGGCTGTATTACCTACAGCCACAGGACTCCACCACCATGTCCTCATACTGTTTGTAGACCACGTTGTTTCCCGAGTCGATGTAGAGGATGCTGATGGGGCTGAGCTTGGAGGGCGCACAGCAGCTGGGGGGCATGTTGCTGGGGTTCATGGAATTCATCAGAGTTTGGATGATGGCATGGTTGGTGGGCTCCAGGTGGGAGCGCAGGGGAAAGTCACACACCCCCTCGCAGTGGTACGCCTCGTAATCCAGCGGGGCGATGATCCAGTCGTCCCAGCCCAGATCTCGGAAGTTGACGTGCAGCGGCTTCTTGCTGCACCTGGATTTGGACTTTTTGCCGTGTCTCTTCCCGTGGCGGGTTTTGGACGCGGCCGTCCTCCGTCTCCTGCTGGCTTTGATGCCAGGGCCCCTGCCTTTGAACTTCCTCTGGTGGCCCAGCAGTGCCCTACCTTCCCTCCTCTCGCTAAAGAGAGTCTGCCTCTTCTTGGACCTGGTGAAGACCACTAAGATGGCTTTCTTCTGCTGAGGCCTGCCGTGTCGGTGCAGACCCAGAAGGTGCAGGTCCAGCTCCCTCTCCGGGTTGTCCAGCATGGCCCGGAGCTCCAGGCAGAAGGGCTTCCCTCGGCCCAGGTGCTGCCGCTCTTTGAAAATTTCCCACACGTCCAACACCTCCCACTTGGGCCTGTGGGAATCCTGCAGGTCCAGTGTCCTGGAGTCGAGCAGCTGCTGGTCGTGGCAGGAGAGGAGCTGGACGTCGACGGGGTCCGTCTCAGATATCCTGAAATTCCCAGACACTTTGGTGTATATCCTGAGCTCGGCTCCCAGCACCTCTGCTTTCTCGGAGAGGGTTGAGACATCGAACAGATACCGCTGTCTCCTCAGAGGGGAGAGTGGGAGGTCATCTGTGGAAAGTATTAAAAACGGCGGGGTCAGACGCATTCTCACGGAGATGATGTGCATACCACGGAGATGTGGAATCTGACATGGAAAAAAAATATCCCACTATTGTCTGCAATGCATTAATCTGGTAGGAAGAATATGAGTCATGGGTGTTAAGTAAGTCCGGCCTGCATGCACACATACACACAGGGACATATATAGTAGAACTCCACATACCTTGTCCACTGTCCACAAAACTTGCAATGGTGTTTGCAGCTTTTGAGGAGCGGAAAAAACTGGCGTTGAGGCCCAGCCTCTCCGCCGTGGAGAAGGTCTTGTATATGGACAGCATGTAGTCGTGGGGCTCCACCGAGTCTTTGGACGTCGCCTTGTTGCTTCTGTCAGTGGACGGCGGCGCGTAAAACTCCTTGAAATGTCTGGACGCCTCTTGTCCATCAAAGATCCTCGCCACCTTGCCGCTCTTCGGGGCGGCAGGAGGGACGATTGCGAGGGCCCGACAACAGGTTGTCTCCCAAGCGAACACGAGAGCCGCGCAGAGGAAAGCCAAGTGGTGGAGATCCATATCCATCCTCTGGTCTCTGTCCTCTGAGTCAGAGCTGGAGGACCGCGGGCGAAGCCGGAGCTGAGCTCTGCATCCAGCGCGCAAAGTGCGCACAGCCTTAGGAGGACAGGCGGTGCAAAGTTTTTTTTTTTTTTTTTTTTTTTTCGAAAAAGGGGCTGAGAACACGCCCACATTGTGCTGTTATCGTTCAGGCTAAATGGAGGGCGCAAATTAAGGCTGTAAAACTAATTGTCCCTCTGTCAGAGTCACCTCCCTTCTCCCTCCTGCAAGGACAGATGTGCGCTCAAAAGACGCACGGACACTGACAATAAGCGTAAAAAAACAGAAAAAACAAACAGAAAACAACAAAACCTGCCTATGCAAAAAAAAAAAAAAATCTAATGTTCATCCTAAATGTATTTCTGTTCACGCAGGAGTTAACATATATTTGCACCCTGTGAGTGTAGGACTTTTACCACGGTGTCTCCCGCCCTCTAGTGAAACCCAAACACGGTGCGTGAGAGGAAACGTTCAATCAGCTTCCTTCAGCACCACGGACAGAGTCACCGTTCAAAATCATCATCAACCACATGAAGGAACACTCCAATGACGACGAAGAATGTGTTTAACCAAGAAAAATAGAATTTATTAAAAGGAGATTCAAGTTTCACAAAATCATCATCAAAATGCATACTTGCATGCCTTCACACGGCTTTTTAGAGATCCAAGTCAAGCCCTATTGCACCTGTTTTAAAATAGGAAGTCTACCTGCATCTTACATCTGATAAAGTCACATTACATAGACATTCGCACATAATAAGATGCCCCCCCCCTCCCCGAAAAACAAGATCAGATCAATACCAATACAAAATGCAGACGATACGAGTAACCCCATCCCAACATGGCATTCATATCTTAATAAGAATGCATGATAAAAAAGAACACATGTAAATTAATTTGCAGAATCCTCCATTTTAAAGACAATATATGTTGAGGTATCCTTCATAAAAAACCCTCTTCGCTAAGCGGCTTCCACAGGCTTGTCTTAACACATGGAGCCGCTCTCTGAGCAGCAGGCCACCGCGTAGATAACGCTGACCAGACACAGGCTGCCGGCCGTCACGGCGCGGCTGGAGCTGAAGATGCTGTCGTCGGTGGTGGGCTGCGTGTCTGTGACCGCGGTGGACACGGGCACAGTAGCATCGCTGCTGGTCACTGGGATCTGGGTGGTCGGAGTGCTTTTGACTGTAAAGGCGCGCGACTGGGTGCCCCATTCCTTCAGGGTGAAGACCATTGTCAGGTTCTCGCCTGCAGTGAGAGGAGGGACAATTATAATGGCGACTATTAGTAACAGAGGGTGCTGTTTTAACATGTAAAAAAAGGCTTGATATGCTTTGTAATTTTGCTTTTCGTACAAACAGCAACAACACACAGAAAACCCACCTGTTGTTTTCCCGACAGGGCTTTAAATAACAATTATTGCCATTTATCTGAAAATAAGAAAATGGTTTCTTTGTTTGACTGAATCGGGGTTGTAGACGTACCACTGTTGAGAATAGACAGGTCGGTGAAGTTGGCCCAGCAGGTGCTGAACAGGATGGTGCTGTTTCCTTCAAGTCCGTCCACCATGTTTCCACTTGCGTCCTTCAGGCTGGCGGTGACGGTGAGGGTGGTCACTCCCACAGAGATACAGTCACCCTGCAAAAAATAAATAAATTTAAACAAAAAACACACATCAAGCACATAACCTGATGACTGCACATTCCGGGCCAATGAAACAATCCAAGTGATGAAACACTGAGTATAAATCCTCAAGTATTCAGTAGTAAGTGGGTGGACTGCAATTTGTTTTTCCAATATAACAGACCCGGTATTACCTATAATCTTGGGCTGTATGGACTGACACAAAAACATCCGACTGAGCCGTTTCCTCACCTTCTCATCCACAGCCATCAGACTGGGCTGCTGGTGCAGAGGACCCACAAACTCTCCAGCCACCGGCTCCTTTATCAGCAGCAGGTTTTCCACGCTGGACACGTAATTCACCTCAGGCTCCTCCCTCGTCACTTCTTCGGTGGCCACCTGACATATAAAGCGGAAACACGCGAATGAGGACCCACGGGGATTTGTTACGTTGTGTTTGGTACGAGCCCATGTTGCTGTGATCCGGCCTTGAGCTTCACCTTGTTCCAATCGGGGTCCGACGATGGCGGAGGAGGTGCGACGATGCCCATCGAGGAGACGTTAAAGCCGATGGACTGACTGAGGTTTCCAGAAACTGCTGCTTGACCAAGATCATCAGCAATGTTCTTCAACTGTATGAAGTCATCCTCATCTGAGAGGACGCAGAGCAGAGAGGTTACACATAGCCTGCTCACACATATGAAATCAGTGCATGAAATGAGTTCAGAAACTCAGTTTCATTCCCACTCACTGTTGGTGCTGTTGCTGGTTTGCTGGACAGGAGGTTTCTTGATCTCCACCTCCACCTTCATGCCCGCCGACCTCTTCCTGCGCCTCGCGCCTCCGTCCTCCCGAATTATGTTTGTGATTCGGATCATTTCTGGCGGAACTTTGAGGAATATAGCAAGGTTCTGGACCAGCTTATCCCCGAAGAACTCGTCCTCAGTCATGCTGGGCAGGTCGAAGGAGAGGAAGAGAACCGGGGCGGTTCGGATCTCAACGGGCTTGGATCCCTTCACCAGGATCTTCAGCATTTTATAGTCCTGGTCGAAGTAGTTGGAGCCCTCAGTGGCGTTCAGCTGCGGGACGTACTGACCTGAAGTATTCAAATCAAGAAAATCGGAATATAGAACGGCAAAAAAATACTGGAAAGAAAAGAAATCCCCCATAAACCTTCAATGTGTTGGAAAATAAACATAAACATAACATTGATTATGAGAACATATACAGTATAAATGTAATGTAGGGATATTCTCAGTTAATGTTTTCTACTTGGCTACAGCAAACAAACCTTCTCAGACAACATTGAAATAAGTGTAGGTAAATGAATATGAATATTTAGTAATTGCACTTAGAGTGAATCTGAGCAACATCACAAAATTATGCAGCATGGTTTGGATACGGTATGCCCTTATTGGCTGAAATGTTTCACAGTCCCATTGTCTGTGTGTAAAGCCTTGGTACCTGTGTAGACAGGCTTCTTCAGGGTGTAGTCGGTATTGTCATCATTCCACTTAGCGTTCGTCGGAGCGATTAGTTTGTTGTCCACGTACACATCCAACCGCTGAGGCTTGGAGTAGAAGACCGACACCAAGACGCTCTACACAAATCAAAAACACAAACGGTGTCCAAAGTGAAAAAAGTCCACCCAGGAAGGTTTAACATTTAAAACATGCGCAAGGAAAAACAACACTTTTGGCATAAACGTAAAAATAAGGGTGCATGCGATCTCCAGAGCAGATCAGTTTACTGACCTCCGACGGCTCAGAGTTGAGCATCATGAGGCGAAGTTTCTGAGGGCTGACGGCGGAGAAGAAAACGTCGAAGGAGTGGCCCGTGGCCACGATGCTGTGGAAGAGAGACACCCTCTTCTGGCAGGTGTAGCCGGCACACCAGCCGTGATCCTGAGGGCCTGGAAACACGCCAGCGGATTAAAGACAAACACTCATTCGGAGATGCACGGTGGGTTTTGATACCGGTGCTACAGGACTCGTCCCACCATTGAGGAGATCCAAGAAGCCGTGCCCGAGGACGGCGACGGGGGACAGACGTCGCGTCTCCGTGTCCGAGTCGAGACTCTCAATCGCCAGCATCCTGTAGTTCAGCCCAAAGCACTTGTAGCCCTGCCAGGTGCTCATGTACGCGCAATCTTTCCTGATGACACCTGACCGGACGAAGGACGAAAACAAACAAACCTTTGACTCTTTGCTGATGTATTTTCTGAGGCACGCAAGTTGCTTTTTCATTTTGGACTTTAGTTTTGGATTCGTGCCGGAGTCCTCCGTCACCTTTGTGCGGAGCGATCTGGTTCACAGGGATGCGGCTGCCGTTGGGGAAAGTGAGCATGACGCTGGGGATGCGGTAGTCACCCAGTCCCCTCCGGGGGTCACCTCCCCATGCAAACTCGGACTGAGGCACCACGGCCCCCGGGGCACCCAGGAACGACCCGTCCAAGTCCTTCAGTAAACTCTTCTTCTTGCCATCGCATTCCATGTCCACGCAGTCAGATGGGTTCACTTTACTGGGGCACAGACGACACACAAGGATGAGGTTTCGAATCTGCCCACCGTTCAAATGGGATTTTCATGTGAAAAACTTTTGTCATTTTCAACCACACGTAAACGCAGCTACAGCGGAATTGTTTTAAAGATCAGTTATTCAATTCATCACATAGAAATGACTGGTATGTTTTCCTGCTGGTTGAGACCTAACCCTAGTGCTGAGGGAGACAGGCATCTGACCAGAGGGTTGCCGGTTCGAGGCCCAGTCGAACCCCCGCCACTAACAGAAGAGACGCCACCTCGTGTGTTGGCATGTGCATGTTTGTGGGGGACGATGTGCAATTCTAATTCTAATTTCATTTAAAACTTTAGAAATGTATCCTCCATCTTTTATTTATCTGTCATTATTTCCGTCAAAATGATTCGCACTTACCCAACATCTGCCCTGTGAATGAAGACTTGAGCCTCCTCTGTGCTGTCAATCATCTGTATGCCCGAAACCTGCACCGGGTGATGCAGGTCCTCGTTGAGCGGGTTGGTCATGAACATGAAGTTCGTCTCACCGGAGCAGACGTTATGGAAGTTGACAAACATTGTATCTGGAAAGAGACGATGTGACGACGGGAAGGTTCATCATCATCATCGTCATCATCATCATCATCATCATCATCATCATCATCATCATCGTCATCATCATCGTCGTCATCGTCGTCATCATCATGTTCACGAAACTGAGCCTCCACTCACCCTTGACTGTCATCAGTCCTTTGATGGCGTTGTAGCTGCCTGACCCAGGGTGGGCCATTTCGGGCGCACGGTTGTGTCCAGATAGGAAGTTAGGCCAGCAGATTCCCGATCTGCCACCTGCACACAGTGACAACGCGGGTAGTCAGGGAGACGGATATCACCTCATCGATCCGACGTCCTCATATTCTACAGGTAAACTCAAAAACATTCAAGGCATTTCCGAGACAATAACAGTGAGCATCGGGTATGTTACACCGCACCCGTGGGAGGTCTGGGAGCCCGTTCGCTCTCGCTGATTAATATGTTGAAGTCACTGGTGGACAGAGAGTCGGAGCAGTTGAAGCTTGGGCTGCTGCCCACAATCAAGGCATTCTAGGAAAAGAGGGACACGGGGAATGTGATTTTTTGGTATCCACCCCCCGTTTGGTGTGGCACAGGATCACACAGAAAACAACACATGATTGATGCACCCTCTCACTTGGATATGTGTCGCTTTATCGGCGTACGCGTGGGAGAGAGAAGGAGGAGCATAGATAATCGGCATGACGCCCATGCCGTTGTCCACCAGGGTCACGTTGGAAATGACGACATTCACAATGGTCTGCGAGGGGGAGAGGAAGAAGATGAGGATGGTGGGTCCGTTGGCATTTCTTTGACATAGTCAAGGTTCAAATCCCCCGCCCCCGACGCAAGTGTTTTTACAATCACATTTACACATAGAATCAATGCACGCATGAACAGTTTGAGTTCCTTCCTTTTTGCCCAAACCTGATAGTAGATGGCAAAGTCAAAGCTCTTCCAGAGGAGGAAGCCCCGGATGAAGCTGCAGCCAGGCAACCCGTCTTTGTTGAGATAGATTCCGTACAGGCCGCCGTGAGCCTCGTTCTGAATCCAATTCTCGTTCTCATTCGGATAACCTGCACAGGCGGGAAGGTAAAAATGACCTCAAAAAACACAACCTGCGGTGATCATTTTACCTTTCTACACAAAACAGAGCCAGTGTGGAAACTCGGTCCACCGCGAGCGTTTACCTGGGCACGGTTCACCATTCACGCGATAGGCCACTCGCTCATAACCGGCGACAATGTTATGCTGAAGCACAACATTTGTCCCCTCGTTGACCTGATATCGCAGGAAACAAAAAAAACAGGCCAGGTTAGAAATGCAGGGATACATTTGAAAGGCAACTCCATTGTTCTCCTGTATTTCAAGAAGACACACCTCAATGGCAGCGGTCCATTCATAGTTGAAGGGCTCCTCTCTGTCCTGGTAGGATCCGGGCCACAGGGACATCATCACCAGATTCCTTCTCACTGTAATCTTGTTGCCCCAAATTCTGATCCCTGTGCAGACAGGCGCGTTGTATAAATCGTTCAAAAATATTCTGATGAGGGCTGAAGAGAGTTATATATATACTGTATATAGTCCGACAAAGATGCCGCGCCGACCGCATTGGTGCAACTGCGTCTGACAACAGCTCGCAATGTTTACCTTCGCCAACAGTACGGTGGACTATGTTATCGTCAACTTTGAGGTCCTCTGTCCCAAAGACTCCGATGGCTGGGGAGAAGCCATCGTGGAAAGCACAACCCTGAAGGTATGTGTCTTTTTCTGAAACCTTTAAACAAAGAAGGAACAAAAACAAAAAAAGAAAAAGTCTTTTAAGTACTGTCGCCACACTAAACCCTGTGGTGACAAGTTTTGAACAGCCGCTTCCTTTTTTCCAACATGTTGAGTATTTGATAAAAACATGATTATTATTTCTTTGACACGTCATTCATTCCAATGCAATGAGTTGTGCGTGTGGCTGTACCTTCCCCAGGTTCAGGAAGGCCACGGAGTAGCGAGGGTCGGAGTAGTCGGTCCATCCTTCCTGACCAGAGTGGAAGAACTCCACGTTCCTGATCTGAGCTTTGCCTTTCGGAAGAAAATATCAGTGAGGTGACTAGTGAGCGTGGGCAAAATATTCTCGGCCAATGAACAGATGAACGTGTGTATACAACTGTTGAAACTAAGAATAATGAAATCATCAATCGATTGAGTTAATTGAGAGAAAGTATACAAAGAAGGAGAACAACCAGCGAATATTGGTCATGTGATCGAATGAGTGGAATTATTTTGCATCTAATTAGCAATATGCAACACTGTAATGACAAAACCATTTGGTAGAAAGGCTCTTCTTACCTTTATAGTCTATGCCTGCCCAGGAGTAGGTGCCAACTAACAGCCTGGCCCCAAACGAGTCCTTCATCATCTCTGGATACTCCTGACCGATGACCTTGATGTTTCTGGTCAGGAGACCGACATCAGCAGCCAGAGTGTAGGAGCGAGACGTTCCTGAGACCGAGTGACTCTCACCTGGATGGAGGTGAAAACTCGAGTCAGTATTTACAGTCCCTTTTGAAACCGAATCCAAAAAGAAACCGTTCAGTTTGTTTTAGAGCTGTGAAACAGGAATCTGAATCTGAAAAAAGGTTGCCACTTTTAAAAATGTTCTCGATTGTTGACAAAGTCTTCTGTAACCACTTAGGTAGCAAATATAATAAATCCATTTTATGTGTCAAAAGTACTAAAATAAACACAAGAATTCCAAACCTACGTGTATGCAGTATCTGAATGTTTGTTTCCTTATGTTCTGTTTAGACGCTTGTGCAACAGAAGAATCGGTACATGGTGTGTACATTACGATTATTATGAGCTTCCATTTGGACGACACAAGCTTTGGATATGTGTTTAGCAGAAATATCAACACTGAGCTCACCGATGTGAGTGTGGGCCAAAGGCTGGCTCAGGGTCAGGACGAGGCCGTCTGATGACACTGCGCTGATTTGACTCTTTTCTGTCTCCCATGTGTTGTAGCTGGTGGTCGAGAGGACGACCTCATCTCCAACCTGCTCGCACACGGGAAGTGTCATCAAAATCAGCCGGAACTGCGCGGACGTGTTATTTCCAGAATGAATGAGTTACAGGCGTGTCTCAAACCGTTCCTGTGTGGTTACATCTTAAATCACTTTAAAATTTTGAGGGGAAAACGGAAAAACACACAGACCTGCCAGTCGACGGACTGTGACAGAGTCAGCGTGTTGGATCCGGCGTTCGCGGTGGCGGCGAGTTTGGTGTGGTAAACATTGTGAGGTTGTCCATAGAGCTCCAATGTACCAAACACGCCTGTTGTATGACAGCACCAAAAAAAAGAGCAGTTAACAAAAAAAGAAAAGAAAATGTTACCTCCTTAGCAAGTCCAGTGTTACTAGTTGTGTTATCTATTACACAACGGAGATACAACAATGCTATTATGGATGTGGCAGGGCCGATCCCCCTTTTATTATTGATAAATCTGAATTGTGTAGTTCATGTACATGTGTACATTTCCTGAAATGAATACAAATATATATTAATATATTATATATAAATATCGCAAGGGTCCACACATATCATACAGCGTGTGTTAAATACAACAATGCCGTGGATGCCCACTTGCAGCGCCGACACACACAGAGCTCCAGCTGAGCCAAGAGGAGCCACATGACCCTGACCCTGATCCTGTTTTCTTACCCAGGACTTTGGACCCCTGGTTGGGACCGTTTGGCAGAGGCCAGTCGGGAGTGCGGTGGTCCCCCCTCAGTTTGATATGCAGCTGACCTCTGAACGGCTTGTCATCCCATCCGGCAATCAGCCTTCCACCCTGAAACACCGGCACACATCAACTCACTGTACACACTGACAGCATAGTCACACAAGAGAGTTTCTGCCTCGTAGCTGCATCTTGATGCATATTGCATGCAGCGGATAGAGCTGCAAGCAATAAAATAAATACCTCTGTCCATTATTTTCCGAAGATTTTATTTTTTATTTTTTATTAAAATTCATTGAATCCATGACACGAAACAACAATGATAATTTAGTTGTTTTGTCTCGCCACAGCAGTCCAAAAACCTGGAAAAGTCATTTTTACTGGCAGACTGACCGAACCGATGCATAGATTATCCAAATGCACACGTTTCATCAAAACATAGCAATCAGCAATCGAAACCAAGTTGACTGATTTATTTGAGTGGCTAATCCTGGTTGATAGACACTACTGACCACACCCACCTGGATGGAGATGTAGACGGCGTCTATCACCACAGCACTGTTCTCTGGTGCGGACCGAGCCGTCCTGGTGGACGAGCTGTTCATGCTGTCAGGGATCTCGAGGACCCCGATGACCGTCAGCTTGTTGAGGGGAGGAGTGCTGCTGTCCAAAACCACCCACTGCCCTGTGGTTTGACACGGACACAAAGCGGGTTGAAAGTCACGACCAGTGTAAGACCTTCACGTCTGACTCCACCTGGAATCCTACGAACCGGCTCTCAAATGTACAATAAACAGCATAAGTGCATGAAATAAAAACAACGTCAATTGAATGAATATATGTTCATTCGATCTCTTTTGCGTCTTTAGCTTCCCAGTAGAATTTACCCGATGGGATGACCACATCAGTTCCCTCTGCTGGTACGGTGAAGTTATTTTCAGCGGAACTTTTCCAGAAAGAGGCATTGGACCACGAGCTGGAGAGAAACACACAAACACAGGACACTTCACCTCACAAAGTTTTAGGTTTGGAAATGTGTCAATGTGTTATTTTGTCTTTTACTATTGAAAGTGACTTATTTTCTGACAAATGACCGCCTTCCTGATATTTGCTGAATACTTAACCGAATAGTGGCTGTACTATTTGAAGTGTAACATTTTTATTATTTGAAATGACTCAGTCAAACCTCGGTAAACGAAAATGGGATTCATTTCTACGAGTCCTCTCAAAACTTTACACAGGTTAAAAGCAAACTAGACAGAAGAAAATACTGCTGTCTAAGAGACGGCGTGAGTGGAAAACATGTGCTGTTCTGTGTTATGGCGGGGGTCAACGTACACGAAGTCGTCCGGCCGGCCGCTGGGCAAAGGAGCCAGCGTGGCAGGAGGTGGTGGAGTGGGTGGGATGCAGTTGGGGTAGAAGCAGCGGTAGACGCCGAAGTCGACCGCGGTATCCACCATGGAGCGGTCAACGCTATTACGACGCCTGCGCAGGCCTTTCTTCCCAGACACTAAGGGAACAGAATGATGTCAAATAAACGGTGAGTTCCGTTATCTGTTTCGGAACGATGAATGGTGGAAACAGGAGTCCCTGTTTTACCAAAACACAACAAAAGCAATAAGAGATGAGACTTAAACAATAAAATAAAAAGGTTTAACACCCATTTCAAATGAACCATATGCAGCATTGTAAACTGCATGAGCGTTCTGTTTATTTTCCCCCGCCAAAAAAAAGATGAATGTGAAAACAGATTAGAAATCAAATCAAATCAAATAAAACAAATAGAATATTTCTATAAAATACCCAGCACGAGATTGTGAAATGTGACCTCGGGTTTTGAATCAATATTCAATTTGATACGAAATATGAAACAAAACCATTAAAATCCATTTGAAAAGCAGCAATCGGTGAATCATGAACCATGCATTGATTCGTATTGATGTTTGTCTAACCTATGTAGTAGAGGTTGTTGGAGCTGTCATCGAAATACCAGTCTCCGTTGTCGTTATTGCTGTAGCTCAGAGGCGCCGATGAGCCATTCCTCCTATCGATGATATGGAAACTGTCTGGACTCTGGGTGAAGTTGTGGTTGATGATCACATATTGATCCGACTGCAGGGGGGAATTATATGAGAGAACGAATGAGTCACAAGGGGGCGGAGAATACATTTATGAGCAATAGTGTCATGTTATTTGTCTTTGTTGACATCAGGGCAGGGTTGTTTCACAACCTCGAAGCCGTAGAATTTTGCGTCGTAGGTGATGTTGGTGATATGGTCCATATTCTCAAAGAACCAGTTGTAGGTTTCTCTAGAAGGCAGCATGGCCATCCAGCCCAACTTGTGAGTCATTCTCTTCTTCATATAGGGGACCGCACTGCTGCCTGTCATGGGCATTGGCATTACAAAAGGATTATTATTGTATAATATAATTATAATAATTATAATAATTATTAAATAATAATAATAATAATAATAATAATAACAAT